>CM031244.1:726311628-726790036 GCA_018340775.1 Taxus wallichiana var. yunnanensis
TTGACTTTTCTTCTTTGCTGCAGCTATTTCGGAAAATTGGCCGATTCGTGTCCTGTACATACTTTTGTCCCGGATTTCCTAGATGAATTCTCCCGAATTGGCCGATTTGCCTTTCTTGTCCCCTTTTGCGGATTTTTCGCCTTTTCGCGTCCCGCTCGTATTTTTGTCCCAGCTGTCCCGGACGAAAATCTCCGTACTGCCCACAATAGACCATCTTGCGGAAAATCAGCCGATTCACGTCCCGCATGTAGTTTTGTCTTGGCTATCCCAAACCGCGTGAAACAAAAAACTTGACGATTTTATTGCCTGCGGCCATTTCGCCTTTTCGCGTCTCGACGTCCCAACTGTCCCACGGACCGCCTGGGACAAAAATGTCTAACTTAGCTGATTTTCTTCCCTCTTTGGTCCCAAACTTGGTATGAAAAACCTTGGTACAACCCGCACTAGTATGATCTCGCACCCTTCAGACTCGAAATGCTTTAAAAACAATCCTGCAACCTTATTTTTTGCATTTTTTCATTTTTTCTAACTCGTTGGGATTTTTTTCTTGGATGGGAGAGTTAGAGAGAAGTCAAGGGGCCCCGAAAACATGATTTTGGGTCTTGAATCAATCTACTTGCTCGGGACTGAAGAATTTGATGCATGTTATCAAAATTACCTTGAGGGGTGAATTTTGGATAACACTTACTTTTCAATAAAAAAAAGAACTATTTCACTTTTTTTTAATAAAGAATATATGACATCCATGTCAAGCAAACAAGTGTATTTTCATACAAGAATACCAATCATTTTAAAATTAACTTATTACACTTTTAAGGAAAAGATTTAAATTTCATATAAGCTTGGATTGAGAGAACTTCATTTTCATTTCCAAAACCATTTCAAGGTTCTTATTTCATCTTAATAATACAAGACTTTCATTTTACAAGAAACAACATATTTAAAATACAAGTTTTCATTCAATACATTCTTGGTAAAGTTTACAAGATGAAGGGATATTCATAGTAACAAATACAATTTCTTTTGCCTACTTTCCAAATATACATACATTTTGAAAGCTTAATACAAATCAACCTTTCACAACACATTTACAAGAAGTTAAAAATCTTTAAAATGCAAGTTACAAGCCCTCCACTTAAGTGGAGACAACATGACAAATATTTTACAAAGAGGAATCTCTCTTCATTTTCTTCAAGGTGCAACTATGAAAAATATTCACTTGAGCTCCACCATCTTCTCCAAAATCTAAACAACATAACAAAATAGGGGAGTAGGAAACACTCTCCACCCAACCAATAATCCAATGAGGAAGAGAAGCCTTCTTCCTCATTGGCCCCCAAGCCCCAACAATGAAGCAATGAGGGGTATAAGACAATGAATGAAACTTTAAAATGATTCCATGATAAACATTAAAACAAAACATTCAACACAATAAACTAAATACCAAAATCACAACAACAATGGAAGTTCCGAAGCAAAAAGCCTCAATACTCAAACCAAGAAAGAGAAAGGAAACATGCGGATCTTCTTATGCCTCTCAAGGTTTTAGGTTCCCACCTTAAATCCTCTAAGAAACTCAATCACATACCCACAAGAATCTTATGCCTCACTCTAGAACAACAACTCTTATGCCTCCCTCAATAAAACATACAAGATAAGCACAAATTTCACTTATCTATAAGGTGGGACACCCCAATCCAACTCCCTCCCAAAATAAATAATAATACTCTTCTTCCTCCCTAAAAATATCCCCATTTCCATTTTCTCCTACACAACCTAAAGGCCATTCTATTTCCAAAAATCACAAACATGTAACAATCATCCATTCACAATCATTTTCACAACAAAATAACAATAAGAAAACATTGGTGAAGGCCCTACCTTTCCATTGCAAGAGTATCTAATCCACAAACACAATATCCAAGACTTTTCAAGTCCAAAACAAGCACAAACACTCCAAAAGAAATCTCCTCCGAAATACAATATTCCAAAAATAAACAAGTAACCCCAAAATCATCAAACAAACTTGACTAAATAGAAAAGAGAAGAGAGAGAGGTGATGTGGCTTCATGTAGGATTCCACATCATTCCTCCTCCACTCCACATCACATGGTCAAAACCAATCCCCAAATCCCAATAAATTAGTGGTTGAGGGAATGACAACCCTCTTACACACTCAAACTCAAACCCACGCCTCTAAAGGAAAAAATTAAAAACATATGTAAGAAAGTGCAATAAAAACGCCTTTTTGTCTTAAAATCACATAATGGGGTCTATTTTTGACCCCTTAACCCACATGGGTAGTTGGTAGATAAAATTAAGAGGTATGGGATAAGTTTAACTTGTCCCATAAGCCTCTAGAATTGGCCCTTACACCCAAATCCGAAATTGACATGCAAGGTTGAGTACCCAACACTCGGAAGCAATAAAATCCTTTCAAATCAAACATAAATAAAAAACCATCTACCCACATTAAATACTTCCTTTGGTGACATCCCAAATTAAACTAATTATTCATGTTTAATCAACTTAAATGGAGCACTTTAACTAAAAATAATAAATGTGACTCATAATACTAAAATAATATAAAGCCTTACAAAATAAATAAATCAAAAAAGGAAAAACAACATATTTACCCAAGGTCACATTTGAGGCTACCCCTTAATGGGGACCTCCTAACAATCTAACGACTATAATTGACATAAAATTACACAAGTTTCCAAGGTGACACGTGGCCGCACCCATAATTCCTTCATTGTTGGTCTCTTATCCCGTTTTGTTTGTTGTGTTACAATTTCCTACAAAAATCAATGCAATACCTTTTTGGCCTTAGGGCCATATTAATGACATCGAGATAATAAAACATACACATATACATATCAATTCACATCATCTAATATCATACATAAACCATTGTTAAAATCAATTAATTCACCAATTGTTCACAATTCCAAATATTTCAATTCTATAATTTCATCAATTAGCAATAAGATCACAAAAAAAAAAATCATCTAGAAAACTCTATATATTGAATCTAATGTGTCAGTAAAATTGTAACTCTAGATCATCATCAAATACTTATATGTCCATCCATGCATACAATTCATCATATAAGTCGCATCATGTTAAAAATTTAAAACATCCATACTGTCAAACAAATAGGCTAATAAAATATGTTAATATCCATCTATCAAATTATAAAGATCAAGTACGAAATCAATATCTTTGGCTCTATTATCTCTCGAAAGTGCACCCTGTTGACAGATGAATGCAAATGTTCTAAGATTTCTCTGGATCTCTCACTTTCATAGATACAAAGGAAACACTTTAGGTCTATGGGTATACCTATTGTTGAGGTGAGTCTCTGGTATCAAGGCCGATCTTACTCCAACGTGCTTTTCTCTATAGGCTTATTTTGCATGCCCAATTTTTCTGCAATTGCTTTTGGCATAACTATGTTAGTTGCACCACCGTAAACTATGTAATTATGAACTAAATGATCTCCAATATTTGAAGATAAATAAAATGGTGGTGGCTTCTTGATATCGTGAGAATTTAAGACATTTTTAACCATCTATTTAACCTATTTAATTTGGTCTTGCTCCATTGTTTCAAATACCATGTATGCTTTCTAGGCTTCCTTTTCTATTGTTTTGAATGAAATCTGTAGCTTAGAAAGCTCATGAGAAAATAAATCTTGTTGTCCTAGAATACTTAGAGCATCCCAAATTGAAATACTAATACCATGCTTCTTCATTACATCAAAAATGTTAAAATAAGAAACAATTTTTGAAATAAATTCTACCATTTTAGCATAGGCTTTAACATAAACTAATTTTGCTTGAGTTTTTTGAAATCTGAAGTATGAAGAGTCTTCAGGGATCAGGCTACAATTTTTTTGTTGGTCCTTTTGAGCAGAAATTCTTGTTGGTTTTTGGGGAACAACAAAACTATTAGCTATTTTTTGACCTGCAATTCTTGCTTTATCATCGACTATGGGAAAAACAGGTCTGTTTTGTCATTTTTCTCTCTCTTGAGCCTTGTCCTAGGACCTAGTTATGACTTATGAATAAATTCTAACTCTCCAAAGATAACCAAATTTTGTTCTAATGGTTTCTAACTATGAGCTTCTTCTTACTGCCCACTCTCGATTTAAGGGATGAATAATGATTCGGAGTTGAGGTTACGCAACAAGGCTTATATTCGAACGTGATTAGACAATTTGCTATTGATTTCTTAATTTGTTTCTTGATAGCTAAATATTGCTACTTCAAATTATTAAACTCAATTTTAAGATTTCTTCACCTTTCATACTCAACATAACCCTCATATTGGTAATCATTTTGATATACAGGGTTTGGGTTATAAGGATATTCATTCTGATAAGGGTTATAAAATTGATCTGAAGGAGAAGGTGGATAAAAGGACTATTGGTTTGGTTGATAATATTGCTAAAAGTGAGGATTCATGGTTGCAGGACCTCATAAAATACTGAACTTATAAAAACAAGTCTGTTGTTCCCAAAACAATTGATAACAACAAAATAACATATATGAAATTCTTGAAAAATACCTGAAGACTGCAGCTGAAAATTTTTAATACTTGTTGAAAAGTGCTATACTGATCTCGAATCAGATTTACGGAGTCGCCAGATGAGTTCTGCTTCGGATCTTGAATCTTCAGAACTCATCAATATTAGTTCTTTCCAAAACTGCTATGCATGGTGTCTGATCTGCTTGAATGATGAAACACCTCTGAAAGTGAAACTTTTAGTTGAGTGAGTGTCCCACCGCACATGCCAAAATCTGTTATCTCTTGAAACTGCAACTCAGAGATATGGCCGTAGGTTTTCTAAGCTTGTAGAATTTGATCTCTCTCTTTCATAGATATAATGAAAACACCTCAGGTCTATGGGTATACCTATTTTGAGGTGAGTCTCTAGTATCAAGTCCGGTTCCTTTTTGATGTATCCTAAACTACTTCTAGGGTTTAAGGGTAAAAGATGACTTTAAAGTAATAAAAACTAATGTGATACACCAAATTTGTATGAGGAATTTGAATGAGTATATGCAAAATTGATATGTGAAGTATTGTTGGTGCATGAACCAACAGTTCTTCTGCAAAATATCAAGGGAAAAACACTTGGATGGTATTCAGCGAGATTATCACAAAAATACTTCTAAGCTAAACATGCACATTAATATCATGCAGAAACTACTAAATTTTTTCAAAATGGTAAGATGATTAATAAGAGAATTTGCATTTACAAGACTAATAGAAAAATACACAAGATCTGCAAATAATTGGGAGGAAGACACATTCTTCACACTCATAAGGAAAAACTAGAAAAAATTGCTTCAATACTTATATATCAAAGAGTCCTCTAGAAGTTCTCCTCTAGAATTTTTCTTTTTGTGCTTTGCAAAGCCATACAATATATAGCAAAAAATTTCACCTTCTTCCTAAAAAAGCCTCATGCTTGTACTCACCCATGCATCCTATTTTTATCCTTTCTTTAGGAATAGATAAAGGAATAAAAATAGAGCATGCAATTATAAATAGGCATTATTATCCTTAATTACAATATAGTCAAATTGAAGTTGATTGTTCTATTTTTAAGAAAGAAGGATGAATAATTTTCTGAAAATAAGATTGCTTGCTAGGAAAGTCTCTCTCCATGAACATGCAACTCTATCTCCTTTTGTATTCTGTCATGTTATGAAGACGTGCAAAAATACTCTTGTGTATTGAGAAAAAGTAAATTACATTAATTGTAATACTTTGCAAAGTAATTAATCCAAATATCTATCTTGATTGGGACCACCTTTGTCTTGACCATTAGTCTTCATTGGTTTTGCCACACTTGATTATCTGACCTTAGACTATAGTACTAACATAGTCCAATGAATTTTCCCCCTTTGAATACACATATGGAACATTATAATACTCGGCCATTTTTATTATTATTTCCTTGTTGGCTTTTGGATTATTTGGGATATGGACTATGGTCTAGACATTGGAAAGTCAATGCAATGATAATTTTAATCAAACATGGGGTTGGGCCCCCTTTCCATAGTGACTTGCCCCTTGGTAACTTACTTGTTGGCATATGTAACTCAAGTTGAGTTTTCTTTGATATTTTTGATCGTTCTGGGCCATCAATCTATGTCCTTTTTCATTTTCAGCTATCGATCATGAACCTAGGGTTTAGGGTTTCGAGACTTGCATTTAATGTGGTCGGTGGGCATGACCGTGGTTAATTTTTTTCGAGCTTGGAGCTCGATACTTGGCCTTTGATCTTGATACTTGGTTGAAGCTTAATCGTTGATGCTTGGCCATCGGTTAGGGTTTCGTTGACTCTGCTCTCAATTCGGTATGGTAAAGGTAGCTTGAACATTATGATCCTTCCATTTAGTTTCTGGTTCATGGGAAAATCCTTGGAAAAAAATACTCAACGTCATTGTAAGAGCTGGTGAGCATTTATGGGAGTGCCATTTTTATTATTCTACACTTTGCTCTTTACAAAAATGTTTCTTTGCATTCTCATGCTTATTTTGAGTGAGTTTTCTATAATAATGGTGCCATTGTTAGTGTTTTCGAGCTCGATTTTTCTTAGCCACCATGGTTGTTCTCTTAGAGCTCTACCTTTCTCGAATATTTTTGGCCATCCATTTTAACTCAAGCTCTCTATAACTTCTTTTTGTGTTTGAATTTCTATTCTGAATTTGAGCTTGTGAGGATTCTGTAACATGGCTACTATTGACCAATTGAGCTCGGTTCTCCCTCTCTTTGTATCACTTTTTGATCAAGTCGGTAAGTTTTCAGTGAGTCTCGTTATCAAGGTCGAGTTCTTTGTTGATGTATCCTTAATCGCTTCTAGGATTTACGGGTAAAAGATGACTGTAAAGTAATTAAAACTAAGATGATACACCAAATTTGTATGAGGACTTTGACTGAGTATATGCACAATTGATATGTGAAGGATTTTGGTGCATGAAAAACAATTATTCTAAAATATCAAGGTAAAAACACTTTGATGGCATTGAGGAGATTATCACAATAATACTTCTAAGCTAAACATGCACATTAATATCATGTAGAAACTACTAAATTTTTGCAATGAGGTAAGATGATTAATCATGGAATTTGCTTTTACAAGACTAATAGAAAAATACAAAAGACTCGCAAATAATTGGGAAAGTAGAATTTCTTCACACTCAAAAGACAAAACTTGCAAAAATTGCTTCAGTACTCATATATCAAAAATTCCTCCGTAAGTTCTCCTCTAGAAGTTTTCTTTTTGTGATTTGCAAAGGCACACAATACATAGCAAAAAAGTTCACCTTCTTCCTAAAATAGCCTAAAGCTTATACTCACCCATGCATCCTATTTTGAGAATTTATTTAATAATAGATAAAGGAAAAAAATAGAGAATGCAATTACAAATAGGCATTATCGGGCTTAATTACAATATGGTCAAACTGAAGTTGATTGTTTCTATTTTTAAGAAAGAAAGGCGAATAATTTTCTAAAAATAAGATTGCTTTCTAGGAAAGTCTCTCTCCATGAACATGCAACTTTGTCTTCTTCTCTATTATGTCATATTGAGAGGGCATGCAAAAATAAATTACATTAATCGCAATAGTTTGTAAAATAACTGATCCAAATATCTATATTGCTTGGGACCACCTGTGTCTTGACCATTAGTCTTCATTGGTTTGGCCAGTCTTGATTATCTGACCTTAGACTATAGTACTAACATAGTCCAATAAGTTCGGCCCCCTTTGAATACACATATGGCACATTATAATACTTAACCACTTTGATTATTATTTCCTTGTCAGCTTTTGGATTGTTTGGGATATGGACTATGGTCTAGACTTTGGAAAGTCAATGCAATGATAATTTTACTCAAACATTGGGACAACCCCCATCTCCACGGTGACTCAGCCCTTGCTAAATTTTTCGGTGGCATATGTAACTCAAGTTGAGTTTGCTTTGATATTTTTATCATTCTGGGCCATCGATCTATGTCTTTTTCATCTTCGCCACCGATCTTGAACCTGTGGTTTTGGGTTTTTGGCATGGCATTTAATGTGGTCAGTGGGCATGACCGTGGTTAATTTCTTTGATCATGGAGTTCGATCTTTAGCCTTTGATCTTTGTACTCGGTTGAAGCTTAATCGTTGATGCTTGACCCTCGGTTAGGGTTTCATTAACTCTCGTCTCGAGTCATTATGGTAAAGTTAACTCAAACACTATGATCATTTCATTTGGTTTCCTGGTTCATGGGCGAAGCCCTGGGAAAAAATTTTCTCAACGTCATTGTTAGAGATCGTTGAGCATTTATGGGAGTGCCATTGTTGATTATTCTATACTAGGTTCTTTACAAAAATGGTTCTCTACATTCTCCGCTTATTATTCTAAGTTTTCTGTAATAATGCCACCATTGTTAGTGTTTTTGAGCCCATTTTTGTATTGATGGTACGTGGTTTTTCTTCTTACGGATCTTGTCCTTTCTGAATATTTGTTAGCCGTTCATTGTAACTTGAGCTCTCTGCAACTTCTTTGGGTGTTTGAGTTTCTACTCTAAATCCAAGCTCTATGAGGATTCATAACATCGCTTCTATTGACTGATTGAGCTCAATTATCCCTCTCTTTGCATCACCGGGTTGATGAAGTCGGTAAGTTTTGACCATGAGTTTTTGTTGTTACTTGGTCTTGACATTTTGACCTCTGAAACTAATACTCATTTTCTTTTGCATTTCTTTGTGATATGTGGAAATTTTGAACTAGAAATCATCCTGGATGTTTATTTTTCCTTTGAACTTCGTTGATATTTTGAGGGTTTTCCTCAAATAGTCTCAAACCGGTGAGTTATCTAGTTCTGAACTATAATATTTTGCAAAATATTGATGGCTCTTGAAATGATCATAATCTGTGATGACATATAATTAACTATAGCTCAAAATCTAGTTTTTGATAACCTAGGTGTAGGTATTCTTGTCGATATAAAAGGACATTTAATATTATCTTCTACCATTGCTCTGTAATTGAGTATTTCAGTTTTGTTGCTAAAAAATGTTAGGAAATAATTATATTAGTGCTCCATTATTATTGATATTGTAAAGAGAATAATTACGTGAGTAATTATTCACATATTTGGCTGTATTATTTGATAGTTGTGATATTGTTGTGAGTTAAAACAATATCACGTATATAGGTGTTGAGAGAGAGATTTGAGGGAGTGTTGTTGAACAGCCTCCTTGTTTTTAGGAATACATATTCCTATATATGTGTAACCTGCTCTGCATGAAATTAAATCAGAAAATTATTATTGTGTGTTGAATATAATATTAATCCGTGTAATTTTGCTGTGCAAAGCTCTGTGATCCTTTTCATTTGGTATCGGAGCATGTTTTGGTTCTGAGCTTTAAATGGGGACAGTGCCTCTCGTATTCGAGCTTTCCCAAATATGAAATACATTGACGAAGCTTTTTCATATATTAAGTTTTGTTTATTGACAACAACCCATCCATGTTCTATCATTGCGTATTCATATTTTTATTTGGCATGATAATATATCAAGATTGTCATATCCAAATCATATACTAGTTATTATTGGTTACGGCAACATTGGACCAGATTTTTTGTTTCAAACGTAAGAAAGATATTGGCCCATCTGATCACAGATATCTGATCTTCTTTTTTAAGCTCTTGGAGATCGGCATATCAATTTGGCGCAGTGCTTGCTACAAAGGATTAGTGAAGGCAATCCATCTCCGGTTTCCATATAGTTTTGAACATATTTGATCACAGTCCTCAAGTGGATACAAAGAGTGTGGTCAAATATTTCTACGAAGGGCGTACCTCATCCAGTTGTTATGTGTTATGCATGCAGGTTTTACAATAAGATGAATCTGAGCAATTTATAAAGACCGAACGAAAAGCATTAATGTAAGCATCGTCAAAGCTATATTCATTGTTGATTATACAGCTTGGGATTTTCTTTGGCGTAGTGCATGCGACTTCATGCATAGCGGTCTATATGGTCACACTTAACATCGATCTGCTATACGGGTTGGATCCTATCATCTCCAAAGTGGCCACGGGAACGTAGAAGAAATTGCATTCTGCCTTCCATCAGCGCCTCAATCGACAGTCCATTGTCAATTGCTCATACACTGAGTTCAAGACGATGTATACCGTCGCCCACAGGTTAGAGTATCTGGTGGTAATATCATCACTTTATTATTGCAGTGATTCAAAGCAGGTTTAGAAGTATAGGGTCAAAAGGTCTGTATTAATCAATGTTGTGTTTATTTTTTTAAGTCTGTTGTCATTTGGTATCCGTAAATAAGTTTTGTTATCAAAAATTTCATAGGAGTCGGTTTTGTTTATAGTCAGTTTATTGTTCCATTATTTAGTAGTTGTGTAAGGGTCTTTATTATTTTGGTATGGTCGGTCCAAATAAACCTTGAGAGTCACATCTATATAAAAACAGGTTATTTTAAGATATTTTTTATTATCTAGTCAAAAGAGTTAAATTGTAAAAATCCTTGGCCACTGCCATCTTTTCCATGTCCTCTTAAATTCCAGGTTGAGTCATTAAAATTGATAAGTATTGTTTTGAAAGTTAGATGTCAATGTAAAAGAGTCTTGTAAAAAGTGTCATCTTCCAAAGTTCGAAAAATAAAAAAATTTGCCCGCATTTCAATTTTGGACGCATTTTCACTTGTACGCGACGTCCAAATTATTGAAGGTATTTTGAGCTTCGTGATCACATCCGGCTGAACTAGCAGCATGACACCGGAGGTAGGAGGCATCGGAGGTTGGAGGTCATTCAGCGACCTCTCGTCAGTTGCCAACGACGGGGCCGCATATCAGCTTTGGTGACATGTGTGTGTGCAGTTTGATTTTAGTGCTTCCAGTGTGGTGTGCCTCAGTTTGCAGTGATCTTGTTTTCAATAAGTGGAAATTTCACATTGAGGGGGGGAACATGATCCAATGTTCCATTTCCAGTATGTCAGCTTTTTCTATGTATGTATGAGCAACAGATTTCAGTAGAATTTCCTATGTTATTCCCTGCAGTGAGATAGTGATGAGAGTTGTTGATACTACTGCATCATCATGATATCGTGGTTGTTAGTTATCCAGAAAAACTATCCAGAGGTTGTTGGTACTGTCCTCAAAAACCATCTGTTGTGTGGTTGTTGGTTAACCACTTGGAAAACCATCCAGAGGTTGTTGGTATTGTCCTTGAAACCATCCAGATCGGGCATGCTGCGTGGCGGCGCGTTGCGGTCTGAAAGGCAAGTTTTCCCATGTTCACACTAAGGGGGGAATGTTAGGAAATTAATTATATTAGTGCTTCATTATTATTGATATTGCAAAGAGAATAATTACGTGAGTAATTATTCACATATTTATTGTATTATTTGATAGTTGTGATATTGTTGTGAGTTAAAACAATATCACGTATATAGGTGTTGAGAGAGAGATTTGAGGGAGTGTTGTTGAACAGCCTCCTTGTTTTTAGGAATACATATTCCTATATATGTGTAACTCCGCTTCTGCATGAAATTAAATCAGAAAATTATTATTCGTGTTGAATATAATATTAATCCGTGTAATTTTCTTTGTGCAAAGCTCTCGTGATCCTTTTCAAAAATTCAAACCTATAACTTACTCGATCTTTTCCTCAAAGAATTTTTCCTTTCCATCTTATTGTGGGTCTTCACCGGGAATATCTACTTCTTTCTATTGGACTGAATCTGCATCTTCTTCTTTATGTTAATAGATCTATTCGCTTCATCCTGTGCATATTTAGATCCAAAATATACTTTGTGCTTTGAATATTGAAACCTTCTTTTTCTATTGAATATTTAAAATTGAAGTAATTTATCATGTTCATAGAAAGGTAGAGGTGTGGATATTGTTGCATCATGCTTATTTATTTGTTAGCTTCAAATGACACAATTGTACTTTGATCCTCATTTGTAAAAAATGGATTATGCTTTTGTCTCTTATAACCTATAGTGGCATTTTCTAGAGTTCAAAAGTATCAATCATGTTCTTTCAAAGCATCGAGGTTTTTGCAAAGTAATATAGCTTGGATTCTTATGTGAAGTAGTCTTTCCTACCATGACTTCCTGAAAATGATTTACATTTTATTCGTAAAATAGTACCACATGATGGTTGTCATTTTGTAAAATTATGTGCTTGATATTGATTTCTCCATTTTCTAGCAACTCTGTATTGGACATCATTCTTATTTCTGTTGTGAATAACTTTGAAACATATGATTCTGAGAAATGAAAACTGTAGAAGTTAATCATTTATTTTGTTTAAGAACCTAGAAGGGACACATTATTTTGTTTGAGAATCTGGAAGGCACACATTATTTCTAGAATTTTTGTTTCACAAATTCATGTATGTTGAACTTTCAAGTTTTGTTGGAATGTTGTAATTTATTTTCCTTTTCTACTTAAGTAATGTATTTGAGCTTCATTACAACTTTACATGCATGCTGGAAAATTTGAAATGTTGATTTTTCATGGCGAAGCCTTGGAAAAATTTTCCCGAAATTCCTTATTCATTCTATTTCGTAGCAATTTTTATCTCCCTATAGTTAACTTTAGCCTTTTGAAATTTTGATTCTTCTCGCTTCACCTTTGTTACACTTTTCAATGCATGAATTTATGAAGTTGGAACAATAAAGAGTTAAACTTAACCTTGAGCTCAGTATTAATGATCTTTTTTTCTCCTTTTCGAGTACCATGATGCGATTGCGGTGGATAGGTGGGACAACGGTTCAAAAAGACAAGAACACTCCCTCGAGGAAATGACGGGTTTCTTTTACCTCTTTACATTTTCAGCTTCATTAAGATATGCATTTTTTTTCTTTTCAGTCATTTCTCATGACTTGTGTGAGAAAAATATGTACTATTATTCCTCATGAATAAATGAAAATATTTTCGTGTTATGATATCTATGTCCTTCATTTCTGTACTTTCTTTCATTTGTATGGATAATGAATGAACCTATACAACTCAAAACACTTAAATAATTCACTTGATCATAGAAATAAATAAACAATCAAGTGTATCTTATTGTTGATCATTTAAAATGCAAGATGCTTGTAAAACTATAAATTTTCCTTCAAAACTACCACCTATCTGCAGCTTCAGAACATCATGTCTGATACATTCTACCCTTCATACCTTCCTTAGGGCCCAATGGTTGTTTACAACTATTGCATAGTTCTGACAAGGGTTTTAAATGGAATGGCTGCATCTATGAGGCATGACATTCTCAAATTGTACTCAAGTTTTAGTTTTGATGCCAAATGACTTCCAAGACTGTCCAAAACCAAACAATTAAAAACTACATCTAAATCCAAGGTGGTTGTCCCAAATATAACCAAACTCAAAACTAACCTATCTAAGAAACTTTAAAATTTTCAAGTTGAATTTTCTTCCACTAGGTGCAAAAATGTCAACATTTCTCGCGATCTTGTGGAGAAAGTTGCCTACTAGTTTGTAGACCGGTGCCTTGTTCTTTCCTTTGGGCATGGAGTCAAGTATGTAACCAAAATATACCTATCTGGAAAGTCCAACCCTTCCCAAACAAAATAAATTTGGGAAAGGATCTGGGAAACTCGATCATGTGCACAAAATGGTTCTTCTAGGATGGAATAATAAAGATCTATATTTAAAATCATCTCTTCCTCATTTTAAGTACGGGAGGGACATTATCCACCGAGGCTCTTTGATTGCTAAAACTACAAAATAAGTTAGTTCTATAGGTTGCTCTTCACCTATGTAGTTTTCCAAATCTGACAAGAAATCATCAACCTCAAGCTGTAAATTTGAAACACAATTTTCTTTAATTTCAACCTCCTTTTTATTCGAAACTGATTTATCCTCTTCTGATATGGCTGTAAGATGCATGAGTATGGTGCCTTCATGCACACTACACTCAGAATATGTAGATTGTTGATCATCTTCCAACTTCTCTTGATCTGCTAGAAAAATAGATTGTACCTTATGCATGGTTCCTTTTTCCAATTTTGGAATAAAATCAAACTGAAACTTTGACATCCATCCATGCAAGTTTTGTAAGAATTCCAACCTATATTTTTCTTCTGATAGCTTGCACTCCTGCTTGATATTTTGATTCTCTATTTCCTAAACTGGAAGTATGGGTAAAGAAGAAGTGGGTTTAGTTTCAGATTCAACTGGAAAATTTTGGACAAGAGGTTGGGGAATAAGATTTACATTTGGAACAGCTTCTGAATGCCAACTTGGACACTAAATTTTGACTTCAGAATGTGATTTTGGGGTAGAAAAAGTAGTAATTGCACCAGCTTGATAATTAGGAAACTGAGGAATAAGTTGCATTGGCTAACAAGGAGAATTTATAGGCATTGAATTTTCATAGGGAGGGTAAGCTAGAACATCCCATTAACAAGGTTCCCTATCCTAAACCTATCATTCTTCATTGCTTTATTGATTTCTTAATTTGTTTCTTGATAGCTAAATATTGTTGCTTCAAACTATTAAACTCAATTTTAGGATTTCTTTGCCTTTCATACTCAACATAACCCTCTGCATAACTTTGACCTTGAACAACATAACCCTCATATTGGTAATCATTTTGATATACATGGTTTGGGTTATACTGAGATATTCATTATGATAAGGGATATAAAATTGATTTTAAGGAGAAGTTGGTTAAAAGGACTATTGGTTTGGCTGATAATATTGTTGAAAGTGAGGATTCGTGGTTGCAGGACCTCATAAAATACTTAACTTATGAAAACAGGTCTGTTGTTCACAAAACAATTGATAACAACAAAATAACATATCTGAATTTCTTGAAAAATACCTGAAGACTACAGCTGAAAATTTTAATACTTGTTGAAAAGTGCTATACTGATCTGGAATCAGATTTACGGAGTCGCCAAATGAGTTCTACTTCAGATCTTGAATCTTCAGAACACATCAATAGTAGTTCTTTACAAAACTACTATGCATGGTGTCTGATCTAGTTGAATGATGAAACACCTCTGAAAGTGAAATTTTTAGTTGTGTGAGTGTCCCACCGGCATGGCAAAAACTCAATTATCTCTTGACACTTTGTAAGTCGTAGAGATATGGTTGCAGGTTTTCTAAGCTTGCAAAATTTGATCTCTCTCTTTCGTAGATCAATGGAAACACCTCGTGTCATGGGTATACCTATTTTGAGGTGATTCCATGGTATCAAGTCCGGTTCCTTGTTGATGTATCCTAAACTACTTCTAGGGTTTAAGGGTAAAAGATGACTGTAAAGTAATAAAAACTAAGGTGATACACCAAATTTGTATGAGGAATTTGAATGAGTATATGCAAAATTGATATGTGAAGGATTGTTGGTGCATGAACCAACAGTTCTTCTAAAAAATATCAAGGGCAAAACACTTGGATGGTATTAAGAGATTATGACAAAAATAATTCTAAGCTAAACATGCACATTAAAACCATGTAGAAACTACCGAATTTTTGCAACACGGTAAGATGATTAATAAGAGAATTTGCATCGACAAGACTAATAGAAAAATACAAAAGACTGCAAATAATTGGGAGGGCAGAAATTCTTCACACTCAAAAGGAAAAACTGGAAAAAATTGCTTCAATACTCCTATATCAAAAAGTCCTCTAGAAGTTCTCCTCTAGAATATTTCTTTTTGTGCTTTGCAAAGGCATACAATATATAGCAACAAATTTCACCTTCTTTCTAAAAATAGCCTCATGCTTGTACTCACCCATGCATCCTATTTTTATCCTTTCTTTAGGAATACATAAAGGAATAAAAATAGAGCATGCAATTACAAATAGGCATTATTAGCCTTAATTACAATATAATCAAACTGAAGTTGATTGTTCTATTTTTAAGAAAGAAGGATGAATAATTTGCTAAAAATAAGATTGCTTTCTAGGAAAGTCTCTCTCCATGAACATGCAACTCTGTCTTCTTTTGTATTCTCGTCATGTTATGAAGGCATGCAAAAATACTCCTGTGTATTGAGAAAAAGTAAATTACATTAATTTTAATACTTTACAAAATAATTATTCCAAATATCTATCCTGATTGGAACCACCTTTGTCTTGACCATTAGTCTTCATTGTTTTGGCCACTCTTGATTATCTAACCTTAGACTATAGTACTAACATAGTCTAATGAATTTCCCCCCTTTTGAATACACATATGGCACATTATAATACTTGGCCACTTTGATTATTATTTCCTTGTTGGCTTTTGGATTATTTGGGATATGGACTATGGTCTAGACTTTGGAAAGTCAATGCAATGATAATTTTACTCAAACATGGGGTTAGGCCCCCTTTCCATAGTGACTCACCCTTGGTAAATTAGTTGGTGGCATATGTAACTCAAGTTGACTTTGCTTTAATATTTTTGATCATTCGGGCCATCGATCTGTCCTTTTTCATTTTCAACAATCGATCATGAACCTAGGGTTTAGGGTTTTGGCCTTGTGTTTAATGTGGTCGGTTGGCATGACTGTGGTTAATTTATTTGACCTTGGAGCTCGATACTTGGACTTTGATCTTCATACTCGGTTGAACCTTAATCATTGATGCTTGGCCATCGGTAAGGGTTTCGTTGACTCTCCTCTCGACTCGATATGGTAAAGTTAACTCGAACATTATGATCCTTCCATTTGTTTTCCTAGTTCATGGGAAGCCTGGAAAAAAGATTCTCAACATCATTGTTAGAGCTCACTAAGCGTTTATGGGAGTGCCATTTTTGATTATTTTATACTCTGCTCTTTGTAAAAAATAGTTCTTTGCATTTTGTGCTTGTTTTGAGTGAGAGTTTTCTATAATAATGGTGCCATTTTTAGTGTTTTTGAGCTCGGTTTTGTCTTGGCCACCATGGTTTTTCTCTTGGATCTCGGCATTTCTGAATATTTGTTGGCCGTTCATTTTAACTTGAGCTCTCTATAAATTCTTTTTTGTTTGAATTTCATTCAATCCGAGCTCTGTGAGGATTCTATAACATGGCTACTATTGATAGATTGAGCTCGGTTCTCCCTCTTTTTGCATTAGTTTTGATCAAGTCGATAAGATTTGAGGTGACTCTCCGTTATCAAGGTTAGTTCCTTGTTGATGTATCCTAAACTCGCTTCGGGCTTTACGGGTAAAATATTACTTGTAAAGTAATTAAAACTAAGATGATATACCAAATTTGAATGAGGACTTTGATTGAGTATATGTACAATTTATATGTGAAGGATTTTGGGTGCACGAACCAATAGTTCTTCTGTAAAATATCAAGGGCAAAACACTTGGATGGTATTGAGGGATATTATCACAATAATACTTCTAAACTAAACATGCACATTAATATCATGTAGAAACTACTAAATTTTTGAAACAGGGGTAAGACGATTACTCGGAAATTTTGCATTTACAAGACTAATAGAAAAATACACAAGACTACAAATAATTGGGAAAGCAGAAATTCTTCACACTCGAACACAACTTGCGAAAATTTATTCAAGTACTCCTATATCCAAAAGTCCTCCAAAAGATCTCCTCTAGAATTTTGTTTTTGTGATTTGCAAAGGCACACAATACATAGCAAAAAAGTTCACCTTGTTCCTAAAAATAGCCTAAGGCTTATACTTGCCCATGCATCCTATTTTTATCCTTTATTTAATAATAGATAAAGGAATAAAAATAGAGCATGCAATTACAAATAGGCATTATTAGCCTTAATTACAATATAGTCAAACTGAAGTTGACTGTTCTATTTTTAAGAAAGAAGGGTGAATAATTTGCTAAAAATAAGATTGCTTTCTAGGAAAGTCTCTCTCCATGAACATGCAACTCTGTTTTCTTCTCTATTATGTCCTGTTGTGAGGGCATCCAAAAATACTCTTGTGTATTGAGCCAAAATAAATTACATTAATTGCAATACTTTGCAAAATAACTAATCCAAATATCTATCTTGATTGGGACCACCTGTGTCTTGACCATTAGTCTTCATTGGTTTGGCCAGTCTTGATTATCTTACCTTAGACTATAGTACTAACATAGTCCAATAAGTTCGGCCCCCTTTGAATCCACATATGGCACATTATAATACCTAGCCACTTTAATTATTATTTCCTTGTCAGCTTTTAGATTGTTTGGGATATGGACTATGGTCTAGATTTTGCAAAGTCAATGTAATGATAATTTTACTCAAACGTTGGGACGACCACCCTCTCCAAGTTGACTCAGCCCTTGCTAACTTTGTTAGTGGCATATGTAACTCAAGTTGAGTTTGCTTTGATATTTTTTGATCGATCCGGGCCATCGATCTATGTATTTTTCATCTTCGGCCATCAATCTTGAACTGTGGTCTTTGGTTTTGGCCTCGGCATTTATCATTGTGGTCAGTGGGCATGACCGTGGTTAATTTCTTCAATCTTGGAGCTTGATCTTTGGCCTTTGATCTTCATACTCGGTTGAAGCTTAATCATTGATGCTTGACCCTCGGTTAGGGTTTCATTGACTCTCATCTCGATTCATTATGGTAAAGGTAACCTAAACACTATGATCATTTCATTTGGTTTCTTGGTTCAATGGGTGAAGCCCTGGAAAAATATTTTCTCAATGCCATTGTTAGAGCTCGCTGAGCGTTTATGGGAGTGCCATTGTTGATTATTCTATAGTAGGTTCTTTACAAAAATGGTTCTTTGCATTCTCTACTTCTTATTCTGAGTTTTCTGTAATAATGCCACCATTGTTAGTGTTTTTGAGCTCAGTTTTGTATTAATAGCCATGGTTTTTATTTGGAGCTCGGCCTTTCGAAGATTTGTTAGCCGTTCATTGTAACTGGAGCTCTCTATGCAACTTCTTTGGGTGTTTGAGTTTCTACTCTAAATCCAACCTCTGTGAGGATTCTATAACATGGCTTCTATTGACCGATTGAGCTCAATTATCCCTCTCTTTGCATCACTGTTTGATGAAGTCGGTAAGTTTTGACCATGAGTTTTCATTGTTACTTGGTCTTGACATTTTGACCTTCGAAACTAATACTCATTTTCTTTTGCATTTATTTGTGATATGTGGAAATTTTGAACTAGAAATCATCCTGGATGTTTATTTTTCCTCTAAACTTCGTTGATATTTTGAGGGTTTTCCTCAACTCGGCTCAAACTGGTGAGTTATCTAGTTCTAAACTATAATATTTTGCAAAATATTGATGGCTCTTGAAATGATCATAATTTGTGATGACATATAATTAACTGTAGCTCAAAAACTTGTTTTTGATAACCCAGGTGTAGGTATTCTTGTCGATATAAAAGCACGTTGAATATTATCTTCTACCATTGCTTTGTAATTGAGTATTTCAGTTTTTTTGCTAAAAATTCAAATGTATAACTTACTCGATCTTTTCCTCAAAGAATTTGTCCCTTCCATCTTATTCGGGTCTTCACCGGTAATATCTGCTTCTTTCTATTGGACTGAATCTGCATCTTCTTCTTTACATTAATAGATATATTTGCTTCATCCTATGCATACTTAGATCCAAAATATACTTTGTGCTTTGAAGATTGAAAAATCCTTTCGTATTGAATATTAAAAATTGAAGTAATTGATGATGTTCATACCAAGGTAGAGGTGTGGATATTGTTGCACCATGCTTATTTATTTGTTAGCTTCAAATGACACAACTGTACTTTGATCCTCATTTGTCAAAAAGGATTATGGTTTTGTCTCTTGTAACTTTGTAGTGGCATTTTCTCGAGTTCAATAGTCTCAATCATGTTCTTTCAAAGAATCAAGGTTTTTCCAAAGTAATATAGCTTGGATTCTTGTGTGAAGTAGTATTTCCCACCATGACTTCCCGAAAATGACGTGCGTTTTGTTCATAAAATAGTACCACATGATGCTTGTCATTTTGTAAAATTATGTGCTTGATATTTATTTCTCCATTTTATGCAACTCTGTATTGGGCGTCATTCTTATTTCTGTTGTGATTAATTTTGAAACATATGATTCTCGAGAAAAGAAAACTGTAGAAGTTAATCATTTATTTTGTTTGAGAACCTGGAAGGCACACATTATTTCTAGAATTTTTGTTTCACAATTTCATGTATGTTGAACTTTCAAGTTTTGTTGGAATGTTGTAATTTATTTTCCTTTTCTACTTAAGTAATGTATTTGAGCTTCATTAAAACTTTACATGCATGCTGGAAAATTTGAAATGTTTATTTTTCATGGCGAAGCCCTGGCAAAATTTTCCTAGAATTCCTTATTCATTCTGTTTCAGCAGCAATTTTTATCTCCCTTCAGTTAACTTCAGCCTCTTGAAATTCTGATTCTTTTCTTCACCTTTGTTACACTTTTCAATGCATGAATTTATGAAGTTGGAACTATAAAGAGTTAAACTTAACCCTGAGCTCAATATTGATGATCATTTTTTTCTCCCTTTTCAGGTACCATGATGTAGTTGTAGTTGATAGCTGGAACAACAGCTCAGAAAGAGAAGAACACTCCCTCGAGGAAATGACGGGTTTCTTTTTCCTCTTTACATTTTCAGCTTCATAAATATATGCATTTTTTTTCTTTTCTAGTCGTTTCTCACGACTTGTGTGAGAAAAATAGGTACTATTATTCCTCATGAATAAATGAAAATATTTTCATGTTATGAGATCTATGTCCTTTCTTTCTGTACTTTCTTTCATTTGTATGGATAATGAATGAACTTATACAACTCAAAACACTTAAATAATTCACTTGATCATAGAAATAAATAAACAATCAAGTGTACCTTAATGTTGATCATTTAAAATCCAAGATGCTTGTAAAACTATAAATTTTCCTTCAAAACTACCACCTATCTACAGCTTCAGAACATCATGTCTAATACATGCTACCCTTCAAACCTTCCTTAGGGCCTAATGGTTGTTTACAACTATTGCATAGTTCCGACGAGGGTTTCAAATGGAATGGTTGCATCTACGAGGCATGCCATTCTTAAACTGTACTCAAGTTTTAATTTTCATGCCAAATGACTTTCAAGACTGTCTAGAACAAAATAATTAAAAAACTACATCTAAATCCAAGGTGGTTGTCTCAAACATAACCAAACTCACAACTAACCAATCTAAGAAACTTTAAAATTTTCAAGTTGAATTTTCTTGCACTTTGGTGCAAAATGTCAACATTTCTCGCAATCTTGTCGAGAAATTTGCCTGCTATTTTGTAGACCAAGACTTGTTCTTTCCTTTAGGCATGGAGTATAAAGTATGTAACCAAAATCTACCTATCTAGAAAGTCCAACCCCTCCAAAACAAACTAAAGTTGAGAAAGGATTTGGTAAACCAGATCATGTGCACGAAATGGTTCTTCTAGGATGGAATAATAAAGATATATATTTAAAAGCATCTCTTCCTCCTTTTCAAGTATAGGAGGAACCTTATCCACCAGAGGCTCTTTGAATACTAAAACTACAAAATAAGTTAGTTCTATAGGTTTTTCTTCACCTATGTAGTTTTCCAAATATAACAAGAAATCATCAACCTCAAGCTGTAAATTTGAAACACAATTTTCTTTAATTTCAACCTCCTTTTTATTCGAAACTGATTTATCCTCTTCTGATATGGCTGTAAGCTGCGTGAGTATGGTGCCTTCATGCACACTACACTTAGAATATGCAGATTATTGATCATCTTCCAACTTCTCTTGATCTGCTAGAAAAATAGATTGTACCTTATGCGTGGTTCCTTTTTCCAATTTTTGAATAAAATCAAACTAAAACTTTGACATCCATCCATACAAGTTCTGCAAGAATTCCAACCTATATTTTTCTTTTGATAGCTTCCCCTCCTGCTTGATCTTTTGATTCTCTATTTCCTGAACTGGAAGTATGGGTAAAGAAGGAGTGGGTTTAGTTTCAGATTCAACTAGAAAATTTTGGACACGAGGTTGGGGAATAAAATCTGCATTTAGAAAAGCTTCTGAATGCCAACTTGACACTAAATTATGACTTCAGTATGTGATTTTGGGGTACTAAAAGTAGTTATTGCACCATCTTGATAGTTAGGAAACTAAGGAATAAGATGCATTGACTAACAAGGAGAATTTATAGGCATTTAATTTTCATAGGGAGGGTAAGTGGAACATCCCATTGATAGGGTTCCCTATCCTAACACCTATCATTCTTCATTGCTATCGATTTCTTAATTTGTTCCTTGATAGCTAAATATTACTGCTTCAAACTATTAAACTCAATTCTAAGATTTCTTTACCTTTCATACTCAACATAACCCTCTACATAACTTTGACCTTGAACAACATAACCCTCATATTGGTAATCATTTTGATATACATGGTTTGGGTTATAAGGGTATTCATTCTGATAAGGGTTATAAAACTAATCTGAAGGAGAAGGTGGATAAAAGGACTATTGGTTTGGCTGATAATATTGTTGAAAGTGAGGATTCATGGTTGCAGGACCTCATAAAATACTGAACTTATGAAAATAGGTCTGTTGTTCACAAAACAACTGATAACAACAAAATAACATATCTGAATTTCTTGAAAAATACCTGAAGACTATAGCTGAAAATTTTAATACTTGTTGAAAAGTGCTATACTGATCTGGAATCAGATTTATGGAGTCGCCAGATGAGTTTTCTTTCGATCTTGAATCTTCAGAACGCATCAATAGTAGTTATTTCCAAAACTGCTATGCATGGTGTCTTATCTGCTTGAATGATGAAACACCTTTGAAAGTAAAACTTTTAGTTGTGTGAGTGTCCCACCGCACATGCCAAAAACTGTTATCTCTTGAAACTGCAACCTATAGAGATATGGTGCACAGTTTTCTAAGGTTACTTTGATCTCTCTCTTTCATAGATACAATGGAAACACCTCGGAGTCGGTGGGTATACCTATTTTGAGGTGATTCTATGGTATCAACTCGGTTCCTTGTTGATGTATCCTAAACTACTTCTAGGGTTTAAGGGTAAAATATGAATGTAAAGTAATTAAAACTAAGGTGATACACCAAATTTGTATGAGGAATTTGAATTAGTATATACAAAATTGATATGTGAAGGATTGTTGGTGCATGAACCAACGGTTCTTCTCCGCAAAATATCAAGGGCAAAACACTTGGATGGTATTCGGGAGATTATCACAAAATTACTTCTAAGCTAAACATGCACATTAATATCATGTAGAAACTACTGAATTTTTGCAACAAGGTAAGATGATTAATAAGAGAATTTTCATTTACAAGACTAATAGAAAATACACAAGAATGCAAATAATTGGGAGGGCAGAAATTCTTCACACTCAAAAGGAAAAACTGGCAAAACGCTTCAATACTCCTATATCAAAAAGTCCTCTAGAAGTTCTCTTCTATAATTTTTCTTTTTGTGCTTTGCAAATGCATACAATATATGGCAAAAAAATTCACTGTCTTCCTAAAAATAGCCTCATGCTTGCACTCACCCATGCATTCTATTTTTATCCTTTCTTTAGGAATAGATAAAGGAATAAAAATAGAGCATGCAATTACAAATAGGCATTATTAGCCTTAATTACAATATAGTATAACTGAAGTTGATTGTTCTATTTTTAAGAAAGAAGGATGAATAATTTGCTAAAAATAAGATTGCTTGCTACGAAAGTCTCTCTCCATGAACATGCAACTCTGTCTTCTTTTGTATTCTGTCATGTTATGAAGGCATGCAAAAATACTCCTGTGTATTGAGAAAAAGTAAATTACATTAATTTTAATACTTTACAAAATAATTCATCCAAATATCTATCCTGATTGGGACCACCTTTGTCTTGACCATTAGTCTTCATTGGTTTGGCCACTCTTGATTATCCGACCTTAGACTATAGTACTAACATAGTCCAATGAATTTGGCCCCCTTTGAATACACATATGGCACATTATAATACTTGGCCACTTTGATTATTATTTCCTTGTCGGCTTTTGGATTATTTGGGATATGGACTATGGTCTAGACTTTGGAAAGTCAATGTAATGATAATTTTACTCAAACATGGGGTTGGCCCCCCTCTCCACGGTGACTCACCCCTTGGTAACTTTGTCGGTGGCATATGTAACTCAAGTTGAGTTTGCTTTGATATTTGTTGATCGTTTTGGGCCATCGATCTGTGTCCTTTTTCATTTTTAGCCATCGATCTTGAACCTATGGTTTAGGGTTTTGGCCTAGTGTTTAATGTGGTCGGTGGGCATGACCGTGGTTAATTGCTTCGAGCTTGGAGCTTGATCCTTGGCCTTTGATCTTCATACTCGGTTGAAGCTTAATCGTTGATACTTGGCCATCGTAGGGTTTCGTTGACTCTCCTCTCGAGTCGGTATGGTAAAGGTAACTCTAACATTATGATCCTTTTATTTGGTTTCTTGGTTCATGGGTGAAGCCTTGGAAAAAAAAAATTCTCAACGCCATTGTTAGAGCTCACTGAGCATTTATGGGAGTGCCATTGTTGATTATTCTATACTCTGCTCTTTGCAAAAATGGTTCTTTGCATTTTGTGCTTCTTTTGAGTGATTTTTCTATAATAATGTTGCCATTGTTAGTGTTTTCGAGCTCAATTTTGTATTGGCCACCATGGTTGTTCTCTTGGAGCTCGGCCTTTTTGAAGATTTGTTGCCCATTCATTTTAACTCGAGCTCTCTATAACTTCTTGTTTTGTTCTAATTTCGCTCTCTGAATCCGAGCTCTGTGAGGATTCTGTAACATGGCTACTATTGACCGATTGAGCTTAGTTCTCCCTCTCTTTGCATCACTATTTGATCAAGTCGGTAATTTTTGACCCTGTGTTTTTGCTGTTACTTGGTCTTGATAATTCAACCTCCAAATTGATACTCATTTTCTTTTGCATTTCTTTGTGATATGTGGAAATTTTTAACTAGATATCATCCTAGATGTTTATTTTTCCTCTCGTACTCCATTGATCTTTTCAGGGTTTTCCCTCAACTCGGCTCAAACCGGTGAGTTCTCTAGTTCGAAATATAATATTTGTGAAATATTGATGGCTCTTGAAATGATCATAATCAGGACAACATATAATTAATCGTGGATCAAAAACCTTTTTTTCGAGTAACCCGTGTAGGTATTCTTGTCAATATAAAAGCACGTTGAATATTATCTTCTACCATTGCTCAGTAATTGAGTATTTCAGTTTTTTTTCTTGAAAATTCAAACCTATAACTTATTCTGATCTTTGCCTCAAAGAATTTGTCCCTTCCATCTTATTATGGGTCTTCACTGGGAATATCTACTTCTTTCTACTTAACTGAATTGGCATCTTCTTCTTTACGTTAATAGATCTATTTCCTTCATCCTGTGCATATTTAGATCCAAAATATACTTTGTGCTTTGAAGATTGAAAACTCCTTTCTCTATTGAATATTTGAACTTGAAGTAATTGATGATGGTCATAAAGAAGGTAGAGGTGTGGATATTGTTGCATCATGCTTATTTATTTATTAGCTTCAAATGACACAACTCTACTCTGATCCTCATTTGCAAAAATGGATTATGCTTTTGTCTCTTGTAGCCTGTAGTGGCATTTTCTACGAGTTAAAAACTCTGAATCATGTTCTTTCAAAGAAACACAAGGTTTTTGCATAGTATTATAGCTTGGATTATTTTGTGAAGTATTCTTTCTCACTTTGACTACCGTAAAATGATGTACATTTTTCTTCTTAAAACAATACCACATGATGGTTTTCATTTTGTAAAATTATGTGCTTGATATTGATTTCTCCATTTTCTCGTAACTCATGTCTTGGACATCATTCTTATTTCTGTTGTGAATAACTTCGAAACATTTAAGTATGAGAAATGAAAACTGTAGAAGTTAATCATTTATTTTGTTTAAGAACCTGGAAGGGACACATTGTTTCGGAATTTTTATTTCATAAATTCTGTATGCTAAACTTTGAAGTTTTGTTGGATTGTTGTATTTTTTTCCTTTTACGCATAAATATTATATTTGAGTTTCATGATAGCTTTACATGCATGCTGGAAAATTTGAAACATTTATTTTTCATGGCGAAGCCCTAGCAAAATTTTCCTAGAATTCTTTATTCTTTCTTTTTCAGCAGGATAATTTTAATCTCCCTTCAGTTAACTTCAACCTCTTGAAATTCTAATTCTTCTACTTCACCTTTGTTACACTTTTCAATGCATGAATTTATGAAGTTGGAAGTATAAAGAGTTAAACTAAACCGTGAGCTCAGTATTGATGATCATTTGTTTCTCCCTTTTCAAGTACCATGATGCAGTTACAGTGGACAGTTGGAACAACAGTTCAGAAAGAGAAGAACACTCCCTCAAGGAAATGACAGGTTTCTTTTAGCTCTTTACATTTTCAGCTTCATAAATATATGCATTGTTTTTCCTTTTAGTCATTTCTCACGACTTGTGTGAGAAAAATATGTACTATTATTCCTCATAAATAAATGAAAATATTTTCGTGTTATGAGATCTATGTCCTTCCTTTCTATACTTTTTTTCACTTGTATGGATAATGAATGAACTTATAGCACTCAAAAAACTTCAATAATTCACTTGATCATACAAATAAATAAACAATCAAATGTAATTTATTGTTGATCATTGAAAATGCAAGCTGCATGTAAAACTGTAAATTGTCCTTCAAAACTATGGCCTATCTATAGCTTCAGAATGTCCTTCCTGATACATGCTTCCCTCCGTACCTTCCTCAAGGCCCTGCAATGGTTGTTTATAGCTGTTACATAGTTCTAACGAGGGTTTCAAATGGAATGGTTGCATCTATGAGGCATGGCGTTCTTAAACTCTATTCAAGTATTAATTTTGATGCCAAATGACTTCCAAGACTGTCCAAAACCAATTAATTAAAAACTAAATCTAAATCTAAGTTGATTGTCCCAAATATAACCAAACTTGCAACTTACAAATCTAAGAAACTTTAAATGTTTTGAGTTGACCTTTCTTGCACTAGGTGCGAAATATCAACACTTCGGTGATCTTGTGGAGAAAGATGCTTGCTAGCTTGTATACTAGTGCCTTGCTCTTGCCATTGGGCATGGAGTCCAAAGTATGTAGCCAAAATCCACCTTTCTGGAAATTCCAAACCTTCCAAAACAAACTAAATTTGGAAAAGGAAGTTGTAAACCAAATCATGTGCATGAATGCACTTATTGAATTGAAAAACATTGCAATATAAAGGAACTGCACTTATTAAAAGGGAAATCCTAATCTAACTAGCAAAAACTAAGGCTAAACGAAACCTGAAACAGGCAATGAAAAATAGCTCCCTTTTCTCCAACGACAAGGCCATGAATTCATCACTAGAAACAAGAAAAGTGACATAGCTAGGAATGAGACATGTACCTTTATTTCACTCATCAAATCAATCCATGAAGTGGGAAGCACCTCTATTTGATCTGTAATCTATTCTGGCATGATTTGAGGCTTTATATTGAGAATAGATGACTCACTTTCATGCTCTAAGGAAAGCATTAAATCTTGTAATACCATATCTGGGTGAGAATTAGCCAAATATCGAATAGGACAAGGCCTCTTCGCAACAAAATTATTTATAGTTTTGATTTGATCTGAATCATGAATATCATTTTCAATAATGAGCTCTTTCTAAAGTTGTCCTGGAGGTTGTTTTGTGTCTTCCAACTGTTGTGACTCATCTTGAAACCGTTTTGAGATCTGCTTCTATTCTGCAAGTTGTTCAATGACTGTTGTAAGTAACTTTTCAACACTTCTATCAAATGATTTTACATTGCTCAGATCCTCCATGCAGTCAAAGAATTGAATATCATCCTCTTCTTCTTCATAGGTATTGTCCAGATACATGGCACAGTAAAAAAATGTAAGATCGTCTTCTTCATTTTTGTAGGTACTTATATGAAGTTGTTGTTCCATATCAGCCTTCTGGACATTCTGAAACTGATCTGAACATACATCAGCTCCTTCAAACTGCCATACCAAAACTGATCTTTCATCTTGATCATTTTTATTGACATATAATCCGTAAGATCAAAATTGTCTGGTTTTTCTGCATAAGATTTGATCTAAGCAACATGTTGTTCTAAGACATTCTTCTCCCAAAATGGTTCTTCTAGGAGGGAATAATAAAGATCTGTATTTAAAAGCATCTCTTCCTCCTTTTCAAGTACAAGAGGGACCTTATCAACCAGAGGCTCTTTGAATGCTGAAACTACAAAATCAATTAGTTCTATAGGCTGCTCTTCGCCTATGCAGTTTTCCAAATCTGACAAGAAATCATCAACCTCAAGCTGTAAATTTGAAACACAATTTTCTTTAATTTCAACCTCCTTTTTATTCGAAATTGATTTATCCTCTTCTGATATGGCTGTAAGATGCATGAGTATGGTGCCTTCATGCACACTACACTCAGAATATGCAGATTGTTGATCATCTTCCAACTTCTCTTGATCTGCTAGAAAAATAGATTGTACCTTATGCGTGGTTCCTTTTTCCAATTTTGGAATAAAATCAAACCAAAACTTTGACATCCATCCATGCATGTTTTGCAAAAATTCCATCCTATCTTTGTCTTTTGATAGTTGCCCCTCCTGCTTGATCTTTTGATTCTCTATTTCTTGAACTGGAAGTATGGGTAAAGGAGTGGGTTTAGTTTCGATTCAACTAGAAAATTTTGGACAAGAGGTTGGGGAATAAGATCTGCATTTGGAACAGCTATTCGAACGCCAACTTGGACACTTAATTATGACTTCAGTATGTGATTTTGGGGTAGAAAAAGTAGGAAGTGCAGCATCTTGATAGTTAGGAAACAGAGGAATAAGTTACATTCGGCTGACAAGGAGAATTTATAGCCATTGAATTTTCATAGAGAGGGTAAGCGGGAACATCCCCTTGACGGGTTTCTCTATCCCGACACCTATCATTCTTCATTTTTGTTTATTTCTCAATTTATTTCTTAATAGCTAAATATTGCTTGCTTTAAACTATTACACTCAATTCTAAGATTTCTTCGCCTTTCATACTCAAAGCATAACACTCTGCATAACTTTGACCTTGAACAACGTAACCCTCATATTGGTAATAATTTTTATATACATGGTTTGGGTTATAAGGGTATGCATTCGATAAGGGTTAGAAAAATGATCCGGAGGAGAAGTTGGATAAAAGGACTAGTGGTTTCATTGATAATATTGTTGAAAGTGAGTATTTATGGTTGCGGGACCTCATTAAATAGTGAGCTTACGAAAATAGGTAAGTTGTTCACAAAACAACTGATAAAAACAAAATAACATATTTGAATTCTTTTAAAAATACATGAAGACTGCAGCTGAAATTTTTAATACTTGTTGAAAAGTGTTATACTGATCTGGAATCAGATTTATGGAGTCGTTCAATGAGTTCTACTTCGGATCTTGAATCTTCAGAACACATCAATAGTAGTTCTTTCAAAAAATTCTATGCATGGTGTCTGATCATCTTGAATGATGAAACACCTCTGAAAGTGAAACTTTTAGTTGTGTGAGTGTGCCACAGAGAGTGCCATAAATTGTAATCTCTTGAAGCGCACCTTGTAGAGAGATGGCTCCATATTTTCTAAGCTTGCAGAATTTGATCTCTCTTTTGTAGATACAACGTAAACACCTAAGGTCTGTGGGTATACCTATTTTGAGGTGACTCTTTGTTATCAAGGTCGGTTCCTTATTGATGTATCCTAAACTAATTCGGGCTTTAAGGGTATAAGATGACTATAAGGAAATTAAAACTAAGGTGATACACCAAATTTGTATGAGGAAATTTGGTAGTATATGCACAATTGATATGTGAAGGATTTTTGGTGCACGAACCAACGGTTCATCTAGAATATCAAAGGAAAAACACTCGGATTGTATTGAGGAGATTATGAGAACAATTTTTCTAAGCTAAATATGCACATTAATATCATGCAGAAAAGTACATAATTTTTATAACAGGGTAAGATGATTAATTAGGGAATTTGTATTTACAAGACTAATAGAAAAATACACAAGACTGAAAATAAGTGGGAAGGTAGAAATTCTTCACACTTAGAAGGAAAAATTGGCAAAAATTGCTTCAGTACTCCTATATCCAAAAGTCCTCCAGAAGATCTCCTGTAGAAGTTTTATTTTTGTGCTTTGCAAAGGCACAAAATATATAGAAAAAAATTCACCTTCTTCCTAAAAATAGCCTCAGGATTGTACTTGCCCATGCATTCTATTTTTATCCTCTGTTTAATAATAGATAAAAGAATAAAAACAGAGCATGTAATTACAAATAGGCATTATTAGCCTTAATTACAATTTAGTAAACCTAAAGTTGATTGTTCTATTTTTAAGAAAGAAGGGTGAATAATTTTCTAAAAATACGATTTCTTCTTAGGCAAGTCTCTCTCGATGAACATGCAACTCTATTTTCTTCTCTATTATGTCCTATTGTGAAGGCATGGAAAAATACTCCCTGTATTAAGAAAAAATAAATTACATTAATTGCAATACTTCACAAAATAGTTCATCCAAATATATACACCGATTGGGACCACCTTTTTCTTCACCATTAGTCTTCATTGGTTTGACCACTCTTGATTATCTAACCTTAGATTATACTACTAACATAGTCCAATGAATTCGCCCCCCTTTGAATACACATATGGCACATTATAATACTTGGCTATTTTGATTGTTATTTCCTTTTCGGCTTTTTGATTATTTGGGATATGGACTATGGTCTAGACTTTGGAAAGTCAATGTAATGATAATTTTACTCGACATGCTCTTGAGCCCCCTCTCCATGGTGACTCACCACTTTTTAACATATTAGGTAGCATATATAACTCAGTTTGAGTTTCCTTTGATATTTTTGATTGTTACGGGCCATCGATATGTGTCCTTTTCCATCTTCGGCCGTCATTCTTGAACTGCAGCTTTAGGGTTTCGTCCTAGCATTTAATGTGGTCGGTGGGCATGACCATGATTAATTTCTTCTAGCTTGGAGCTCGATCCTTGGCCTTTGATCTTCGTACTTATTTGAAGTTTAATCATTGTGCTTGACCTTCGCTTAGGGTTTCGTTGACTCTCCTCTTGAGTAGGTATGGTAAAGCTAACTCAAACATTATGATCATTTCATTTGGTTTCCTGGTTTATGGGAGAAGCCCTGGAAAAAAAAAATTCTCAACACCATTGTTAGACCTCATTGATTGTTTATGGGAGTGCCATTGTTGATTATTCTATACTCGACTCTTTGTAAAAATGGTTCTCTACATTTTGTGCTTCTTTTGAGTGAGTTTTCTGTAATAATGCCACCATTGTTAGTGTTTTCGAGCTCATTTTTGTATTGGCCACCATGGTTGTTCTCTTAGAGCACACCTTTCTAAAGATTTGTTGGCCGTTCATTTTAAATCGAGCTCTCTATAACTTCTTTGGGTGTTTGAATTTCTACTCTGAATCTGAGTTCTATGAGGATTTTGTAACATTTCTACTAGTGACCAATTGAGCTCGGTTCTCCCTCTCTTTGCATCACTGTTTGATGAAGTTGGTAAGTTTTGACCCTGAGTTTTCACTATTACTTGGTCTTGACATTTCAACCTCTGAAACTGATACTCCTTTTCTTTTGTATTTCTTTGTGATATGTGGAAATTTTGAACTAGAAATCATCCTGGATGTTTATTTTTCCTCTACCCTTCATTGATCTTTTGAGGGTTTTCCTCAACTTGACTCAACCTGGTGAGATCTCTAGTTCCGAACTATAATATTTTGCAAAATATTGATGGCTCTTGAAACGATCATAATCTCTGAAGACATATAATTAATTGTAGCTCAAAAACTTGTTTTTGATAACCCGATTAATAGGTATTCTTGTCCATATAAAAGCACATTGAATATTATCTGCTCCCATTTCTCTGTAATTGAATATTTTAGGTTTGTTGCTCAAAAATTCAAACATGTAACTTACTCTGATATTTTCCTCAAAGAATTTGTCCCTTCCGTCTTATTATGGGCCTTCATTGGAAATTTATACTTCTTTCGTTGTGACTGAATCTGCATCTTTTTCTTTACGTTAATAGATCTATTTCCTTCATCCTATGCATATTTATATCCAAAATATACTTTGTGCATTAAATATTGAAAACTCATTTATGTACCTTGAATATTCAAAATTTAAATAATTGATGTTTTTCATAGAAAGGTAGATGTGTGGATATTGTTGCATCATGCTTATTTATTTGTGAGCTTCAAATGACACAACTGTACTTTGATCCTCATTTGTAAAAATGGATTTTGATTTTGTCTCTTGTAACTTGTAGTGGCATTTTCGAGTTGAAAATACTCAATCATGTATTTTTAAAGCAACAAAGTTTTTGTAAAAAGTATTATAGCTTGGATTCTTGTGTGAAGTAGTCTTTCTCAAACTTTATCTTTGCTGAAAATGATGTACATTTTATTCATAAAATAGTACCACATGATGGTTGTCATTTTGTAAACTTATGTGCTTGATATTGATTTCTCCATTTTCTGCAACTCTGTACTGGACATCATTCTTATTTCTATTGTGAATAACTTTGAAACATTTGATTTTGAAATGAAAATTGTAGCAGTTAATCATTTATTTTGTTTGAGAACTTGAAAGGGACACATTATTTCTGGAATTTCTGTTTCATAAATTCCTGTATGCTGAACTTTGAAGTTTTGTTGGAATGTTGTAGTTTCTTTTCCTTTTCTTCTTAAATATTGTATTTGAGCTTCATTACAACTTTACATGCATGCTGGAAAATTTGAAATGTTGATTTTTCATGGTGAAGCCCAAGAAAATTTTTCCCAGAATTCATTTTTCATTATGTTTCAAAGATCAATTTTTATCTCCCTTCAGTTAACTTCAGCCTCTTGAAATTTTGATTGTTCTGCTTCACCTTTGTTACACTTTTCAATGCATGAATTTATGAAGTTGGAAGTATAAAGAGTTAAACTAAACCCTGAGCTCAGTATTGATGATCATTTTTTCTCCCTTTTTAGGTACCATGATGCAGTTGCAGTGGATAGCTGGAACAACAATTTAGAAAGAGAAGAACACTCCCTCAAGGCAATGATGGGTTTCTTTTACCTCTTTACATTTTCAGCTTCATAAATATATGCATTTTTTTTCCTTTCAGTTATTTCTCACGACTTGTGTGAGAAAAATATGTACTATTATTCCTCATGAATAAATGAAAATATTTTTGTGTTATGATATGTATGTCCTTCCTTTCTGTACTTTCTTTCATTTGTATGGATAATGAATGAACTTATATAACTCAAAACACTTAAATAATTCACTTGATCATAGAAATAAATAAACAATCAAAAAACCTTATTATTGATCATTTAAAATGCAAGATACTTGTAAAACTATAAATTGTCCTTCAAAACTTCCACCCGTATGTAGCTTGTAATGTCATGTCTGATACATGCTACCCTTCATGCCTTCCTCAGGGTGCTACAATGGTTGTTTATAGCTGTTGCATAGTTCTGACAAGGGTTTCAAATTGAATGGTTATATCTATGAGGGATGGCATTCTTAAACTATACTCAAGTTTTAATTTTGATGCCAAATGACTTCCAAGACTGTCTAGAACCAAACAGCTTAAAAACTGAATCTAAATCCAAGGTGAGTGTGCCAAATATAACCAAACTTGCAACTGAGCAATCTCATAAACTTTATAAGTTTTGAGTTGACCTTTCTTGCTGTGGGTACGAAATGTCAACATTTTTAGCAATCTTGCAGGGAAAGATGCCTACTAGCTTATAGACCAAAGGTGCTTTTCTTGCCATTGGGCATGGAATCAAGTATGTAACTAAAATATGCATTTCCAAAGTCAAACCCTTCCAAAACAAACTAAAGTTGGGAAAGGATATGGTAAACTAGATCAGTTCATGATTGCACTTATTGAATTGAAAAACATTGCAATGTACATGAACTACACTTATTGAAAGGGAAATCCTAATCTACCCTACTCTAACCAGTAGCAACTGAGGCTAAACGAAACCTGAAACAGGCAGTGAAAAATATATCACTTTTCTCACAAGCTGAGGCAATGAATTCATCTCTAGAAACCAGCAAAGTTACATATCTCGGAATGACACATATACCTTTATTTCACTCATTGGATCAGTTCATGAAGTGGGAAGCACCTCTATCTGATTTGTAATTTGTTTTGGCATTATTTGAGGCTTTATATTGAGAACATATGACTCACTTTCATGCTCCAAGGAAAGCATTAAATCTGGTAATACCATAGCTGGGTGAGAATTAGCCAAATATCGAATAGGACAAGGCCTCTTCGCAACAAATTTTTTTATAGTTTTGATTTTATCTGAATCATGAATATCATTTACAATAATGAGCTCTTTCTGAAGCTATCCTGGAGGTTGTTTTGTGTCTTCCAACTACTGTGACTCATCTTGAATCCGTTTTGAGATCTGCTTTTGTTCTGCAAGTTGTTCAATGATTGTTGTAAGTAACTTTTCAACACTTCTATCAAATGATTCTACATTTCTTAGATCCTCCATACAGCCAAATAACTGAATATCATCCTCTTCTTCTTCGTAGGTATTTTCCAGATACATGGTACAAATTTTTTTTTGAAGATTTTCTTCTTCATTTTCGTAGGTACTTATATGAAATTTTTGTTCCGTGTCATCCTTTTGGACATCCTAAAACTAATCAACATACTTTAGCTCCTTCAAAATTCCATACCAAAACTGATCTTTCATCTTGATCATTTTTGTTTGACATATAATCCCTAAGATAAAAATTGCCTAGTTTTTCTGCACAAGATTTGATCTCGAGCAACATGCTGTTATAAGACATTCTTCTCCCGAAATTGTTCTTCTATCGGGAATAATAAAGATCTGTATTTTTCTACTAAAAATAAGAGTAGGGAAAATGCATATAAAGGAAGCTTCTCTTGATTATCTCGACCTCAGACTATAGTACTAACATAGTCCAATGAATTTGGCCCCCTTTGATTACATATATGGCACATTATAATACTCGGCCATTTTGATTGTTATTTCCTTGTCGGCTTTTGCATTATTTTGGATATGGACTTTGGTCTAGACTTTGGAAATTCAATGCAATGATAATTTTACTCGGGCGTGGGATTGGGACCCCTCTCCACAAGAACTCACCCCTTGGTAAGTTATTAGGTGGCATATATAACTCAAGTTGAGTTTTATTTTAATTTTTTTGATCATTCGGGGCCATCGATCTATGTCTTTTTCATCTTTGGCCATCATTCTTGAACCTACAGCTTTAGGGTTTCAGCTTGGCATTTAATGTGGTCAGTGTGCATGACCATGGTTAATTTCTTCTAACTTGGAGCTTGATCCTTGGCATTTGATCTTCGTACTCAGTTGAAGCTTAATCATTGATGCTTGACCCTCGGTTAGGGTTTCGTTAACTCTCCTTTAGAGTCGGTATGGTAAAGGTAACTTAAAAATTATGATCATTTCATTTGGTTTCCTTATTTGTGGGAGAAGCCCTGGATTTTTTATTTTGCTCAATGCCATTGTTAGAGCTCGTTGAGTGTTTATGGGAGTGCCATTGTTGATTATTCTATACTCTACTCTTTGCAAAAATGGTTTTCGCATTATGTGCTTCTTTTGAGTGAGTTTTTTGTAATAATACCACAGTTGTTAGTGTTTTCGAGCTCAGTTTTGTATTGGTCACCATGGTTGTTCTCTTGGAGCTCGGCCTTTCTAAAGATTTGTTGGCCATTCGTTTTAACTCGAGCTCTCTGCAACTTCTTTGGGTGTTTGAATTTCTACTCTGAATCTAAGCTCTATGAGGATTACGTAACATGGTCTTATTGACCGATTCAGCTCGGTTCTCCCTCTTTTTGCATCATCACCGTTTGATGAAGTTGGTACGTTTTGACCCTAAGTTTTCACCACACTTGGTCTTGACATTTCGACCTCCGAAACCGATACTCCTATTATTTTTTATTTCTTTGTGTTATGTGGAAATTTCAAACTAGAAATCATCCTGGATGTTTATTTTTCCTCCGCACTTCATTGATGTTTTGAGGGTTTTCCTCAACTCAGCTCAAAATGGTGAGTTCTCTAGTTCGATCTATAATATTTTGTGAAATATTGATGGCTCTTGAAACGATCATAATCTGTGACGACATATAATTAACTATAGATCAAAAAAAAAAATTTAATAACCTGTGTAGGTATTCTTGTCGATATAAAAGCACATTGAATATTATCTTCTACCATTTCTCTATAATTGAGTATTTTAGTTTTGTTGCTAAAAAAATTCAAAGCTACAACTTACTCTAATCTTTGCCTCAAAAAATTTGTCCCTTCCATCTTATTGTGGGTCTTCACTGGGCATATCTACTTCTTTCTATTGGACTAAATCTACATCTTCTTCTTTACGTTAATAGATCTATTTCCTTCATCCTGTGCATATTTAGATGCAAAATGTACTTTGTGCTTTGAAGATTGAAAAATCCTTTCGTATTGAATATTTGACCTTGAAGTAATTAATGAGTTTCATAGCAAGGTAGAGGAGTGGATATTGTTGTAGCATGCTTATTTATCTATTAGCTTCAAATGACACAACTGTACTTTGATTCTCATTTGTAAAAATGGATTATGCTTTTGTCTCTTGTAACCTGTAGTGGAATTTTCTAAGTTGAAAAGTTTGAATCATGTTCTTTCAAAGAAACAGAGGTTTTGCAAAGAATTATAGCTTGGATTATTTTGTGAAGTAGTCTTTCTCACCTTGACTACCTGAAAATGATGTACATTTTATTCTTAAAACAATACCACATGATGGTTGTCATTTTGTAAAATTATGTGCTTCATATTGATTTCTCCATTTTCTGTAACTCTGTACTGGACATCATTCTTATTTCTATTGTGAATAACTTTGAAACATTTGATTCTGAGAAATGAAAACTATAGAAGTTAATCATTTATTTTTTTTGAGAACCTGGAAGGGACACATTATTTCGGAATTTTTGATTCATAAATTCTGTATGCTTTGAACTTTGAAGTTTTGTTGGAATGTTGTAGTTTCTTTTCCTTTTCTACTTAAATATTGTATTTGAGCTTCATTACAGCTTTACATGCATGCTGGAAAATTTGAAATGTTGATTTTTCATGGCGAAGCCCTAGCAAAATTTTCCCATAATTCTTATTCATTCTTTTTCAATGTAACTTTATCTCCTTCGCTAACTTCAACCTCTTGAAATTTTGATTCTTTTACTTCACCTTTGTTACACTTTTCAATGCATGAATTTATGAAGTTGGAAGTATAAAGAGTTAAACTAAACCTTGAGCTCAGTATTGATGATCATTTGTTTCTCCCTTTTCAGGTACCATGATGCAGTTGTAGTGGACAAGCTGGAACAACAGTTTCGAAAGAGAAGAACACTCCCTCGAGGAAATGACGGGTTTCTTTTACCTCTTTACATTTTCAGCTTCATAAATATATGCATTGTTTTTCCTTTTAGTTATTTCTCACGGCTTGTGTGAGAAAAATATGTACTATTATTCCTCATGAATAAATGAAAATATTTTCATGTTATGAGATGTATGTCCTTCCTTTCTATACTTTCTTTCATTTGTATGGATAATGAATGAACTTATACAACTCAAAACACTTAAATAATTCACTTAATCATAGAAATAAATAAACAATCAAGTGTACCTTATTGTTGATCATTGAAAATGCAAGCTGCATGTAAAAAGCAGAATTGTCCTTCAAAACTATGCCTAAATGCAACTTCAGAACATCATGCCTAATACATGCTTCCCTTCCTACCTTCCTCAAGGCCCTATAATGGTTGTTTATAGTTGTTACATAGTTCTGACGAGGGTTTCAAATGGAATGGTTGCATCTATGAGGCATGGCATTCTTAAACTGTACTCAAGTTTTAGTTTTGATTCCAAATGACTTCCAAGACTATCCAAAACCAATTAATTAAAAACTAAATCTAAATCCAAGGTGGTTGTCCCAAATATAACCAAACTTGTAACTTACAATCTAAGAAACTTTAAAAGTTTTGAGTTGACCTTTCTTGCACTAGTTGTGCGAAATATCAACATTTCTTGATCTTATGGGAGAAAGATTGTTTGCTAGCTTGTATACTAGTGCCTTGCTCTTGCCATTGGGCATGGAGTCCAAAGTATGTAGCCAAAATCTACCTTTCTCGGAAATTCCAAACCTTCCAAAACAAACTAAATTTGGAAAAGGATCTGGTAAACTAGATCATGTGCATGAATGCACTTATTGAATTGAAAAACATTGCAATGTACAGGAACTGCACTTATTGAAAGGGAAATCCTAATCTACCCTACTCTAACTAGAAAAAACTAAGGCTAAACGAAACCTGAAACAGGCAGTGAAAAATAGCTCCCTTTTCTCCAAAGCCAAGGCCATGAATTCATCACTAGAAACAAGAAAGTGACATAGCTAGGAATGAGACATGTACCTTTATTTCACTCATCAGATCAGTCCATGAAGTGGGAAGCACCTCTATCTGATTTGTAATCTATTTTGGCATGATTTGAGGCTTTATATTGAAAATAGATGACTCACTTTCGTGCTCTACGGCAAGCATTAAATCTTGTAATACCATATATGGGTGAGAATTAGCCAAATATCGAATAGGACAAGGCCTCTTCACAACAAAATTGTTTATAGTTTTGATTTGATCTGAATCATGAATATCATTTTCAACAATGAGCTCTTTCTAAAGTTTTCCTGGAAGTTGATTTGTTTCTTCCAACTGTTGTGACTCATCTTGAAACCGTTTTGAGATCTCGCTTCTATTTTTCAAGTTGTTAATGAATTGTAAGTAACTATTCAAAACTTCTATCAAATGATTCTACATTTCTCAGATCCTCCATATAGCCAAACAACTGAATATCATCCTCTTCTTCTTCATAGGTATTGCCCAGATACATGGTACAGTCAAAAAAATGAAGATCGTCTTCTTCATTTTCGTAGGTACTTATATGAAGTTATTGTTCCATATCATCCTTTTAGAAATTCTAAAACTAATCAAACTTACGTCGCTCCTTCAAACTTTCGTACCAAAACTGATCTTTCATCTTGATCATTTTTTAGACATATAATCCCTAAAATAAAAAATTGTTTGGTTTTTCTACACAAGATTTGATCTCGAGCAACATGATGTTCTCGAGACATTCTTCTCCCGAAATGGTTTTTCTACGAGGGAATAATAAAGATCTGTACTTAAAATAATCTCTTCCTCCTTTTCAAGTACAAGAGGGACCTTATCCACCAGAGGCACTTTGAATGCTGAAACAACAAAATCGAGTTAGTTCTATAGATGCTTCTTCACCTATGCAGCTTTCCAAATTTGAACCTCAAGCAATAAATTTGAAACAAATGTTTCTTTAACTTCAACCTCATTTTTATTTGAAACTGATTTATCCTCTTCTGATATGGCTGCAATCTATGTGAGTATGGTGCCTTCATGCACACTACACTAAGAATATGCAGATTCTTTATCATCTTGCAACTTCTCTTGATTTGCTGGAAAATTAGATTATATCTTATGCATGGTTCCTTTTTCCAATTCTGTAATAAAATCATACTGAAACTTTGACATCCATCCATGCAAGTTCTGTAAGAATTCCATCCTATATTTGTTTTCTTATAGCTGCCCCTCCTGCTTGATCTTTTGATTCTCTATTTCCTGAACTGGAAGTATGGGTAAAGAAGGAGTGGGTTTAGTTTCAGATTCAACTGGAAAATTTTGGACAAGAGGTTGGGGAATAAGATCTGTATTTGGAACAGCTTCTGAATGCCAACTTGGACACTTAATTTTGACTTTAGTATGTGATTGTGGGGTAGAAAAAGTAGGAATTGCAGCAGCTTGATAGTTAGGAAATGGAGGAATAAGTTGCATTGGCTGACAAGGAGAATTTATAGGCATTGAATTTTCATAGGGAGGGTAAGTAGGAACATCCCATTGATAGGGTTCCCTATCCTGACACCTATCATTCTTCATTGCTTTCGATTTCTCAATTTGTTCCTTGATAGCTAAATATTGTTGCTTCAAACTATTAAACTCAATTCTAAGATTTCTTCGCCTTTCATACTCAGCATAACCCTCTGCATAACTTTGACCTTGAACAACATAACCCTCATATTGGTAATCATTTTGATATACAGGGTTTGGGTTATAAGGGTATTCATTCTGATAAGGGTTATAAAACTGATATGAAGGAGAAGGTGGATAAAAGGACTATTGGTTTGGCTGATAATATTGCTAAAATTGAGGATTCATGGTTGCAGGACCTCATAAAATAATGAACTTATGAAAACAGGTCTGTTGTTCACAAAACAACTGATAACAACAAAATAAAATATCTGAATTTCTTGAAAAATACCTGAAGACTGTAGTTGATAATTTTAATATTTGTTGAAAATTGTTATACTAATATGGAATCATATTTACAGAGTCGCCAGATGAGTTCTACTTCAGATCTTGAATCTTCAGAATGCATCAATAGTAGTTCTTTCCAAAACTACTATGCATGGTGTCTGATCTGCTTGAATGATGAAACACCTCTGAAAGTGAAACTTTTAGTTGTGTGAGTGTCCCACTGGGTGTGCCAAAAACTATTATCTCTTGAAACCGCACCTTGTAGAGAGATGGCTGCAGGTTTTCTAAGCTTGCATAATTTTATATCTCTCTCTTTCGTAGATACAATGGAAACACCTAAGGTCCATGGGTATACCTATTTTGAGGTGATTTCTTTGGTATCAAAGTTGGTTCTTTGTTGATGTATCCTAAACTACTTCTGGGGTTTAAGGGTAAAAGATGACTAATAATGTAATTGAAACTAAGGTGATACAAAAAAATTTCTATGAGGAATTTTACTAGTCTATGCATAATTGATATGTGAAGGATTTTTGGTACACGAACCAACAATTCTTCTCGCAGAATATTAAGGGAAAAACACTTGGATGGTATTGAGGGAGATTATCACAACAATATTTCTAAGCTAAACATGCACATGAATATCATGCAAAAACTACTAAATTTTTACAACGAGGTAAGATGATTAATCGGGAATTTGAATTTACAAGACTAATAGAAAATTACACTACACTATAAATAATTGGAAGGCAAAAATACTTCACACTCGTAAGGAAAAAGCTGGAATAAATTTCTTTAGTACTCCTACATCCAAAAGTCCTCCGAAGTTCTCCTAGTAGAAGTTTTCTTTTTGTGCTTTGCAAAGGAACACAATATATAGCAAAAAAAGTTTACCTTCTTCCTAATAATACCTTTAGTCTTGTACTCGCCCATGCATCCTATATTTTATCCTTTATTTAATAATCGATAAAGAAATAAAAATAGAGCATGCAATTACAACTAGGCATTATTAGCCTTAATTACAATGTAATCAAACCGAAATTTGACTGTTCTATTTTTAAGAAAGAAGGGTGAATAATTTGCTAAAAATGATATTTCTTCTTAGGCAAGTCTCTCTCCATGAACATGCAACTTTTTCTTCTTCTCTATTTTGTCTTGTTGTGAAGGCATGAAAAAAATAATCCTGTATTGAGCAAAAATAAATTACATTAATTACAATTCTTTGCAAAATAATTCATCCAAATATCTATCTTGATTAGGACTACCTTTGTCTTGACCATTAGTCTTCATTGGTTTGGCTACTCTTGATTATTTGACCTTAGACTATAAGACTAAACATAGTCTAATGAATTCAGCCCCTTTGAATACACATATGGCACATTATAATACTCGACTGTTTTGATTATTATTTCCTTATCGGATATTGGATTATTTGGGATATGGACTATGGTCTATACTTTGGAAAGTCAATTCACTGATAATTTTACTCAAACGTGGGGCTGGGCCCCCTCTCCACAGTGACTCACCCCTTAGTAACTTAGTCGAGTGGCATATGTAACTCAAGTTGAGTTTTCTTTGATATTTTTGATCATTTTGGGCCATCGATCTATGTCCTTTTTCATCTTCGGTCGTCGATCTTGAACTTGCGGTTTAGGGTTTCACCCTGGCATTTAATGTGGTTGGTGGGCATGACCATGGTTAATTTCTTTGAGCCTGGAGCTCGATCCTTGGCCTTTGATCTTCGTACTTGGTTGAAGCTTAATCATTGATGCTTGACCCTCGGTTAGGGTTTCGTTGACTCTCCTCTCGAGTCGGTATGGTAAAGGTAACTCAAACATTATGATCATTTCATTTGGTTTCCATGTTTGTGGGTGAAGCCCTGGCATTTTTTTTTGCTCAATTCCATTGTTAGAGCTCGCTGAGCATTTATGGGAGTGACATTGTTGATTATTCTATACTTTGCTCTTTGCAAAAATGGTTCTTTGCATTTTGTGATTCTTCTTGAGTGAGTTTTTGTAATAATGCCGCCATTGTTAGTGTTTTCAAGCTCAGTTTTGTATTGGCCGCCATGGTTGTTCTCTTGGAGCTTGTCCTTTCTATAAATTTATTGGCCATTCATTTTTACTCTAGCTCTCTGCAACTTCTTTGGGTGTTTGAGTTTCTACTCTAAATCCGAACTCTATGAGGATTCTATAACATGGCTTCTATTGACCGATTGATCTTGGTTCTCCCTCTCTTTGCATCATTGTTTGATGAAGTCGGTAAGTTTTGACCCTGAGTTTTTGCTTTTACTTGGTCTTGACATTTTGACCTCTGAAACTGATACTTGTTTTCTTTTGCATTTCTTTGTGATATGTGGAAATTTTGAACTAGAAATCATCCTGGATGTTTATTTTTCCTCTGCACTTCGTTGATCTTTTGAGGGTTTTCCTCAACTCGGCTCAAACTGGTGAGTTCTCTAGTTCTGAACTATAATATTTTGCAAAATATTGATGGCTCTTGAAATGATCATAATCTGTGACGACATATAATTAATTGTAGCTCAAAACTTTCTTTTGATAACCCAGGTGTAGGTATTCTTGTCGATATAAAAGCACGTTGAATATTATCTGCTCCCATTTCTCTGTAATTGAGTATTTTAGTTTTGTTGCTTGAAAATTCAAACCTGTAACTTACTCTGATCTTTGCCTCAAAGAATTTGTCCCTTCCATCTTATTATGGGCCTTCACTGGGAATTTTTTCTTCTTTTTGTTGGACTGAATCTGCATCTTCTTCTTTACATTAATAGATCTATTTCCTTCATCTTGTTCATATTTAGATCCAAAATATACTTTGTGCTTTGAAGATTGAAAACTCCTTTCTGTATTGAATATTCAAACTTGAAGTAATTGATGATGTTCATAGCAAGGTATAGGTGTGGATATTGTTGCATCATGCTTATTTATTTGTGAGCTTCAAATGACACAATTGTACTTTGATCCTCATTTGTAAAAATGGATTATGCTTTTGTCTCTTGTAACCTGTAGTGGCATTTTTTGAGTTGAAAAGTCTCAATCATGTTCTTTCAAAGCAACAGAGGTTTTTGCAAAGTATTATAGCTTGGATTCTTGTGTGAAGTAGTCTTTCTCACCTTGACTACCTGAAAATGATGTACATTTTATTCTAGAAAACAGTACCACATGATGGTTGTCATTTTGTACAATTATTTACTTTATATTGATTTATCCATTTTCTCGCAACAGTTACTAGAGATCATTCTTATTTCTGTTGTGAATAACTTTGAAACATTTGATTCTGAGAAATGAAAATTGTAGAAGTTAATCATTTATTTTGTTTGAGAACCTGGAAGGGACACATTATTTCTGGAATTTTTGTTTCACAAATTCTTGTATGCTGAACTTTGAAGTTTTGTTGGAATGTTGTAGTTTATTTTCCTTTTCTACTTAAATATTGTATTTGAGCTTCATTACAGCTTTACATGCATGCTGGAAAATTTTAAATGTTGATTTTTCATGGCGAAGCCCTAGCAAAATTTTCCAGAATTCCTTTTTCATTCTGTTTCAGCAGCAATTTTTATCTCCCTTCAGTTAACTTCACCTCTTAAAATTCTTATTCTTCCGATTCACCTTTGTTACACTTTTTTATGCAAGAATTTATGAAGTTGGAAGTATAAAGAGTTAAAGTAAACCCTGAGCTCGGAATGATGATCATTTATTTCTCCCTTTTAGGTACCATGATGTAGTTGTAGTGGACAAGATGGAGCAATAGTTCGAAAGAGAAGAACACGTCGTCGAGGAAATGACGGGTTTCTTTTACCTCTTTACATTTTCAGCTTCGTAAATATATGCATTGTTTTTCCTTTCAGTCATTTCTCACGAATTGTGTGAGAAAAATATGTACTATTATTCCTCATTAGTAAATGAAAATATTTTCATGTTATGAGATTAGATGTCCTTTCTTTTAGTACTTTCTCTTATTTATATGGATAATGAATGAACTTATACAACTCAAAACACTTAAATAATTCACTTCATCTTTGAAATAAATAAACAATAAAGTGTACCTTATTGTTGATCATTGAAAATGCAAGCTGCTTGTAAAAGCGTAAATTGTCCTTCAAACCTACCACCTATTTGCCGCTTGTGAACGTCATGTTTGATACATGTTGCCCTTCATACCATCCTCGGGACCTGTAATGGTTGTTTACAATTGTTGCATAGTTCTGATGAGGGTTTCAAATGGAATGGTTGCATCTATGAGGCATGGCGTTCTTAAACTGTACTCAAGTTTTAGTTTTGATGTCAAATGACTTCCAAGACTGTCCAGAACCAAACAATTAAAAACTACATCTAAATCCAAGGTGGCTGTCCCAAACATAACCAAACTCACAAGTGACCAATCTGAGAAAATTTAAAAGTTTCGAGTTGACCTTTCTTACTCAAAAAGCAAAATGTCAACATTTCGGAGATCTTACGGGGAAAGTTGTTTGCTAGCTTGTAGACCAGTTGCCTTACTCTTGCCATTGGGCATGGAGTCTGAAGTATGTAACCAAAATATGCCTTTCTGGAAAGTCCAACCCTTCCAAAACAAACTAAAGTTCAGAAAGGATCTGGTAAACCAGATCATGTGCACAAATGCACTTATTAAATTGAAAAACATTGTAATGTGCAGGAACTACACTTATTGAAAGGGAAATCCTAATCTACCCTACTCTAACTAGCGAATCGAGGCTAAACGAGCCTGTAATAGGAAGTGAAAAATAGATCCCTTTTCTCCAAAGTCGAGGCGATAAATTCATCTCTAGAAACCAGTAAAGTGACATAGCTAGGAATAAGAAATCATCAACCTCAAGTTGTAAATTTGAAACAAATTTTCTTTAATTTCAACCTCCTTTTTATTCGAAACTTATTTATCCTCTTCGATACGGCTGCAAGCTTCATGAGTATGGTGCCTTCATTCACACTACACTCGGAATATGCAGATTAATGATCATCTTCTAACTTCTCTTGATCTGCTGGAAAAATAGATTGTACCTTATGCGTGGTTCCTTTTTCCAACTCGGAATAAAATCAAATCAAACTTTGGCGTCCATCCATACAAGTTATGCAATAATTCCAGCCTATCTTTTTTTCTTCGATAGATGCCCCTCCCCGCTGATCTTTTGATTCTCTATTTCTGAGAATCGAAGTGTGGGTAAAGAAGGAGCGGGTTTAGTTTCAGATTCAACAGGAAAATTTTGGACAAGAGGTTGGGGAATAAGATCTGCATTTGGAACAGACTTCTAAACGCCAACTTAGACACTTAATTATGACTTCAGTATGTGATTGTGGGGTAGAAAAAGTAGGAATTGCAGCAGCTTGATAGTTAGGAAATGGAGGAATAAGCTGCATTGGCTGACAAGGAGAATTTATAGGCATTGAATTTTCATAGGGAGGGTAAGCAGGAACATCCCATTGACAGGGTTCCCTATTCTGACACCTATCATTGTTCATTGCTGTCAATTTCTCAATTTGTTTTGTGAGAGTTGAGAAACGTGATCGTTATTGATGATTTTTTAACCTTTTTTCTTAACTACCATTTGAGGTCTTAATTTGGGCATTACTGAAGGTAAGAAACTCTTATGTTTCATTTCTTTGAGTGTACCAATGATTATATTCTCTTTGTTTTCCTTTTCTGAGCTATTGTATTCCTTCTCCGAGTTGTATTGCTAATTGGATAGCCATGTTGTGGACTTACCTTCATTTTTTTGTCTATTTTCTACTTTTATTTTACTTATAGCTCATTGTCTCTTATCCTGATTGATATTAAAATTTTGCTTGATCCTTTTCCATTCGAATAACTACAATGTAACTTGGGAAAACATTTTATCTCTTGTGTTCTATCACGTATATTTTCTAAAACTTTCAGCCTTTGCATTATGCTTTTCTGAGCTTGGATGGGTTTTGGGTATCATTGTATTTTTCTCGGTACTTGACTTTTGTTGGTTTCTTCAAGTCTTGCTTGTAAACTGGTAAACTTTTCTGTAAAATGTGTTAGGGATTTTGGACAGCTGATGAAACTCTGGGGCATTGTCTTGATGTGTACATGTTTCGTTGTGCTATGGCTTAGAAAAGTACATTATCACTCTAACTTTAATGAATATTCATACTTTCTTGCACTTTTGCATTAGAATATTGTAATGCCCACTTCCCTTCAATACTAAATGAACCATGAGCATCTTTTCTAAATTGTTTACAATCGTAAACATGATCACATTTGTTTCTAATTAGCATGAAAATTAAAAGGTGTAAACACCAAGATTTATATGGTGTTTTGATTATTATTATTACCTTGACTCTATGTCATATCGTGGACCTTGATGTTAATTTAAGGATATGATGATGATGATCTAGAATAGTTATCCTGGTTAAAGACTTATTGTTATGTCATTACTATTGTTGTATTGTTTAGGTTCTGGTCACTCTTTATTGGATCCCTAGACCTTGATATCGTAATAAAAATAAAACATTTCTAGATGGAAATTGATACACTCATTTTACTTATTGGATAGACAGTACATACATGTTATACTTGCGACACGTTGGGACTATTGCGAAATTTATATGCTTGATTCCTAAATCGGTATTCGATGTTCTAACTGTTACTCTTACTGTTGGATGTATTAGACATAAATTATGGGTATTTCTAGATGATTTTTGATGTTGTGATCTTAGTGCAAAGTGATGGATTGTTATAATCGAAATGTTAGAAAATTAAACAATTGGTGAATTAATTGATTCTAGCATTGGTTTAATTAGGTTGTTCAATGGTGTAAATTGTTATGTATACGTGCATGTGTTTTATTATTTCAACGTCACTAATATGGTCACGAGGCCAGAAGGTATTGTTAGATTTTGCAGGAAATTGATCACAACCATGAGGGGGATTGGGAACCAAACACAACAGGATGTCGGGTGGTTACAACATTTGGTCGTCAAGGCAACTAGTGAATTGTGTTGTGTTACCTTTAGTTCTTTTATGTGTTAAGAAAATTTCCATGAGGGGGAAATTTTCTAATGTGACCAAGGGGGTAAGAATTTTAATTACTTGTTTTAACTTGCTTTAGTAGGTGATTTCTTTTGTGATGTCTTTTTGTTAAATTACTTTTGTTAAGTATGTTTAGGATTAAATTAACATCTTGCTTTAAATTTTAAGTTTTGGAGGGAAGTCAAGTGGGTGTAATTAATTTTGATGGTTGGCTCCTTGAGCCTTGTGTTTCCTCATGTATTGAATGCTTGGTTTTGAGTGTTGACCACTCCAAATCCTTTGAATCTCGAATTTGAGATTGAGGGCAATTTTGGGGGACTTGTGTGACAAGTTAAACTTGTCCCACACTTCCCAAAACCCCTTACCAACCATATATATGGGTTGGGAATCCAAAAAGGGGATTATTTATTGTTTTGGGAAGGGAATATGACTTTGGAGTGTACTTTTCTTCTTTTTGCATTTATTTGTGCCTTAAGGCACATGGGAAAGGATGGATATGGATGAGTGATGTCATTCAACCCAACCACCCATTTATGGTGTTTTGGGATTTGAGTTGACTAAAGGGAGGTGGTCTTGAGGATGTGTGATGTGGCATCCTACATGGAGCCACATCACCCTCACTCCTTCCTTTTGTCTATTTATGGAAAATTTCCTCTCTTGTTGAGGGGGTTGGAGTTTTGTTTTTGTTTGGTGGAAGAGTTCTCTTTTGTTATTTTGGGAGAAAGAGAAAAAGAGAGTGCTTGGACTTGCATGCTTGGATTGATTTGGGAAGGAGCTTGGACAAGTTTCTTGGTTTAGGCTTCTCCAATGGAGAGGTAGGAAACCCTCTCCTTTGTTTTTCTTTCATATTATTGTTGCTTCTATGCTAAAATTGTGAAAAATGCATGTTTACTTTGGTGTATTGTGAAAATGGATAGAATGCTTATTGTGTAGTATAGGAGAGGTCTATGGGAATACTCATGAGGGAGGCAAAAGAGTAGATTAGGATATTGTGGAGGGAGTTTGAGAGGGATGCCCATCTTGGGTAAGAATGTTTACATTCTACCTTGTCTTTGAGGGAGCCATAAGAGGAGGGAGGCATAAGAGTATGGGAGGAAAAAGGGGTACTTGAGGGAGGCATAAGAGTCATAGGGGCTTGTGTTTTATTGTGGAGGGTTTTGGATGGGCATCTCATCTCAATTGGGAGGCATAAGGAAAACATTCCCATAGTTCCTTCTCTTGTTGGCTTGGATGCAAGCCTTGTTGTGAAATGTTTGGTGTTATTTGTGTGTCTCTTTGTTCTTCTATTTTAGCTTGAATGTTGTGAAGAAATTGTATTGTGGAAGCAAGTATTGTTGCCTTGAGTTGGAGACCACCCTTTCATTGTGTTGTGTTTGGGGCTCGGGGGTCAATGGAGGAGATTGCTTCTCTTCTCCATTGAGTTTTGGTTGGGAGGAGAGTGTTGCCTCTCCCCCTATTTTGGTTGTGATTGAACTACTTGGAACTTGGAGCATGGATGAAGAGCACCTTGGAGCTTGTGGAGACTCTTTCCATTTACCTTATATACTTTATTTTGTTGTAAATTTGTAAGAGAAAGAGAGTTGTATCATCTTGTTTTCATTCAAAAATAATGGACATTGTAATCTATATTGCATCAAAAGTCACATGGTTGAATGCAACATTTTACTTGCAAGATGTATATTATTGAAAGGATTGTAAGATAATAAAGAAATGATGTGTACAAGGAAGCTTGTGATAAATTGTGTTTAGGAGTTCTTTGTTTTATAAAATTGTGCTCTTGGATAGTAAATAAATGTTGCCTAATTGTATTATTTACAATCCTTTCTTACTTGAATATTGAAATAAATTTCATGTAGGAGTGGTTTATTTTTCCCATATCAACTAGGAGTATAAGAGGGGTTAGATGGAAATTAGTTTATAATGCAATTCCACCTTTGTTGCAATTGGAATTGTTATAAGTAAGTGAATAAATCTTAATTTATTACACCCTTAGATTAGCTATATAAACAAAACCGAAAGTGATAGTTTGTAGATTAGGTAAATACTCAAAAGAAATCTATACTATAACTACCTAGATGCATGCTAATTTATATCCAAACAATTTGATAAATGAAATATATAGCCTTCCACTCTAAATTGCAATCTTCCACATTAATTGGAAACTTAATTAATAAACAAATACATCTTGTTATTTTACTATAATTACGCATTAATCGCATGTATGCTTCTATTATAATTTTACACAATCATATTATTAATAATTTAATGACACATATAAGCATATATTTAAATATACATGCATCATATTCATATGTGTATTATTACATAAGAAGTGATTAATTTTAAATAAGTTAAAAGAATAATAATTAAAAATAAAATAAGAAAAGAAACTATGTTTACAGTTTGCTTCGACAAGATCACATTTTTAGTTATCTTCTGCTTGGAAACACAACCAAATTAACTACACAGAAATAGCTCAAAGATATAAGATTCAATATACTAAACAATGTTAATATAAGATTCAATATATTAAAAACTGCTACTTTATGATTCATTATATTAAATTAGTGAATGTACTGCTCTATAGTAAAAAAAAAAAAAATGGCCATTCGGCCCAAATAAATTCCTAGCACATGGACTCGATGTTGCCATTCAGAATACAACACAAAAATTGATGTGGAGTCTCATTATTCATCGAAATCTATCAAGATGTGGTAGAGGGCAGCGAGGACCAAGAAGGTTGAATGGCATGTATATGCAAAAGAATGAATGCAAAGGAAAAATGATCTTCATGTATGGTTTAAAAAGAATGTAAAGGTTCCAAAATATGGATGGCAAGGCAAAAAGCATAAAAGTGTAGGCTTTGTTCAGACTGTACCTGATAAAGACCACCTATTTATGTCGTTTTGTTCTGGAGAAGCTCGTGTATTGCAAGATGAAGTTAACAAGGTCATTCCTCTTGACAGGGGACAACTTGTGCAGCTGAAGGCAGATGTCAAGGAGCCAAGGTAACGTGGATTTAGGTTGTGGACACCTTTGAATTGGTATGAATGCAGTTCTAATTGACTGTCAAAGAAATTCCGCTCACCAACGTGACATAATATTCCAATTATTGAATGCAATCAATTATTAAAAATTTAAAGCTGTTATGCCGAAAACTCCCATCCTGTCATGTGGGTAAAGTCAACATTTAAATATCAAGGATTTACTAAATGATATATTAAAGCTCCTGTGAGGGCTGGCCAGATTCAACTGTGTTAACTGGAAACTGTTTCCCTCCCATGTCTGCACCCAATGAAAGTGGAGGTAATCTGCCTCCTCACGTGCCGAAGGCTCTGCTATACACCTTTTCCCACTCCTCACGCGGCCAAGGGCAGTTAAAACTGGTACAACGTTTACCACATGCGCTTGAAGCTTCCCTTTGATCACCATGTGGTCTCCTACGTGGCTGTGGCCGAGGCCGAGGCGATGGAGCTCACACCTATAATTAAGCTGTTAACTTGTTTTTAATTGCCTTCTCCTTCACGCGGCCCGGGGAGGAACAGTGGGAAGAACAATGAGAGGAGAGGCTCAAGATTTACAAAATCTAGGTGAATAGATGTTGTGCGGCCTGTAGGAGTGATCTACATGCCAGGCAAGAGTCATTATGATTGCCAGGAGTTGGTGGAGTCAACCATCGCCCAACCACAACATTTAAACCCAAGTTTGAAATGCTGGGCTTTGTAAGCCAATTATACAGGGTTTTATGGATTCATTTATGATAGTATGTTGGTCAGGACGAGTGCATGTTTGAAACTCTTTGTGTTTTATATTCGGTGAGATGTTCTTAGTGTGTGCACTCCATTTTCAAATCTGACTAATGGGATTACCAACGAATGTTTCAAAGAAGTCATATGTATTTATTTGAAACATGTTATCATGGTTAAAGATACGAAGTAGATGGTGATGAACTAGAACCAAAGTTTGAAGATGTTCTAGATGGGTTTCAATCCTTACAAAAAGATAAGAAAGGGTGTCATGATGATAAGTAATACATATTAGTGATTCATAATACCGTTTTCTTTTAATAAACAAACTTAATATAAATAAGGTGCTATGTACAACTAAATACATAAAGACATACAATGTAGTAATATAATGTTGAAGTATATATCTTATCGTATGATTTCCTTGATATATGTATTCATATACATATATATATACATACATACATACATACATACATACATACATACATATATATATATATATATATATATATATATATATAACATAATGTATTAAATTCATGAGATTACGTAATGCAAATGGATAATCAAACAAAAATAAAAATCGAGTGGATAGTTTATTGTTTTCATAACAAATTATACCTTATTCTAAGGTTAGCATTGAAAACACTGCTATTGCGAAATCACCAGACATTAGACAAAGCAACTCGAAAGACGACCCTCCTTTCCGTTTTGTGAAACGTCGAATGAGATGAATTTAAATATCCTTAACTTGAATCATCTTCGTTCCCGAAGCATTACGGGACTGTTTTAGTTCGAACCTGTATGCAAACGCACCCATCAAAAAAAAAAAATAAAAATTGTCGCATTGTCGGGACGCTTGTTTGTTTGCGGCGTCGTCATCATCGATGTCGTGAGTGTGGCGTCGTCTTTTTGCGGCGTTGCAAATATAATGGCCATTACAAATTAAACTTTGGATATTCATGCCTTCTTATCTGAATTGTTTTTATTGATTTCTCAGTATATTTTCTGATATGCATTTCGGTGGGTGCCTTTTCTTGCTCATAGTGGTTTATATGGCTCCCTTTATGTTGGCCGCCATGAAAAAAGTGGCTTTTGTTTATCATTTCTAGGTGCTCGATTGATTGTGCTCTACCTTACACTTAATATTTCCTTCAGTTGGAGTTTGCATTTTAATGTCAATTTGAAGGATAGATTTATTTACCTTTGATTGATCCATAGTGGCTGTAGATTGCTTAACTATGATCTTTTGCATCTGTTTCATTGAGCTCTATACCTAACATATTTTTTTCCTCTTATCTACTATTTGATGATATAAGTATGAATGCAAGAAACTAGTCAAAATATTCTCTAAATAGTGTCTTCCTTTAAAACTGACTCTTCCAGTTTCTAAAACACTATTACTGTGGCTGCACAAAAATCTTTGATATTTGTTTGAAACCTGAATAGTTATCCCTTATTTCGATGAAAATGTATCTTCATTGTTCTTTGTATCAATTGTACTCTAAAGTATGTTCTTAAATTGTCTCATGAAATCTACACTTTTGATTTTTTCCAGGCTGATGGTTATATAACTTGTAACCTGGTCTAGGAGTGATGCTTAGAGTGTAACTCATATCATTTTATGTACCCTTTTGATATATCATGAACTATAATTTAGGGTCGAATGCTCACCTCATGGTGATGAAATCTGAAATTGATTACTTTTCTTTATCATTCTTGGAAAAAATGTTGTTCTTGTTCTGGAACCTATTTCAAAACTTATAATGATTGGTAGATGCAACTATTTGATTTTCTTTTGTCATGCTTTTGAGAGACGTGTGGAAAAGTTAAGATTTTGTAATTATGCATTTCTCCTGGTAACTAACAAATTATGTAGTTCACTTTGAAAATTTAATGAATGTACTTCCTTTTCCTTTCATTAATGAAGTAATTTAGTTAGACCATGATGGTCATCTTGCAACCATGTTTCGGAAAATGTAATTGTACTTTATAGCTTGCTTGGAAGTTGAAACTGAACCTAACCTTTCTAACTTGATCAGTTGTACCATTTTTTTATCCTTGCATATTTGAAATTTGACCTCCAATATTTGTAATTGTATCTTTATCAATACGTAACTAGTATTTCATGAAGTGTTCTGATATGAGAAAAAATGACTTCTTTTTATGAGTGCATTTCTTTTCATTTACTTTTGTTGAATCTGTACTTGTAACTTTTGAATAATGTACTTTCCTTGTTTTATTGAAATATGAAAATAGACCTTTGAAGGTTTCTTTATAGATGTACTCTAAGCTTTTTAGCTTTAATTCTAATATGTAAATGTCATCTTGTCCTTTATAATAGCACTTTTTATCATGAATTTGTAATTGGCTGATATATCTTTTATTTCCTGCACTTATCTTGATCACTTTTAAACTATTCTTTTGAGTTTATATCTCTCATCCACACCTTTAGAGTTTTATTTTGTGGTATCTCCTATAACTATCCTCTTCATGGGTTCTTGTAGAGGTTTTTAATGAAAATTGGAATATACCTTTTCTCATTTTCCATGATTTGATGAAAACCTTTCTCTGAAAGAACTGTCACTTATATCTCGTATTCTTAAAAGTTGCTCTATTTCATGGGTTCGTATAGAGGTTTTTTAATGAAAATTGGAAGATAACTTTTCTCATTTCTCGTGCTTTTATGAAAACCTTGCTCTGAAAGAACTGTCACGTATATCCTACTTCCTCGCTTCGATTTCGTGTCCAAATTCTTTTCATTTATACATCTTCTATCTACATTATGAATAGTTGCTTGATTCTAATATTCATTATGTACTTTACACTTGACTATAATCGATGAAAACCTTTTTTTTTGCTTGCATTTTCCCTTTTTCTAATTCCTTTAGCAAGTACCTCCTTTTAGTACAAAAGAATTATTTATTGCAAAATATTTTCCACTTTTCATCTGCTACCTCTACCTACACACTTAAAGAAATAGTTTGAAAATATTTAGGCTTTTGGCCTCTCTCATGTTCCATAGTTTTTATTTTCTTTTTCATTTCTAAAATGATTATGGGAATTGTATGTGCATATGTAGAATGTTGGTCTTATCAATTGTGTATTTTGTGATGTACCTTATACTTATGTTTTCCAAAATCCATTTGCATGTAGTTATATAGCACAAGGGTAGAGATTAAACCTTCAGCTCAATATCTCGAGGAAAATTCTCTTTCATTTTTAGGTACATCATGACTACTATGAGAACTTGGTAAAAATGGAGCTAGAGCTGAAGTGAAGAAGACCAGAAGAGAACTCAAGGAAATGATGGGTTTCTGCTATACCTTTTTACTTTTAACTTCATGCATATGTACTTTTTTCTTCAGTAGTTATGAGTTACATCCCACGGCTTGTGTGCGAAATATTGTACTTCTTCATGAATAAATAACATTTAATTTATGTTCTTGAGTTGTATACTTCTTTCTACTTTCATCTTTATAACAGAATAAAAACTCAAAACACATAAGCAAATGTATTTACATGAAGAAATAAAGAGTTTTGAAATACCAATAACTTAATAATGAACTCTCTTTCTTGTAAACTAACTCTATTTTTATTCCCAAATTTAGCATTTCACGTAAACTATGATTCCCACCTTCATCAAGGAAATTCATCACTCCTTCGGGGCTTTTGTGTTTTCATGCTGAACACAAACATGGAACGATAGGCTATGTGAGGTGTTACATTTTGTAACAACGCACATAGCTGTAGATTACATGTAACTAGTCAATTACTACAACTAAAAACATGATAAAATTGTAATGCATTCCCCTAGTTAGGTCCACTTTAATAGTACCGTCCATCATAATGAAGTTTCGAGTTGCCCATTTTTGCACAAGTGAAAAAATTGTCAATAGGATCCAATCCAAAGTAAGAAAAATCATAGTAAGATCAATGTTGAAGAGGAGTGGGCACTACACAGAGTCTCTAGGATTTGTTGTGCTCTCTCTATTGTTTTAGTTTTCTAGATGGTGACAATGGGTTTTGGGGGCGATAATGATTTCTTGTTACTAATGGTGGCTAATATTTCTATCCGTTTGTGTTTTCCTTTGGTTTTCAATTCATTTGTTTACTTCTTTCATGTATTTGTTTCAAAGTTTGGTCATCTCTACAGTTTACAATTTTCTTTGGTCCTCTAGGTTTTTCTTTGTCGGTTACATGTTGGGATCCACTCGACCAACAAGGGAGTTCGAGAGTTCGTTGTAAAGCGTGTTGGGGTCTCATCCCAACAAGTTGATTTCTATGAGATTTTAGTTTTAGCAGTGTGTTCTATCAGCATGCTTTCTACTTTTTTGTTATAACCTTCATTTTGTTAGTTAAAAAATCATACATTCCAATTTAAAGAAATTTATTATCAGTTGTTTTGGATTTAATTACAAAATCCCTCCTTAGGATTGGAAGATTGAAAAGATTAAAGCCAGTATTTGTTACCATAGATATTGTATAAGGAAAACTCTCAAAAGGAACCTGTGTTTGACCACTGAATCCATCGTCAAAACATTTGAATCCAATGCTTGTAACTTCACATAACTCAAATCGTAAAGGAAAATATATGATCTAACCTTTTTTTTTCTTCATTACAGCATTGAGTATGCTCAAAACCTCTGCGTCAAGGGTTATTCCTTACTGTTTCGCCAAATTAACTTCTCTCAATTCACTAACGGTATAAGCGCTGCCATTAAAAACAACACAAAAGGAATTCAAATTTTTATCCCTCAAACAAATTTCTCCCCCTCACTACCTAGAAAACTACCTAAATAAAAAAAAAAAAGAAATGAACTACTTACGCGACCCTATGTCTTCCAGCAACTTTTTCAATGGAGGATTAGATTTTTCCCTATGTACATGAATTATCACCGCACGATCTCCTCTGTCGATAAGATTACCGATCACTTCCGGTAGTTCTCCGTCCCGGAATTGACCAGTAATGTGAGTTTAAATGTCTCCTATCTCTATATGTCCAGTGACCTCATTTCCAGCATCCCAACCAAAAAATTTGTTTTCATTTCGATGGCCTCTATGGTTTCCTATGTGTTGGAAATGTGATATTTCCCCGGTTTTCTTCATGATTTTTTAAGGGTTTAACTTGAAGGGAATTTCATTTTCCTCACACCATTACACAATGAGGTTGTGCAATGCGAATTTAGGGATGAGATGGAGGTGAAGTAACTTCTTTCTGTTGTTCGGGCATGTACAGTGCCCTAATTCCAGCCACTTGGAAATAGAAGTCATGTCGTAAGTGTGCCCCATCGCGACACTTATCTGATCTTTTATTAGATCTAACAAAATTTTGTACTTAAATTGTTTCGGCACTACAAATGTTTGGGTGCCATCAGTGAATCATGAGATAGACGCCTGATTAAAGCTAGGAGAGCATAGCGCTAGGTTTTCTTCTTATTCCTGCACCATGCCAAACAAAATGCATTTTACGTACAACAACATGGGTATGAGGTTATTGAGAGTAGAAACCACGACCATTTCTCCTGCCCCTATCTAAACACTCACCTAGCACCTGCGCTACGTGAACTATAACCTCTGCAGCATGATTCTTGAGGCAACCAGGAGTATTGGATTTCAATGTACACTCTCTCCGCTAACCTTGGTCATCTGATTTCTGGCAGATGTGAGAATGAGCAGGTTTCCCTTCTCTGTGTAACGCCTTCAGCGTGAAAATTACCTCCTCTCCTCTGTGTCATCGAAATTCATGTTTAATTCCTCTTAATTATCCCTCTTGTGATATTTAATGTTATTGCTTATTTTTCACCATGTACAATTGTTTATTCCATAGAAAGTTCCTCATTTTTAATGACTTTTCATGGACCACTGTGGTGGTGATTGAAAGCACAAATCAAAAGGTTGTTTTATTTCAAATGGGATTTTGAAAACATATTGAATTTTCGTTCCCAAAACAGGGAGAAATGACATTGAGTGCATAGTCAAATGATGTGATAACAATTGTATAGTTAAATAACTTAGTTTATGCATGAGACGTGGAAAACACCCACACTTTTCCAATATATTTCACATGACATAAAGTGATAAGAAAAATATAAATTATGATTATGGGTCTGTGACATGTTAAGTATTTAACGAAATAATCTTAATATATAAAGGAGTGTGTTTTGTACATAGAAAAGTCATTCCCAAACATTGATTCAGCTTTTTTATATATTATTTACTCCAACAATACCATATGGTTTTGATGTTTGGGACATATACTTGAGACAAAATGATTTCAAGCATATTGAAAGAGTTTTTACGTCCACGTTATCAAAGAATATTAGATCCAAAAGAATAGTTTCTTATTCAATTATTATTGAAAACTTGGGGGTCTACCCACTATTTATCTCTTTAATTTTCCATGTTATCACTATGTTGCATAAGGTTTGATGTATGGAAATTTTGTTCTCTTGTTAGAATACTTGTATACACATTTGACAACTCAATCTCCTATGGAATTTGAAAAAAAAGAACACAAATCTTATTGGTATCCAAGAGTAAGAAATCTCATCAAGAAATCTCATCTTTGTTTTGGTATTAATTCTCCTCATCTAATTAAACATGAAATTAATAGACGTATTTGAAAAGAGCTCTATATATTGTATGTGAAAGTTACATGGCTTATTTGAAATTAGCCTTTGAAACAAAAACTTCTTCATTATTTCTAATTTTATTTCTTCTTTCATAAGGATCAAACTCAAATTCATTAATACATGAAGAAAATGTTTCCTTCATGCCTAAGGATAACTTTAGGTTAGTTTTACATTTAATCTCACCCGATTACGATAGGACCTGATCATAGCCTCCTGTAGACACATAAATTGGGTCACAAATCTTCTACCCCTTCCTATTATTTAGTTCACCATACACCTAACCATGACCCCTATTCACATCATTATTAATTTAATTACACAAAACAAATTAATTTCTACCTTAGCCCTCCACCTCACCTCTTCACCTCACCATTGACCCCTTCCAAGTCTATTAATTAGCTTAGATCAATTCCCCACTCCCCTTAACTAACCAAGACTCATTCTAACCCTAATATTAATTACCTATTATTCCTCTAACCAACTTCCCATTCCATTTAGCATCATTCCACACTCTTCACCCGAATTAATTCAAAATCACAACAAAATTGGAAACAGACTATTTTGGGTAAATATGACCTTTTCTCCTTAATCGACGGCGTTATTCCTCGGTTGGCACCGGTCACCTAACCAACGTTGGTTACCTTAAATAATAAGTTTCAATCCTTTACATGTGTTCCTAAATCTTATCTTATAGCATTGTTACGATTTAACACTAAAGCATCCAAGCAATCAAATGATGAACCAGAGCACTCACATTCTTCATCGGGGAAAATTTTAGTGACGAATTTTTGTAAAATCATGAAAATCGACGATTATGGAAGCCATACAACCTCATACTCTAAGACATTTCCAACCCTTAGTTGTCCAATCTCTCAACCATCAAACCCGTTAGCCATCCAAACCTTTAACCATACAACTCGCCATCCAACCTATTAGTCATCCAACCCCAAGCCATCCAACCCCTTAGTCATCCAATCCTTTAGCCATATCAACTCGAGTCGCCTAACCTCTTAGTGCTCAATCTGAAGCCATCCAATCCCTCATTCATCTAACCCCTCACCCATCCACCACTTAGTCATCCAACCCTTAGCCATCCAACCACAAGTAGCAATCTAAAAAAGAACCGTCCATCCACTAGCCATGTAACCCTTAACCATCTAATCTCAAAGCCTTCAAAGATAAGGTTCGTCCCTATGTAGTCATGGATACTAGAAATTAGGGTAAGAAGGTTAAAAATTCAGCTAGTTCAAAAAAGGGTGCAAAGACTTTTCTTGGCTATTTTGGAAAATCACAAAAAATGAAGGGGTTTCTGAACAACCGAAACTATAGGTATGTGCTATTTACAAGTTATTTAATCTTACAAAGTATTTGATAATTGTGTTTTTCATTTTGTTCATTGAACTCTTTGTACTCTATGTAACAATTTAACTATAGATAAAATAAATACTATTTAATTTTTTTATAGAATTATATGCAGACGTTTCATAAATTCATTCACAAAATAATCAATTTAGAGATATTGATTATCCACTATATGTTAAGGAAAACATTTGGTCCCTTGATGACATAGACATAGAAGTACATGAAAATTCATCGAATTCTCATGATACGCCAATGAGAGGAAGCTTCTACTACAAGGTTTATTTCCGAGAAAAGGAGACATGAGAATCAAGATATTCCTACTAAGATCCAAGATGAAAAAGTTGAACCCGAAGAAAAAAATGTCATAAGAAAGAGGAAAAACTCACTATTGGAAGGACTTTCTAGTTCGAATGGGTTATAAAATATCCATTTATTAAACCTATGTACACTTTGAAAATGGTAATGATATTCCAACACAATGTCGATGCAAAATATGTGGTTGAAAATAGGGGAAGGATCACATGATGCAGCTCAAACTGGATAAAATTGAAAAGCATTATGGGAAAATATACATTTCCCAAAAGCAAAAGGATGGTAGCATAGTCAAAACACATAAATGGAAATATGAAAAAGAGTGTCTACATGAAAAATAAGTAGAATAATATGAAAAAGAACAAAAATTATGAAAAAATCGAAATAAAAAGGTGGGACCATAGTAGCAAGATTGAGCAAAGTTATGCAGAAGAAATGCATGCAAAAAGTATTCAGATTTTCTACCGTATTCCATGTATTGAAAAGGGAAAGAACCATGTCATATTTCAGAAAAAATCAAATTTTGTGTCAGTTAATTATCTATAGAACATTCCTCAATCTCATTCATTAGATACGAGTGGTGAGAATTTGTAAAACGTTTGTCTTTGGTAGAAAAGGAGGATATGAAGCGTGTGTTCAAAAGGTAAAGTATATTTCCCTTTCAATAGATGAGGTTACTACAATGGATAATACTTCATGGATTTGTATTCATGTTTACACATTTTCTAATGAAATAAGAACTCAACACCTCTTAGCAATTCATGAAATGAATGAGAATTGCAATTCTGAAAATATTTATAAATTTTTGGTCTCAAATCTGAAGGATATCGCTAGAATGGATGACTTTTCCATTGCAAAAAAAATAGTTTTTGTTAGAACTGATGGTGCAGCTATAATGGAGGGATCCATAAATTGTCTCCACATTTGAATTTAGACAATTTTTTCTCCTTATATGATTATTATCCATTGCATGGCTCACGAATGAATCGACCTACACAATTGTGAGCAAATTTGAAAATGTAGCTAATGTGGAGGAATTGATACGTGATGTTCATGCTTATTATTGTAGAAGTCTAAATTTTTTAAGAATTTCATAAATTTACAATTAGATGCCGAGAGGTAAAAAAATCTTCTCAAAGATGTAGATACCAAATGGATATCTATGTATGAACATGCCTGTAGAATATTTGATGAATATCCTTCATTGATAGGATTTATGTATAAATACCCCACGGATGTAAATAAAACTAAAGATCTATTGTGTCATCTAACAACATATAGAAAATTTACTCACACTCTGTATATTTTCCCATGTTGAGGGACCTTAATATTTTAATAAAGCATGCATAAGATCGTTCTTTCTACATACAAGAATTCATAATACTCGGAAGACATGTGTGTTGGAGTCTTGAAATTTTATATATTTCGGAAGGGAGTTTTCGGGTGTTGATTTTCAAAACCTGGAATGCATTAACAAACTTGAAAAATCTCACATGCTTCTTCAAATACAATAGATACGATCATATGTGTATAACAACACATGGGATATAGATTCCACTTCATATATTCCAAAAGAGAGTCTATATGATTGTCTCGAAATGGAAGAAGTAAGAGTGATACGAAATTTATATGATGCGGATTATTGGAAACTAGGAATAAATTGAGAAAGATCTCTGAATAATTTAGCTAAAGAGATCTAGGAAAGATTCAAAAATGATAAAATTCTTGAAATAATGGGAGTTGTAAATCCGTAGTTTTGGAATTTCTCTCGTGACAAACCTTATACATCTATTAGTCATTTATTTGTCAAAAAATAAGTGATCTAAAGAACCATTTCTCTAAGACTGGAGAGATAAACAGTTTCTATAGAATTTATTTTTCAAATAAAAATACTTAGTTCAAGTCAAGTTCAACTTCGACAACAAGTTCAAACTTTTCTACAAAACCCACGAAATGTGGTGCCATCAAAAGGATTTGGAAGGATATTTGTTCTACTAGTATTCTGCGTGAAGATTTGAGTGAGTATATTAAGTTGTATGAAGTTTGTCAAACAATTATTCTTGGTTCTGCGGAAGATGAGATGATTTTCAATGTGCACTTCCTTTTTAAAGTCAAAAGTTTGAAACAGATCAGATAGGAATCTAGAAAGTTGTTTGATGTATCATATTACTCAATGGAGTTTTTTCCTTATGATAGGGCACTCGCATTATGTAATTCATTAGTAGAAAGAATAGGAGTTAGTTATATTCTCCTAACCCAAGGGATCGAGACACATCCATAGATCATGCTACAGTTGATTTCCAAGACACGAATGAAAGTGTTTCTTCATGACTGTTCAAATTCACATAGATTTCATTTCTTGTATACATTATTGAGAATATTTCTAATAATTTGGTGTAATAAGTTTTGATGTACTTCATAAAGAGATTTCAAATTTTAATAAATGTAATATTATATCTCTTTATTTGACCCATTGTCATTGGAAAATTTTCACTATCATTTTCTTATATCCCATTTGTTTGTTATATTTGGTTTACGAGTTAAATAAGGACATATTTGTCTTTTATATATATCACTTGATTTTTTTACATCTGCATGAAATAAAAAATATAAATATTTTCAACAAAAAAAATCATGAAAGATTAAGCACCATTTACATAAACAAAAAAATATAAACATCATTTGTATTATGTAGAAATCCATTAACACTAAATATAGTTATAATTCCAAAGTACTCTTGAAATCATTCTCTCATGTGGCATATTACTTTATGAAGAAAAGTATCAATTCATAAAGCATTGTCGGCCAATAAAATTACAAAAAGGGGGTTGTACATAAGATTTCAAAGCTTCTAGACAAGTTCTACCATATAAGGACAAAAAATGAGGGCATCCTCTTGTTTTCCTATGATTTTGAATCATAGTTATTGTAGTTCCCACTTCCCGTTGACACTTTTTTATAATAATCATGATATTGCTGATTATATTATGGACATGATTATGGACTTTATTATATTATGATGTTAGATGCTAAATCAGGGATTATTGTTGACTTGATTCAGTTATGATGCATGATGATTATTAGAGACATTTTGGATATTGATATTGATATAGTGTTTGACATGGTTATAATATGGATGTTGTTCGGACATGTGATATTTGGATATTGTGAGTAGACCTAGAAATGGAAATTATTTGATGATGATATAGCTTGTTGAGTGAAGTTGCAAATGATCTTGTTTGTTGCTTGGATGTTGTTTTGATCCATATATCTAGATGATTTTGGAATTTTAAATATATTGCTTTGTATGTTCTGATATGCCAACGAGACCAAAGGAAGTATTTGTGTTTTTCACGTTAAAATATCACAACAAACATTAGGTGATTAGAGACCAACCACATTGGAATTGTAGATGAATTCAACAAGGTCGCCATAGCAACATGTATTGTTTGTGTGTGTTTTTATTTTGTTAGGGATTCCAATAGGGGGAATCACCTTTAAATGTGACCAAGGGGTTTTATGTTTTCTTTTCTTTGGTCCCTTTGTTAATGTTTACATGTGTTTATTTTGTGGTGCTTTTACCCTTTCATTATTCATTAAATGGTGTGTAATATTGTGAGTAATCATGTTGTTAAGTTAATTAATTAAAATATGTCATAAGAAAGTAATTAATAGAGTTGTTGGCCTTGAATTAAAGTGTTGTAAGAGATGTGTAAGTGATGTGTAATTTAACTTTTGAGTGTGACACACTCCACCTTAGACATTCTATTTTTCCTTGGTGGATGTTTATGAGGCTTGTGGGACAAGTTAAACTTGTCCCATACCTCTTAAATTTATTTACCAACCATACCTATGGTTGGAGAGTTAAAATTAGACTTTTATAATGCATTTTGGGAAGACAAATTGTAGGTTTTAATTGCACTTTTCTTACATGTTTTAATTTTAGTCCTTTAGGGTGTGGGTTGGATTTGAGTGTGTAAGTAAACTGTCATATTATTCACCCACCTATTTATTATGTATTGGAGAATGAAGTTGACTTTTGGGGTTGGGGTTGAGGATGTGTGATGTGGCATCCTACATGGATCCTCCTCATCCTCTTCTCTTCCCTCTTCTATAAAATATGAATTGCTTGCCTTGTTTTGGGGTTGCTTCACTTTGGAGACTTCATTCTTGGGAAAATTCCTTACTTTTTTTGGGAGCTCTTGCTTTTGGAGAATCTTGAAGATTGTTACATGCTTGTTGGTTGGTGGATTTTTCGATTGTTTTCTTGGAAACAACTGCTATTTGAACTTGGGAAAACTCCATCATGGAGAGGTAAGAGTTTGGCTCTTGAAATGCTCTTCTTTTATGAATATAAATGTTAATGTGTGAATGTTTTGGCATATTTTTGGGCTATTGGGTAGATGGCCTAAGAATGGTGTAGGAGAATACTATGGGGTTTATTTTCTAAGAGGCACAAGTGTGTTTTAGGGAGGTATAATGGTGGAGGGAGTTGGGATTTGGGTTCCATCTTATAAAGAAATAGCTTGCATTTATTTACTCGTTATGGGGTGCCATAAGAGGTTGGGAGGCATAACGAAATGTGAGGAATAAGGGGTACTTGGGTGAGGCATAAGGAATGTCAGGGTTTTGATATGTTATATTTTGGTGGTTTGTAATTCAGGTGGTGATACCCATTTCCCCTTTTGGTAGGCATAAGAAGCATCCCCCATAGTTCTTGCTCCTTTGACTTGCTTGATGAAGCCTCGGTAATGTTTTTCATGCTTTAATGTAGTTGTAAACTACATTCTATTTTGGACTGTGTTTTTAATGTGAAAATACTTCTTGTGTGTTTGTGGAAGCCTATTGTTGCCATGAGTTGGATCACATCTTTTATTGCATTATGGTTGGGGCTTGGGGCCAATGAAGAAGGATGGCTTCTCCTCTTCATTGGATGTCTTGGTTGGGTGGAGAGCATTGTCTTTCCCTACTCTTGTTGTGATCATAATTTTTAAGAATGATAAATATGCATGTTGTTGTTCGGAGCTGATATAAAGAAAATTTGACACTCCCTTGTGAAATAAAATCTTATTGTAACCTTTCCCACTTGAAGTGGATGAACTTGGATATGTTTTTAATGGAAAGATGTTTTATTGGTTATGAAAGTGTAAATTGAAATGTAAAAAGATACATACTTTGTTTTGTTCTATTGAAAGCAAGAAATTGTGTTATATATGATGAAATTAAAGAAGAAAAAAGTTGTAAAGTTTTATTTGAAATCAATAAAGGATTACACTACCTTCCTCAAATTTCATCATGTATTGAGTTTAATCATCTAAATGTGAGTTGTAATCTCTGTTTGAAAGAAAGAAATGTTTATGAAGGAAGTGTAATACTCTATCTTTTGAAATATGTGAGAATTGGAAATCAAAGATGTATTTTAGCTTTTGAATAGTTGAATTGAATCAACTAAATGTATTAGATTAGAATGGGAATGAATTCTAATACTTGGAAGATGAAAATGGCGAATAGATCCTTTAAGATTTGATCTTTGTTTTGTATTTTCAACTAACAAATACTTTATCCAAAAATGCATAGTTCAAACCTGCAACAATGAAATAATAAAATAAATGATTAAATTTAATTTGTATGCCCTAAACAAATCCATTTGGACAAAATTATTTAAGGAAGTTCTTGGAAAACTTAGCAAAATAGGGCTCAACCCTCTTACAGCTTATTTTGATGTCAAGAGATGTAAATTTCAAATTACAAATCAATCGCACAAGTTGAATCTTAAAATCCTTCTTAAATTCATCTAAGTACAATTCTCCATGTCTATTTCACATGTTGAGCGAGGAAGAAGTTACAATTGAAAAACTCTTATACGTTAAAATTTACAAGTTTGAACTGTAAAAGCCTTCATATCGTTTTCTTGAAATTGACTCCTTAAACTTTATCAAATTCAAAATTTAATGATTCTTGAGTAAAGAGGACATTGATAGCTTTCCCATGAAGTTCTCGTTTTCCTAAAACCAAGCTCTCTTTCAAAAGTTATGGCCTTCTAAATTTTTTCTTCATTTGACGTCAAAAAAACAATTCTAACTATTAATTAAAAATTTTGGGAAAAAATTCCTTGACGAACACGCGGGCCCAAAATTTTCCCTTAGCACTTCATAAAGATTTTGGGAAAATTTTCCTAATTTTCCCTACCACCACACCAGCCTGTAGCCAATCAAAGGTTGCCACGTGGCACCACGAGGCATTGGCAGAGAGGCGGATTTTTTTTTAACTTAGCGCTTCAAAAAAATGAAAATTTCTAAATTTTCCCATTGCCGCACACAACCAATCGGAGATGCCATGTGGCATCGTAAGGCATCATCAAAGGAGTGGGTTCCTTTTTTTCCTTTTTCATTTTCAAAAATTTTGGGAAATTTTTAAATTTTCCCGCCACCCCTCGCTGCAGCCCAATCGGATCTACCACGTGGCATCTCGAGGCGTCGGTGGAGGCGCGGATGAATTTTACCCCCTTTTTTCATTTAGGGCATTGAGACTCTTTCATCCCTTCCACCCTACTTTCCATGTGTTGGCTAAGGAGGCACCATGTGTCCCTTGCGGACTTGTGGACTCGCGGGAGCATGGGTGCAAAGTGAGCCTTTCACCCCACGCAGGAAATTTCCAAAATGTCCCCCGTGGCGGGATGACCCGAATCCTCCAGAAATATTTCTCCCCGCATTAGAAGACCCGTTTGTGGGGAAATATTTCTCCCACAGTGGCCTGTAGACCCACCCCCTGGGTAAATTTTTCTCCCCAGGCCCGTGAGGCCCACTCTTTGGGAAAATTTTCACCCCAAGGCCCGCCGACCCATAACTTGAGAAATATGAGGAGTTAGGAGGACTTATTTATATCAATGGAAAGGTGAGGAAATTTCCTATCCAATGCAAATGATTTAGGGAAAATTTGAATGCATTAAGTTGGAGAAAAAAATCAATCTTGAATCTTGAAGCCTATTAGAGAGTAGGTATGGTGACGAATTAACCTCTAAAACCTAATTAAGCCTTCTAACCCTAAATTTTGGACCTTGTGACCTCTAATAATTGCTAATAAAAGAAAGGTATATTCTAGTGGATTAGAATTGTTCTGGAACCTATTAGTGACAACTATTTTCTTGTAACCCAGTTGTAGACTCTTTTAAACAAAAAAAAATTATTCCATAATTTTCCTAACTAATCCTAGGTTGTTCTTGGGTCTCAAGTGGGTTGTTTTTAGCGGCGTTACACTTGGTATTAGCACAAAGGGTTCAAAATCTTGGGCCATTGAGTACACTAGAAAACTTGAGACATGAACCTTAAACCTATCACACTTTTAAATCTAGAAAACAACTTAGTTTAGAAATTACATATTTTAGTACACATGGAAACTGAATAAAACTTAGAAAGATGAACTAACTCTCGCGTTGGTCTCATGCAAGAGGTGCGAGACAGGATGAGGGGTCTTTTCACATACACCTAGACTTACCACCACCAGATCATGCTATAGGATCCATCCCACCCCATATTTTGCAGACTCTTCAGGATGTTAATGCCACTTTACGCGGAGGATCTGTAGGGGGCATATAGCCAGGCATGATAGAGTCACTTCCATTGAGGGTCATGTATCACCTCAACCTAGCGATGAGCATGGAGGAGAGAACTTCCATGTAGATTCAACCAAAGAAGAGTCACCACAGAGAGGGAAGGGTGACCGAGTTTTAGGACATAGAGGGAGGTCTCGGAGCCCTAGGCTTAGGGATGAGCATACAGAGAGGCCTAGAGGCCATCAGACCACAAATGCTTTAGCCAGATCACATCGGGAGATCCTAAAGCTTCACCTTCACATTATTCTTATGACATATGTGAATTTCAGGTAGAGGCCTCTGGTTGGTGAGCTTGAGCGGATGCTTCAAGCTCTGTCCTTGTTCTAGCAACATGAAATATTGTGTTGCGATCCATCTACTAAGGGATGGAGTTGGTGTCTAGTGGCGGACAGAGGAGCAGAAGCTCCATGTTGATTCTGAGACAGTCAGGAGCTCTTTGAGGAGCATTTTCGAAGTAGATATTTGTCATGGAGGTTCATATAGTAGTGGATAGATGAGTTCCATGACCTCTGATAGGCATCTCTTACAATGGTGAGTACGAGAGTATATTTCAGATCTACTCCAGTATGTTGATTACATGTAGGATGAGTAGGTGTGGATCCATAGGTTCATCTCGAGGCCTGAATCTAGACATTGGAGGTGCAGTGTGGATCCATTGTCCATAGACATTAGTTAAGGTCGTCGAGAAGGCCTATATAGCAAAGGAGACTTGGGGAAAGACCCGAAAGGCTAGAGACCGAGTCCAAATCCACATACAACAGATGTAGGTAAAAAATAGATCGAGGATCGGTACCTGTTCCTCGTGGTGGGAAGGGTTCATCACAGTCATCTATTAGACCACAGCAGCAGCAGCAGTCCCTACCCACCTTATAGACCTCCACATGAGATTTGATGCACAGAGAGGTCAGAGTATGGGGCTTCCTCCTAGGGGTCCCATCAGGACACAAGGTGCCTAGAGAGCTCACTCAACAGGTGCTCACAAGCTGAGACCTTAGAAAACCACATATAGATCATCAAAATCCACATAGAAAACCTCTAGAGTACTGGCTGGACCTGCTACACAGGGGAGAGGATCAGGAAGTTGTTTTGGTTGTGGTGTTACTAGACATTTTGGAGAGATCGCCTACGTAACCCTAATAATAAGGGTAAGACATAGATCTCGAGCCTGATGTTGGTTCCATGGGGTAGAATCATAAAATGAACTCAAAGTGGTTGAGAACCACCAGGAAGAGCATCAAAGCATAGTTATTGAGACTACAAGTAGCATTTGTGGTATTCCTATCTCCATTTTGTTTGATTTTGGTTCTTCTGATTCTTTTATTGCACCATCTTTAGTAGAGTGATGCAAGAACTGGTGGTAGTTAGGTAGGGTAATAGTTGGGATGTTGAGATGGCTTCTTGAGCCAAGATCTCTATAGACTCCCTAGTCAAGGAGTGTGTAGTGGATTTGGGACCTTTCACACTACCTTGGATCTTTGTATCCTTCCTTTTGGCTCATATGGAGTCATCTTGGGTATGGATTGGTTATCTCGCACACAAGGCCAGAGTGGATTGTTACCACAAGATTATATCTTGTGCAAATGATTTGGGAGTTGAGTCGGATATTTCGGGGTCATGAGACATGTTTCTATTCACACCATCTCTATTATGTAGCTTAAGTGGTGTGTGCAAAGGGGTTGTCGGATGTATGTCTTGTTATAGTGAATGACATGATCGAGGATGGTTCTAGCGGAACATCCCAAACTAGATGATCATCCCATTTTGAGAGAGTTTGCAGATGTATTTCCGAGGGATCTACCAGGGTTACTTACCCCCACGTGATATTGATGTTCATATAGATCTGGTTCCGAGAGCAGAGCCTATCTCATGAGCACCTTATTGGATGACCACCCCGAACTCTGCGAGCTCAAGTTACAGCTTTTGGGCCTTCCGGAGAAGGGCCTAATTTTTCCTAGTATATTCCCTTGGGGTGTAATGGTGATTTTTTTTGAAGAATAAGGATGGATCCTTGTGGTTTGTGTATAGATTACCGCCTTTAATAATAAGGTAAGGATCAAGAATCATTATCCCCTTCCACACATTAATGACTTGTTTAATCGGATGAAGGGAGCCACCATTTTCTCTAAGATAGACCTTAAGTTAGGCTACCATTAGCCGAGGATTTTGGGGCGGAGACATTCATAAGACCACCTTCCGTATGAGATATGGCCCTACTACGAGTTCACGAAAGTGGAGCCTTTTGGTTTGACGAATTCCCCAATGTTTATGAGTTTGATGAATAGAGTATTTAGGACCTTCTTAAATCAATTCGTGATCATCTTCCATGATGAAATTTTGATTTACTCACGTACACGTGAGGAGCATGAGGGGCACCTTTGTCAGGTTCTTCAGTGTCTTTGGGAGTAGCAGCTTTACGAGAACTTGGAGAAGTGTCCATTTTTTCAGACAGAGGTCTAGTATTTGGGTCATATCATTTTTGGGGAAGGTATTTCAATCGATCCTTCCAAAATTAGAGCTATTATCAATTTTCCAATCACCTACTTTCTGGACTAAATAGTTTGATGCAGGTTATGCAAAATTACTTTCATGGGATTAGCGGAGTTACTACAAGAGATTTGTATAGGACTTCTCTTAGATTGCACACCCCATCACTTCCCTTCAGGAGGAAGAGAGTTTTATTGGTTAGACAGATAGACATTTTTAGAGCCTTAAAGATACAGATAATAAGGGATGCCTCACTACAACACCTATTCTTATAGTGCCAAGATCCATAGGGTGATTTTTTCATTTGCACAAATGCTTCTTTAATAGGGCTTGAAGGTGTGTTGATGCAGGAGGGAAGAGTAGTGGCTTTTGAGTCTCACAAACTCAAAGATTACGAGATTAATTATCTTACCCATGATCTTGAGCTTCGGCGATTATGCACGCTTTGGTTTAATGGAGGCACTTTATTCTTGGTTGAAGATTCACACTCGGGACATACCACTGAGTCTTCGCCACCTCTTCACATAGCCCAATCTCAATGCTCGTTAGTGGCATTGGATGGAGTTTCTTTGTGAGTATGATATGGAGATAGAGCATGTCAAGGGGAAGGATAGTGTGGTGGTAGAAAATCTTAGTAGACGAAGACATGTGGCTATGACTACCTCGGTGAGCACAAATTTGTGGAGCAGATTCTTCAAAGATTCCTCTTAACAACTTGTACATTGTGTTCGAGAAGAGATCAAGTCTTAGAGACATGGGTCTGAACACAATGGAAAAGTTTGACAAGCGAGCATGGGAATCTACTGAAGTAACTCTTCCTCACACTGAGATCCCGAGTTCATGCCGAGACAGCCCGTGGGGATGGAATATCGTGGGTGCAGAGCAACTAGTCGGGTAATCTTATGTCTTCGACGACACTAATGGGATATGTGAATCTAAGGCAAAGGGAAGGCCCTCTAACTCCTCTAGTATGGTAGATCAATTAGCGAGGATGATGCCACCGAAGGCTCCAATCAATATCGAGCTCTAGCATGATATGATCTATTGGTTTGTGGGATACGAGGAAAATGACACAATTGTTTCATGTATGTGTGGATATTTTTCTTCCAAGCATTGATGCTTGTTTCTTTGATCGGTCATAAGATGGATGATAGATGAATCATTTCTATGGAAATTCTCTACCATCTAGTCCAAGAAACCTTTGAGCTTGATTTACTATTCTATTTGATATACTTTGACTAGAACTTTCAAAAGCTTGAACTTTTGGTTTTACAAATGCCCCAATATGCTAATCCTTATGTGTGTGTGGCTTTGTCCCTCAAGATGGTCTCCTCCTTCCTTCGTGCTCATCTTCCTCCGAGAAAAGCGTGAATTTTCAATTTACTCACGTAGGTATGAGAGCAATGGCACTTTTGGATGTAGATTGAATACAATGCGAGTAGGAGAGGGATAGCATAAGAAAACAGAACTTGGCTTAGAAATTCCTAGTGGGATTTATTTCATGATCAAACACAAAATTCGCCCGTAACACAGGGAAGCTATTTCTCTTTCCTTCTGAACTGATTAACTCTAGAATGGCTTCAAACTGAAAAATAAATCTATCCTATCTCGATTGATTGTGTGAAACAATAACAACACTTGCACAAGAAGAATATGTGGCTTCTAAACAACGAAACAACACTAACTATGCATGTAACAACACGAAAACTATGAACTCCTAAGAACCTAAAGACTAAAACTATGAAAGCGAGATGCCTTACAACTATTTTTACTGCATCCATTGGGTGAGAAGATGAGAGGCAATTTTGAGGGCCCATTTTCTTAAAGATCAACCTGCTATTTATCGAATCCCCATTTACCCAAAGGTGAAAACCAATTTGAACTCTTTAACCATAAACAATGCAAAAACACTATTCTAGGCAACTTAATCATTAATACAAGCCAAAGGCGGTGAAAAAAGCTAGTAAATGTTGAAATTTTACATGAGTCGCGTTAAAAAGAACATTCTGGAAAATGCGTGAAGGACCGCCGCCCTACCTGGGCGGCGGTCATGAGACCACTTGCCGCCAGCAAAGGTGGGAAGTTTCAGAGCAAGACCAAAACATAAAGAAAAAGAGGGGAGAAGAGAAAAACAAAGCACATAGGGGCTAAGTGGGACATGCAGGATGTTAATGCGTACTTGGAGAGATTTTATGGATCCTGAAAACCTTACGAGGAGACCTATATCATCATTGGGGCACGTGTTACGTTGTTCCAGCGTAAGTGAGACCCTACAATTTTGGGTACATATAGAAACCCATCGAGGGAAGTTTGAAGATTTTTCTTTAGAGGAAAATGGCCTTCTTAGGCATAGAGGCCAGATTTATGTTGCTAGAGATGGAGGCTTGAGGTAGGACATCTTGGTGGAGGCACATCATGCACCCTATTCAGCCCATCCTAGGGTGAAGAAGATGCATGCCACCTTGAGACAGTTGTATCATTGGAGAGGACTTCAAAGAGATGTGGCCCAATTCATGTCATGATGTTTAGAGTGCTAGAAAGTAAAGGCCAAGCATTAGCATCTAGCTAGCCTTTTCTTCCGTCATACTATACCGGAGTGGAAATGGGACACCAATTCCATGGACTTCATTGTTGGGATACCGATGTCAAGATATCACCACGATGCCATCATGGTCATGGTTGATAAATTGACAAAAGTGGCTCACTTTTCTCTCGGTGAAGACCACTTATACAGCTAGTGCAGTGGCATGAGTATATTTGGATGAGATTTCCAGGTTGCATGGGATTCCACGGAAGATTATTTGTGACCGTGATCGTTTGTATACTTCCCATTTTTGGACTACCATCTAGCATACCCTTGGGACAAAGATCAATTTCAGCACATCATATCACCCTGAGACAGAATGAGTGCGTGAATCATATTTTAGAGGACATGCTCAAGATGTATGTGATGGATCAGTCGTCTAGATGGGAGGAGTTTTCCTACAATAATATTTTTCAGAATTCTATAGGCATGGCTCCTTTTCAGGATTTGTATGGTAGAGAGTGCAGGACACCTCTTAGCTAGGACAGGCTAGAGGACAAGGTTTCTTTTGGAGTAGCTTTGTTGCAGGACATGGAGCAGTAGGTGGTTTTGATTAGACAGAGACTGCAGGAGGCACAAGACATGAAAAAGAAGTACAAAGATCAGTATAGGACTGACCATAGTTTTGATGTTGCCATGAAGGTGTTCCTTCGTGTCAGGCCACATAAGAGCCCTATCTGGTATGGAAAAGGTTCTAAATTATCTCTTAGATTCGTGATTCGTAGGTCCTTTTGAGATCTTGGAGCGTATTTGCCCTTTAGCCTACCGTCTAGCATTGCCACCTAGCTTGTCTCATATACATGATGTGTTTCATGTTTCAGTTCTTAGGATATATGTTATAGATCCTTCTCATGTGTTAGATTGGACATCATTTCAACTTCAGGATCAGGGGCAGGTGATGGTAGAATCCGTTCACATGCTAGATCACATGACCCTGGCCTTTGAGGTAGAGAGGTTGATCAGGTTTGGGTGCAGTGGGACAAATATGATGAGACTGCAGATACATGGGAGGATGCTACTTTATTACGAGTTTAGTTTCCACATTTGTTCCAGTGACTTCCAGAGGAAGTTGAGTCTAAGGGAGGGGGATGTAGCGCCCACTTCCATTCGACACTTTTTTTATACTCATCATGATATTTTTATTATATTATGGACATGATTATGGACTTTATTATAGTATGATCTTGGATGTTAAATCAGCGATTATTGTTGACTTGATTCAATTATGATTCATGATGATTATTAGAGACATTTTGGATATTGATATTGATATACTGTTTGACATGGTTATACTATGGATGTTGTTTAGACATGTGATATTTGGATATTATGAGTGGACCAAGAAATGGAAATTATTTGATGATGATATAGTTGTTGAGTAAAATTACAAATGATATTTTTGGTTGCTTGGATGTTGTTGTGATCCATATATCTAGATGATTTTGGAATTTTAATTATATTGCTTTGGATGTTCTGATATGGCCACGAGGTCGAAGGAGGTATTTTGTTTTACAGGTTAAACTATCACAACAAACATCGGGGATTGGAGACCAACCACATTAGAATTCTAGATGAATTCAACAAGGTCACCATGGCAACATGTATTGTTTGTGTGTGTTTGTATTTTGTTAGGGATTCCCATGGGGGAATCACCTTTAAATGTGACCAAGGGGTTTTATGTGTTTCTTTTATTTGGTCCCTTTGTTAATGTTTGCATGTGTTTATTTTGTGGTGCTTTTACCCTTTCATTATTCATTAAATGGTGTGTAATATTGTGAGTAATCATGTTGTTAAGTTAATTAATTAAAATATGTCATAAGAAAGTAATTAATAGAGTTGTTGGCCTTGAATTAAAGTGTTGTAAGAGATGTGTAAGTGATGTGTAAGTTAAATTTTGAGTGTGAAACACTCCACCTTCTTAGAAATTCAAATTTTTCCTTGGAGGCTATTTATGGAGGCTTGTGGGACAAGTTAAACTTGTCCCATACCTCTTAAATTTATTTACCAACCATACCTATGGTTGGAGAGTTGAAATTAGACTTTTATAATGCATTTTGGGAAGAAAAATTGTAGGTTTTAATTGCACTTTTCTTACATGTTTTAATTTCAGTCCTTTGGGGTGTGGGTTGGATTTGAGTGTGTAAGTAAAATATCATATTATTCACCCACCTATTTATTATGCATTGGAGAATGAAGTTGACTTTTGGGGTTGGGGTTGAGGATGTGTGATGTGGCATCCTACATGGATCCTCCTCATCCTCTTCTCTTCCCTCTTCTATAAAATACGAATTGATTGCCTTGTTTTGGGGTTTCTTCACTTTGGAGACTTCATTCTGGGTGAATTCCTTGTTGTTTTGGGAGGTCTTGCTTCTGGAGAAGCTTGAAGATTGTTGCATGCTTGTTGGTTGGTGGATTTTTTGATTGTTTACTTCGAAATTACTACTGTTTGGAACTTGGGGAAACTTCATCATGGAGAGGTAAGATATTGGCTCTTGAAATGCTCTTCTTTTATGAATGTAAATGTTAATGTGTGAATGTTTTGGCATATTTTTGGGTTGTTGGGTAGATTTCCTAGGAATGGTGTAGGAGAAGACTATGGGGTTTATTTTGTGGGAGGAAAAAGTGTGTTTTAGGGAGGTATAAGGGTGGAGGGAGTTGGGATTTGGGTTCCACCTTACAAATAAATATCTTACATTTATTTACTCGTTATGGGGTGCCATAAGAGGTTGGGGAGGCATAAGAAAATGTGAGGAATAAGGGGTACTTGGGGAGACATAAGGAATGTCGTGGGTTTTGATATGCTATATTTTAGCAGGTTTGTAATTCAGTTGGTGATACCCATTTCCCCTTTAGGGAGGCATTATAAGCATCCCCCATAGTTCTTTCTCCTTTGGCTTGCTTGATGAAGCTTCAGTAATGTTTGACATGCTTTAATGTAGTTGTAAACTACATTCCTTTTTGGACTATGTTTTTAATGTAAAAATGTTGCTTGTGTGTTTCTGGAAGCCTATTGCTGCCATGAGTTGGATCACATATTTTATTGCATTATGGTTGGGGCTTGGGGGCCAATGAATAAGGATGGCTTCTCCTCTTCATTGGATGTCTTGGTTGGGTGGAGAGTGTTTCCTTTCCCTACTCTTGTTGTGATCACAATTTGGAAGAATGAGAAATATGCATGTTGTTGTTCGGAGCTAAGATAAAGATAGTTTGACAGTCCCTTGTGAAATGAAATCTTATTGTAACCTTTCCCACTTGAAGTGGATGAACTTGTATATGTTTTGTAATGGAAATATGTTGTATTGGTTATGAAAGTGTAAATTGAAATGTGAAAGAGACATACTCTATTCTGTTCTTTTGAAAGCAAGAAATTGTGTTCTGTATGATGAAATTGAAGAATGAAAGAAGAAAAGTTGTAAAGTTGTATTTGAAATAAATAAAGGATTACACTACCTTCCTCAAATTGCATCATTGTATTGAGTTTAATCATCTAAATGTGAGTTGTAATCTCTATTTGAAAGAAAGAAATGTTTATAGAGGAAGTGTAATACTCTTCTTTAGAAATATGTGAGAATTGGAAATCGAGATGTATTTTAGCTTTTGAATAGTTTACTTGAATCAACTAAATGTATAAGATTAGAATGGGAATGAATTCTAATACTTGGAAGATGAAAATGGCGAAGAGATCCTTTAAGATTTGATCTTTGTTTTGTATTTTCAGCTCATGCAAATACTTTATCCAAAAATGAACAGTTGAACGTGCAAAAATGAAATAACAAAATAAACGATTAAATTGAATTTGTATGCCATAAATGAATCCATTTGGAAAAACATACTTAAGGAACTTCTTGGAAAACTTAGCAAAATAGGGCTCAACCCTCTTCCAGTTGTTTTGTTGTCAAGAGATATAAATTTTCAAATTGCAAATCAATCAAACAAATTGAATCTTTAAATCCTTATTAAATCAATCTAAGAACAATTATCCATGTCTATTTGAAATTTTGAGAGAGGAAGAAGATCAAATTGAACAAATCTTATAAGTTAAAATTTACCAGTTTGCACTGTAAAAGCCTGCAGATCATTTTCTTGAAATTGACTCCTTAAATTTTATCAAAATAACAATTTAATGATTCCTAAGTAAAGAGGACATCGAGAGCTTTCCATAAATTCCCCATTTTCCTAAAACCAAGCTCTCCATGACATGTTATGGCCTTCTGAATTTTTCTTCTTTTGGCATGGAAAAAATAATTCTAATCACAATTAAAAATTTTGGGAAAAATTTCCTTGGCGGACTCAGGGCCCGAAATTTTCCCTTAGCACTTCCAAAAGTTTTTGGATAAATTTTTCTAATTTTCCCCACTACCCCACCGGCCCCAACCAATGAGAGCTTTCCACGGCGCACCACAAGGCATTGGCGAAGGGGCGGATCTTTTTAACTTAGCGCTTCGAAAAAAATGTTGGGAAAATTTTCTAAATTTTCCCTGCAGTCGGGAGCTACCACGTGGCATCGCGAGGCATCGGTGGAGGAGTGGGTTCCTTTTTGCCTTTTTCATTTTCAAAAATTTTAGGAAAATTTTCTACATTTTCCCCACTGCCTGCCCAGTCAATCAAGAGCTACCACATGGCGTCGCGAGGCATTGGTGGAAGAGCGGGTTCCTTTTTACCTTTTTCATTTTCAAAAATTTTGGGAAAATTTTCTAAATTTTCCCCCCACAACATCGGCCCGCAGCCCAATCGGTTGTTATCACGTGCCATCGGTGGTTAAAAACCTTTCATCTCTATCACCCACCACTTTTTTCACTTGGTGAGGAGGTGCCATGTGTCCCTTGCAAAATCGCGGGAGCACGAGTGCAAATTTGGCTTTTCGTCCCCATGCGGTAAATTTCCAAAATGTCCCCCGGAAGCCCCGCATACCCGACTCCTTCTTCGGGAATTATTTCTCTCAGCAGCCTGTAGACCCACCTAAGGGGAAATATTTCTCCCCGCGGCCCACAAACCTGCCCCTATGGAAAATTTTCTCCCTTGGGCCCCGCAGGCCCACTCTTGGGGAAACTTTTCACCCCACGGCCCGCTGACCCATAACATCAGATTTATGAGGAGTTAGGAGGACTTCTTTATATCAATGGAAAGGTGAGAAAATTTACTATCCAATGAGTATTATTTAGGAAAAATTTGAATGCATTAGGTTTGAGAAAAATCAAGTTGAATCTTTAATCCTTTTAGAGAGTGGGTATGGTGAGGAATTACCCTCTTAACCTAATTGAACCTTCTAACCCTAAATTTTGGGATCTTGTGACCTCAAATAATTGCTAATAAAAGAAAAGTATATTCTAGTGGATTATAATTGTTCGAACGTATTAGTGACAATTGTTGTCTTGAACCCGGTTGTAGAGACTCTTTTAAACAAAAAAATACTCCATAATTTTCCTAACTAATCCTAAGTTGTTTTTAGCGGGTGTTACAATTTTCCTTACATCTACCACACAGAATAAAAAAGAAAAAAATGGTTGGCCACTATCTTTTAATTCCTATGCCAATGTCGAATTGTGACAAGACATCTATCACATGGTGAACTTAATTATCATATTGAATTTTTAATTTCACACGAGAAGCTTTGTATTTTTCTTATGTAAGAGGCAAAGGATTTTTCTCTATCTATACAAAGATATATGCTATAACTTCTAATGCCTACAAATCTCATGCTACGGTATTGATATTTTCAAGAATATTTTGCTCCTCCCTTGCTACATCTTGTCTTGTGTAAGTGTTGCATCTCGTGCCTATCTTTTCCTTCGAAGAAAATTCTAGATCCATCTTATGCTCCTTGATTATCCTTCTCAATGTATTATTTTGTTTATTTAATACTACCTTCAACTCGTGTAAAATGAATTTAGGTTTTTGTGGGCGTCCTTCAAATGAGATTCAAATACAAATTACTTCTATCTTTCAATTTTCATACTTTACCTACAAAAAGAAATATAAATTTTTAGTCTATTACATAAGTTAAAAAAATATATTGCAATGCTTATAATATTAGGATTATGCATGTAAAAGATGACTCACTATAGATTTTTATTTTTCTACATTTTTATGGCCATTTTTTTGTCCGTCTTTAGCCCATTTGTTGTAGTAATATTGTGTTTTAGAACTCAAATTATCCAACTTGTTTAACATTATGTCTATAATATCATCATTGTATTGTAATCATTAGTACATGAAATTTTCCCGATTGAGCTTTCTTTAGATAAATGTCTTGCCTTGCCAGGTTGTCTCTCCATGACAAAGTGGACAATGAATGTCTTTGATCGTGATTATGGTATCGTGTATTTATTTCTTTTATCAAATTTTAGCTCTTCTCTCCCAAGACCACACCAAATCCACATCGACATTACAACTTCTTGAATTGTTGCCCCTATACTTTTTGATATCATATTTTCTAATATAAGATGTGTCTTTTCATCATTTATTTGTGGAGATTTTCTTGGAGGAGAAGGGGATTCATTGTCTTGTAATTCATGCAAATTTTGTTGTTGTTGTGTTGGAGGTGGATTATATTGAATCATATCATGGGTGTAAAAATATTTACCCTTATCTACATCACCACTATCAAAACCTAAATAATCCTCATTAAGGGAGATGTGGTTGAAAATTTTTGTGGTTGTTACGCTTGAAACACCACCTAGTGAGAGTCTAGGAAATTGTGGTTATAGGATGAACTGCTTCCAACCGAGTCCGTGAGAAAACCTTATATTCTTTCCTGAAGATCTTATTTTTGTTTGGACTATATGTGTTGGCAGTATTAGTGGACTCCTTTCTAGTGGAATGTGCTCAGAAGCCATATTACCTGCAAGAAGTAGAAAACAAATTGTTAGAAAATTATCATTATATGGTTGAGCCTTGTAAATGCTAAAAAATTGTAACTAAACAAAACATGCTAAATATTAAATATTACAATTTACCTTGCATGTTCAGAAACGTAAATGTGACATTTCGATCTTGACCATTGGAATAAATTTGATCTTCCTCAACAATTTCAGTAGCTTCTCAATACAATAAAAGTATAAAAGAAGAGTAGAAATATTCAAAAACAATGCTAGGTACATAATATATAAAAAGAAAAATTAGTTAATAATTATATAAAAAGAAAAATTCATACATGTAGTTAAATGTGATGGTAGACGTGATGCAAATACCAACCCCTAGGTCCTTTTTGATGAGGAACTAGAATGGTGTTGATTCTATGAATTCATATAAGAATCCATAGAGACCTCTAGAGGGGATTTACCTCGAGAAATTTCCTCCTTATGAGATATTGCAGCTATAATTCTTCTCTGCAAAATAAAATCTTAGAATTATTATTTTATTGAAAAATATTGAATAAGAAATCGTTGTAACAAGAAAACTGTAATAGTAATTGTTACCTACTTTTCTTAAAGAGTGAGACAAATCATTTTATTATTAATTGCAATTGGTATTTTTTCTTGTTGCAATTTGAAGAAAACTTCTTGATAGAAAGAAAGAATATAATTGAAAAAGATAATGCAATCTTGGATTTATCATATACATTGTGTGTGCATGAGAGATAAGTTTTTATTCGGTTGGAAAAATATGCACACCAATCAAATTGTTGACCTACTAGTGTCTACAATAAATATTGAAGTTCCCAATACGGAATGTCTATAAATCTTCCATGTAATACAATCCTAGTATGAAAAAGTGATGCAACTACAAGACAGATTGGTTTGAAAGACCTTATAGTAGAAGGCCTCTTGTTGAATGATTAAAAGGAGTTGTAATAAGATACAAGAAATGTTAGAGGCTTGGGTGGTTGAGTAATGTTAAGAAGAAAAACATTTGAAAAAAATAAACTTAACATCAACCTGCACATTGTAATGACACTCCAAAAACTTTTTGTCTTCATCTGTGTAAGGATAGATTTTGTGCTAATGAGTGGGTTCTTTTCGAATGGTAACCCATTAACCATTGTACGTTTGCAGCTCAATTGTGAAAGAAATTTGAAGACATCTCTGATGCACGAGGAGAATAGAAAAGTATCCATCATTCTCGTTATAAGAGGCGAGAAGATAATCAAGGACAAAAGTATCAATATCGAATTGAGGCATGTCAACAAGCCCGATAAATTCTTATTTTTCAAGCCATTCCTTTTGTGCATCTTCTATTTTCATGAGCTACAATCTTTGGGCACATGAGGTTTTTGTATTGGAATTTGGGTGTAGGAGTAGATGTGGTGCTTTCCATTGTTTAAAGAAGGGAGAACTTCGAAGAATGGAGAGCTCAGAGGGCTTGAATTGTTTGTGGAAAAGTGAAGAAATGAACCATGTAGGGGTATATATAGGGGTTTGAATGGTTTAAGGGACACATACTGACAAAATATTGGTTAGATAAGAAAAATGCCCAACCCACGTTGGACGTATGATGGTATGAGTCATGACCAACCCACCCGACCAATGAAACTGACCAACCTAATGATACAACCCATCAAACGAAAGCTCTTTCATTTGACAGCTCGAGGGTGTGACGAATAATAGGTTGGATGGGACAAGGGGGTTGAATGATCAAGGGATTGGACGGCTAACGGGGTCAACAGCCAATGGGTTGGACGGTAGATTTATATGGTCAAACCACACATCAAACTACCAACCGACACAAATAACCAACCCCTGACAAGCCCACCTGACCAATTGACCGTATCAACCTACTGACCAACCCACTCGAATGCTTTACTAGACCAACCTACCCCGTAAACACCGTCTGTCTCAGTGCACTCGACCTTCCTACCCCCTAGCACCCTACGACCAATTACCCAATCAATGTACCGACCAACCTACCCACCAACAACAAACCCGACCACTTACCCGACCAACCTACCCGACCATCCTGTCCAACCAGCTATACAAAACCCCAAGAAAATTTCTCCCTGTGAAATCACCTTTCCTTAAAACATTTTTTCAAATATTTTCCAACAATTAGAAATTTTATTAAAATAATTCGCCAAAAATTCTAAAATAATTTTTTAGAGGGGGCTTCTTAAAATGAACCTTGTTCTAAATCGAAACTAGTTTGTTACTCTAGAGCTTCGATCGTGTACATAGGAAGTATCATGCCTTCTTTTTGTCATTGCATTCATTTGGAACCACTTTCTCCTGCAACCATCACCACTTCATGTTATTATCTCCATTTCACAAATAAGTATATTTCTTCTTTATCGCTGGTTTTAATAGATTAGTCGTTCCTCCTAACCAAAAAAATATCTTCACAATTAGTTTGGTCAACATTCGATGGTGTGCAACCTTCTTCGACTAATCACAGGTATTCCTTCACACCTTTACCCTTATCTATTTCTTAAGCATACTTTTTGGTGAAACACCTCCCACAAGGTGAAAGCATTTAGCAATTGTGGTTCCTAAACCCTAAAAGTGAATAGCATTTTGTGTTCAAGTGTCCCATCTACTATGTGATTCATGGAATATATAATTTTCTTTTAATAAATTCTAAAAGATATTTAAGGAATTTAAATGAATATGAAGATCATAAGTGTTTATCATTCTTTATTTACGAAGAACTTCAACTTAAAGAACAAACATTGAAATTGAAGTCTTCACATAAAGACAATTCCAATAATATTTTTTCTTACATCCAAATAACCTACTCTACGAACCTCAAGATACATCAAACCCAAACAACATGATCTAGATCTGTGAAGTAATGTATATGTTGACAATTTTTGCACTTGTGCAAAAATGGGCCAATTCGAAACTTTGTTACGATCGATAGCATTGGTCAAGTATACCTAAGCTAGGGGATTTTCTTTTAGAGAATATGGTTAGTTTTGAATTATTTAATGATTACATGAAATCTGCAGCAGCTATGTGTGTCATTACAAAACTTATCATATCACATAGTCTACAATTTCATGACTATCTTTAGCAAAAGAACACAAGGCCCCAAAGGAAAGTTGTGTTGTCGGATGAAGACATTCAATTATAGAATAGGTGAAATGCTAAGTTTTGGAACAACAAACATAAGTGTAGATTACAGAAATCAGAGTTCATTACTGGATGTTATAGGTTTTCTTAAGGTTCCTTCCTTCATGATTAACGCATTCACTTATATTACTGATTTTTTTAGTTCATCATACAATCCATACAGAAAGCTGAAATGTAGAAAAAAATATACAACTCATTTTCATAATTCAATGTTTTATTCATAAGGAATTTTAAAATGTTTCCCACACAAGCCGTGGAAATAACTCAAAAGTAAAGTACAGCTACTCAAATAAGAGGTACACATGCATGAAAGAGAAAGTAAAGCGGATGAGTGAACTGTCATTTCCTTGGGGTTTTCTTCTTTGGTTGAAGCATCTCCATTCCTAGCTTTTGTTCCTTCTTCATCTTCATTGTAGAAGTCATTGTACTGAAAACAAGAAAAGAGAAAACTATCGGTTAAGAGCCGAGGATCGAGTTCATATTCCTATATTGTCCTAATGCATGCATATGAATCTCTTAACAACATGAGATATAGTTTACTTGAAGATTAAACTGCATACATGCTTTACTCACTCAGAAAGAAGGAAAGAGCGAGAAAAGAGAAGAAGAAAACATAGACATAAGAGAGGCCAAAAAGCCTGAATATTTTCTAACTTTTTTTCTTAAGTGTGTAGGTAAAAGTTGTAGCCAAGAAGAAATAGATAAATTATTTCACTATAAACAAAGATTGCAGATTTCAATGACTTCTATCCTATGGCATAAAGTAAAAAGTCATAAGTACATGCTGGAATGAAGGAAGAATGCAACTCAAGTTTCAGCAACTATCCTACAAATGGAAGAAGTTACATACAGAAGAGAGACTAGAAAAAAATTATATGTTTCAGATTACAACTAAAGGAGAAGAATTGGTTTTCAAGAAGCTGAAGTTAACTGGAAAGAAAAGTTTATAGTTGAAACAGAATGAGAAAGAAGATTTATGGAAAATTTTGACAAGGCTTTGCCATGTAAAATGGACATTTACGACCTTTTATCATGTTGTTTTAACTAATACATGCTTTAAAATATTTATGTAAATCAAGTAAGTGGTACAGAAAAATAGAAAAGCATGCCATGATCAAGATGACAGTTATTATGTTTCAGTTTTCAACTACAAGTCAGCTTCAAACAGAAAAGTGCTACATTTTGTATTCTGAATCAAAAATACAACTACTACAGCTGAAAAAGGAATAAATTAAGGAATTCTAGGAAAATTTTGACAGGGCTTTGCCATGTAAAATTGATATTTACGACTTTTCCAAAGATACATATCGAGTTGTAATAAAAGAAATGGGAACTACACTTTTAGTCATCAAGGTGAAGAACTTTAGAGTAATCATTATAGCTTAGCAACTGAAGAAAATGAATTTTCAAGATAACATTCACAAAATGCAGCCATCCCAAAGTACAGTTCTCAGAAATGAAGCAAGTATTAAGTCTACAAACTACTACAATATAGCTTCAGAGCTCAAGATTTTAGAGATCAAAGGTGTCCACAGAATTTGAAAACATCTCAGAATCCATAAAATCTCTCACAAGAAACAGTGATTTTTTCAATACAATAACAACAGTTCACACAGTGGCTAAACATCCAGTGGCACAACTAGTGAAGGAACCCACAACGAGTAAAAGGTTACTAACAGAGCTAGAAGGAGGCCAGTAAGTTCCAGACAAGGCTCATGGATTGACCGAGGACAATATTAGAATCAGAAACACATTCATACACAGGTCCAATAATTACAAACACTCGAATGATCATCAAAAGGAGGTCTTTTCTGCAACATAAAGTAGAACAGTCTACATTCAAGGGATAATTTTTATAAGGAATGGATCTAAGTAGCAAGTAAACAGAGGTTGACATATTATATAGAACACAAACTCAGGTGGAAGAACTTTGAATCAGAAAACTCATACATATCCAAGTCAAAGAAATATTCTAGTATTTCAGATATTGTCATTCCTATTAAAATCATATTCAAGTATAGCATTTGAGTAAAAGTGTATAGATCCTTACCATTAACAAAAAGACCATTAATGGGTATCAATAAATCAGAGAAACGAGGGGGAAAGAAATCACCAAATAAATTGGATCTATCAAAACCCCCAAGGAATCATTAAGTTTAGAGAAAGAAGAGCAAGCTTAGAATGAGGTTTAACTCGAAATGACCAAGGAGCCACAAAAACACAGAAAATGGAAAGAAAAGAATAGATTATCAGTTTTTAAGGTCAAAATAGCAACGAAGAAGCAACAGTAATACCCAAGGAGGTCGAGACTTACTTCCCTCATCAAATAGTGTGATAGCTACACAGTCGAGCTTCAAGTTCATGGCAGTGGTGGCCAATGAAAAAAAAGCAAAGATCTTGATGACCAAGAAAACTCACATAGCTCTGCAGAAGGTAGAAAATGGAAACCGAGCTTGAATCTTGCACAAAAAGGATGAACCGAGCTTGACAGTTCATGAAAATGGCGACCATACCTTCTAAAGAATCCTTGTAGAACTCCACAAGGCACAAATATCTTTTAAGAAAAGGCTGAGCTCTAACCCAAAAGTGGTTACCGTATTTCCAGAGAACTAAAAAGTCGAGCTCAACAGTGGAACGATAATTGAGAGATCACGACATTAGAGGTGAAACCCACAACAACCTTGCTCATAAGCTTCAAACAGAGCTGAGTTTCAAAACATCAAAAATGGTGGTCTACAGAAATTTTGCTAGGGCTTCACCGCTCTCTGCAAGCAAGCCAAGAAATGACCAAAATGATGGAGCTCGAGCATTTTAAACTCACCCACCTCAGCCAGTTTAACCTAACTCATCCAGAGTTAGCAATCAATGATCAACATTCAACAAGGACAAAGATCAAAGGCCAAAGATCGAGCTCCACATTCAAAGAAAACAACCATGGTAAGAAGCCACCGACCAAATTAATTGCAGGGGTAAAACCCTAATCACAGTCAAAGATCAACAATCAGAAAACATCAAGGACAGAAATCGACGACATCTATCAAAGAGCCTAACTCAACCAGAGTTGAAAATGTGTATATGTGGTGAGCCCACAGGAAACCCTAATTAGGGTTGGGTTTAAAATATCACTTACCAACATGCCAAGGGTCGACTCATCGTGCAGAAGGGGCCAGCCCATGTGTCAATCAAATTAATCATTGCAATATTGACCAAAGTCCAAACTATAGTGTATGCTCCAACATACAAAGTGCCGACCAAATCATGCCAACAATGATCACCGAAAAGGTGAAAGCTTTTAAAATCTATACATTATCCAATGTGCAAAATGCTGACAAGTATATACATGTAAGTATTAATCAAAAGGTGGTAAGACTATAGTATGGCATGTGCAATGTCAAGATGGTCCACCTTTTAGTTTGCTAAGTCTATAAAAGTGGCCAAACAAGTAGAGTGCAAAGGTGATCCCCACTTCAAGAAGGTTTAAGATCATGTGCGAATGTCACCCATGTGACTACTTAGACAAGGAATGTCAACATCAAAATCTAAGCATGGAGGTGGTCCCCACAAAATGGATGTATTGATGTTTATTTTTGCAAATATTGCAAGTATTGCAATTATTTTACTCACAAACAGAGAGTTGATTTTTGCATTATTCACTAAAGGAAAAACAAATAAGAAGACGAATTCACATGCATAAGGAAGGAGACTTTCTCACCAAGAAAAATTTATTATTAGCAAATTATTCACCTTTGTTTTCTTAAAAATAGAACAATCAACTTTAGTTTGACTGTAATGTAATCAAGGCTATTAATGCCTATTTGTAATTACATGTTCTATTTTTATTCCTTTATCTATTATTAAATAAAGGATAAAAATAGGATGCATGGGTGAGTACAAGCCTTAGACTATTTTTAGGAAGGGTGTGAAAATTATTTTGCTATATATTGTGTGCTTTGGCAAAGCACAAAGGAGGACTTTTTGGATATAGGAGTACTAAAGCAATTTTTTCCAGTTTTGCCTTCTGAATGTGAAGTATTTTGTACCTTTCCAACCATTTGCAGTCTTGTGTATGTTTTCTTTAATCTTGTGAACGTAAATTCCCTGGTTAATTATCTTACCTTGTTGCAAAATTCAGTAATTTCTGCATGATATTAATGTGCATGTTTAGCTTGGCAGTATTGTTGTGATACTTTCCCTCAATATGTCGAAGTGTTTTTCTGTTAACATTATGTAGAAAACTATTGGTTCGTGCATCGAAAATCTGTTCACATATTAATTGTGCATATACTTAGTCAAAGTCCTCCTACAAATTTGGTGTATCACCTCAGTTTTAGTATTTTATAGCCATCGTTTACCCTTAACCCCATAAAATCAACTTAGGATACATCAACAAGGAACCGACCTTGATACCGAGACTCACCTCAAAATAGGTATACCCACAGACCCGAGGTGTTTCCATTGTATCTACGAAAGAGAGAGATCAAATTTTGCAAGATTAGAAAACATGCAGCCATCCCTCTACAGGGTGCACTTTCGAGAGATAATAATATATTTTATTAATTTCAAGATCTTTGAACTTTTGTTAGTAGAATAGTTGTTTCAAAGAGATGCATTTGACACCTTGTTTATGTAATAAATTCATGTAAGAACTTCTTCAAACCCATCGGCCATTATTGACCTTTAGGAGACATTAACATGTAAAATAAATTAGACTAAAATAGATTTTTTTTAAAATCAGCGGGTGCATGTTTCCAGACAAGATTTATTTCGACCTTTTTATATGGGATGTGAAGTATTGTTTATATGTTTAATATTGACTGAGAATAATGTAATTTCTGACAAAAACCTAGCAGTCTTGTAAGGGTCCGTAACCTCACACATGCAGCGGAAAATCCTTCCTCCGTACAAGTTGTTCCACCAGTTCCGAGGAGCTTAGCTGCAGCCTCGGCTCTGTCAATTCAAATTTTGAAATTATGTACTTATTTAATGCAGTGATAATAAGATATTTGAATCTGCAATATATTTCCACGTAATAATTGTTAATTATTAATTTTTTTCTTTCCCTCACCCATATTTGCCATGTTTTCAGAGTGGAGATTTTATTTTGGATATGGAAAGATAGAAATCATTTTTTCTTTGTTAATTTTGCAGTTGATTAATCTTTCTCAATTTATAATAAATCTATGGTGATCTCCAATGTTCTCCTATAGATACAAGTCCAAGCAAACAAGGTGACACTGGAGGTGGACCACCTTTCAATATCTACTTTGCAACACTAGAGGGAAGCCCCGTGCAATATTGCTCGAGTGCCTCCATCTCCCACAATGCGCTCTTTGCCTTCAGCTTGTGGAGGTAGACGTAGCAAATCCCAGCGTCGTGCCTTGATCGCACTCCGCCGCTCTCTAGGATCGAGTCATCGGCATAGTCATTTTCTTGGGCGCCGTCGTGGTCAGGGCTCACAGCCGCACTCCTCAACATGCCAGCAAGGCTAGGGCTTGCCATCTCAGCATCATGGGTGGGAATATCTGCCACATTCGTCATCTCACCAGTAGGGTTGGGGTTCTCCTCTTGCCATCACTTCACACCAGCCGCTTGGCAACCGCCGCCACCCCTGTCATCCTCTAGCAAATTCTCGCGGCTCAACCTTGCCATTCGTACGCGTGAGGAAGTAGACCCTGAGGAAGAGCTTGCTACTGGCTAGGAGATTCCAGACATTGGCAAAGATCTTCCTGGTTCGGGGTGGCCGGATGATAAGGATCCACCCGCCTCGGTATGTTTGCAATTACTTCTTGAATTTGCCTTTGTTTTTCTTCAAGATCGATGCTTTTTGTTTTGTTGTACTTTCCTAGGCTCGGCCTAGTTTGACTTTTGTTGTTCTAGGCTCGACCTAGTTTGTTTGTGGTTTTGGGGCGTGCTCTCATACCACCCGCTTTTTTGTTGAAAGCTATCTTGTATCTTATTACATTAATATAATATAAGATCTTTTTCATAAAAAAAAATATGTGAACCTCATTTTTATTTTTAAAAAGATCTTATACTATATTAAATGAAACATGATACGATATTATCATGTTTTGTTATCATGTATGTGAACAACAAAAACAGCTTTGTGACATCATCATAGTGACATCAACTTAATGCGTTGGCTAGGGTCTTGGAAAAACATGTCATTTGCGGACCAGTGACTATTGACGAGTGACTAGCCCATAATTCATCTAGATACACCCTCCTTAAATTTCGTGTTTTTGACCTTTTAAGTGTGGACATCAATTTGAGTATAATTTTATCGTAATTGGTACAAATACAATTTTCACGATAGGTAATTTTCAATGAGATCACTCCTGCGTCCCGAACAACTGTGTGTAAATAAAGTATAAGTCTTACATTTGAAACTGTCGGACTCGGACCCTACTTCATTGTAAAAGGAATAAAGAAACAAAGTACTCACTAAAGTTGATAAGGACGATGGCGGACGGAAATACTCTACAGTCAAGATGCTTATTTGACTGATTTTTACTAAAGTAAGTCTTTCATAAAACATAGAATTTCCAAAGACATTTCTCTCTCAGAGTCTTCCTTCACGGGAAATTGTTGAGAAATATCTAATATTTACTTTTTCTTTTCAAACATTAAGAAAAAAAAAAAACCTATTAAATACAATAGAATGATGACTCTTGATTAACACACCCTAAAAATTCGTAGTATAATAATTATGTTAAAGTTGATCCTCTAATGAATGAACGGTTGTATAAGAAATTGTTAACGGAGTGAATGCAAAGGTTGTGGATCCCAATTATGTGAAACTGGTAAGTGAAAATAAAATTCTATATATTTGTTTTTGTAATTTCTTTTCTTGTGAAAAATAGTATAATTAGATGAACAAAGTAAATAGAACATCCGAAATACATCTATATGGTCCTCTCTTATCATGGGCTAGCCTCTCTATCTAGGTCACCAATGTTACTGATTAAATAATCTGGTACCACTTTTAGTAAGTTATAATTTTTGAGGCAATGGTCTATATAATGCCTTATATTTATGCCCGAAAATAATTATCCTAAAAAATGGTTATGAACTTCATTTCTAGAGTTTTTGATCACCTTGTGGAAATTTTTTCATGTTTTTAATGCTAGAAGTTGATTATAGATTGCTATAACGATAATGATATCCCAAGGAATGATAAGAAGACGTTTTTCTAAGAGCGATGATTATGTAATGATGTCATTTTGAATCCATGTGTATATATTAGTTTGATTTGGGATCAAAAATTATATTTCAAGTAATATTAAATATTTTAATTGTTAAAGCTCGTGGATATGGTGGAGCACTAATAACAAATATTGTATTTTTTTATAAGATGATTACGATGATGCAACAATGGTAATAATTAAGTTATTTTGTCTCTAGAATGATTTGATTATTTTGTTATACTTGGTTTGTTTCAACACATACATTGATTTAATATCATTATAGCTCTTTTGATTTGATGTGTTTATGAGTTCATCTTTTGTATTTTTTAAATTGACAGTAATTTAAAAAATATATTTTGGTGATTGTTTTTGAATTGTCAATGTTAGGAAACCGCAAACTTTGAAACAATGAATAAGAAGAAAGGTGAATAATAAAACAATGGTTTACAAAGATAGAGATAAAAGAAATATATAAAATACCAAACATGCAAGAAAGTAACACTCAATTTACGTGCTACAACCCCATCTGAGTGCTTAGGGAAACATTCACACGGTCACGGGATATCAAGATTTTATTAACTCAAGATGAATATATTACATACAAACTCGTTATGCACTACTTTGTATCTCCACAAAAAATATATTCATTTGTTTGGTGAAGTAGAGTTAGGATTCGTCCAAAATATAGAGGGGAACATTGTCATTAGGATTTTCCTTCCTAAACACAAAGTTGAGTGGAATTTTTCTTTCAAGAAAAAAAAATGATTGCCTCCTTAGACCCCCTATGCAACAAGACTACAAGGCAACCCCCCACACACCAATTTTGGGAAGTGAGCTACAAACGTTGCTGTAAAGGATTCCAATATTTAACTTTGTTGTCATATGTCTAACAGTCAAGTGTACATATGACTGGATAACCTCACAAATTTTGTTTGTATGATTGCATGTTAATATTATATCTTCATGTTTATGTGATCTTTGAGAGATGGAGGAGGATGAATTTGAGCTATTTGAGGCTTCCAACTAGACCAACCATCTCCCCTTAATTCTCCTCTTTGATCCCCTTTGATTACATGCCAGGGAAAATAGAGTCTAAATTTCAAATGCATGCAAGAAAAATATGGTGAGTCATTAGTTAGATATCTAAGTTTCATTTTATTGAATTATTCATGAATTGTGATAACCACTCACCTAGAATAAATTGGGAGAAATTTTAGGGATGAGAATAGAATATTATTAAATTGGTTAAAGTTATCTCCAATAATAATCAACATCAATACATTTTGTATATTGAAATGTCTAAATCAAATTTTATGTGTGTTTATTGCGTTCCATTTGATCCAATTATTACATTTGGTATCGGAGTGACATCAATCCTATACCTTTATCAACATTGTCCAAAATATAGTGCATTTAAACCCTATACCAGTAATACCCATAATACTATATTTTTGTAGGGGTATCGATCATTGAGTGTGCATCTTGATATATATAAATAATATGGATCGAATAAGATATTTGTCATGATTTCTTCTCTCCCACATGGAAATAAGTCTCCAAATCACCATAAACTAATAATATTTGCATCCAATGTCAAATACCATAACTAAATTTCCTAGCCACTAATGATATAGCGCTCAAGAATGATTAATCAATCTCTAAGTGTGACCCAAATCATTATTTCCCATAAGTTACCCCAAGAAAAATGACCACTCATAAGAGATTTTTTCTGCAGAGTAGTAACCCATTCCAAGATCATATCCAATAATTATAAATCCATTGATTAACATACTTCATAAGAAATCCTTACAAAAATCACAACATAAGATCATTAGAACACAATAATAACTCTATATTTCCCGCCAATAAGGATTCGCTAGATACTATTAACACAATGAGTACAAACAATCCAAAGCTCATTTATCCTAGAGGTTAAAGTGTTTGAACCTCTGCTTTGATAATAACTATCATCCCCAAGATTTACATACTAGAATATTCATCTTATATCTTGAACATCCCAAATAAAATTGATACGTTTTTTTACATTAGACACATTAAATAGAGGTTAACTATAAAAAGATCAAACTGAGTCATCCACTAAAGGTGGCAAAAAGTAAACCAAATACCAATAACACACATAAGAACCCTTATGTAGAGATAACTTCAAAGTTTACTAAATTTTTTTGGGAAAGAAAGAAAGATAATTATATTGTTGCTAGAGTGACCTAAGTTTGATTCATGATCCTCCTCCAAGGCATTTTATCAATTGTTTAAGTATGTCAATACAATCATTATTATGGGTAGTAAAATTTCACCAAGGTGTAACTATTTGGCCATAGATTTAATTGGACGGCTTGGATCTATATTCAAGTCCCCATAAATGAGTAGTGTCTTCATTATATGCCAAGTATCATCATAAAATAATAATCTATCAAGATAACTCTAAAATTGGATGTGTCCAGATAAACTCAATGTTGTCAAAGGTAACTCGAGTACTAACTTGGGGTATGTTTATGTAGGAGCGTTAATTTTGATCGAGGAGTTGTGACAATAACATTGTGTTAGTTTCACCCTTACGATTGATATGAAGATTTTGTTTTCTTAAATTCGATCTCTTATTATCATAAGAGAATAATTTTTATCAAGAGCTGACGATACATCCATAGTTGTAATTACATCATAGGTGACGATTCATTTCTAAGTAAAAATTGTGTACACCTTATGCAAACTCATTGTTTCTAACAACCTTAGGACCTTCAAAATAAAAAGGGAAATTATTTTTCCTACCCGGGGTTCGTTTGGCTTAAGATAATTAATCATTTAGACAGGATTTGATATTTTATAGGGATTCTATCTAGGATTAAAATCATCTAGGATTTAATAGATGGATTTTTAAAAAAGTGATGGTATAAATTCATTAGAACCATAAAGTCCAATTTAGATCTTATTTAGATCACTTGCTCACCCATTTCAATAAAATAAAATAAAATAATTCCTTTTAACAATTTTAATAGTTGAAGAAAACTTAACACTTCTCCAATCGTAGAGAACCATAGGATCAATATAGTAGGCACCATTGATTTACATATATTAATATATTCTATTTTTATTTTATTTTAGAAACTCTTGATTTGCGTATATCCTCTAAATATTTTATTCGCTCTTTATTCTTCTCATTTTCTTTTTTTTTTGGAGGGAGGTTGAAAGATGGTTTTTCCTTCCACTAGTTTTTATTTACAAATCCCAAATGTGTTTAATAGAAGGATACTTTTCTTTTTTGGCAAGTCTATTATTTGAAAGATTATGGACATTCCATTGGAATTGTAAAGGTTTCATCATGTTCATTTATACCAAATCAAAAGATCTTATTTCCAATATATTTATATTTCAACACCCGATTTGTTAAGTTTTCTTTTCAATATTTTTATTTTTAATTAAAGACAATGATAGGGGAACATGATTGGTTTAACTCGTGGATTTACATACATACATACATACATACATACATACATACATACATACATACATACATACATACATACATATATATATATATATGCACATTTGGTGCCAATCTTACATGCAATTGGGTTAAATATGGTCTCACGGCTACATTGTAGGGTTAGTGAGAAGGATGTAATGGGGTGATGATGATAGTGTGGAGGAGCCACACATTTCTGGTCGAGTATAGGGTTTGAAAACCTAAGGATGGGTGAAGCTCTTCCAAATGCAATGCATAGGGTTTGGGGTTACGGCCGGCTTCGACTTCACCCATTTTTAATTTCATTCACACACACACACACACACACACACACACACACACACACACACACACACACACACACACACACACACACACACACACACACACACACACACACACACACACACACACACACACACACACACACACACACACACACACACACACACACACACACACACACACACACACACACACACACACACACACACAGTTATTACAACTAAAAAAATTCTAGATCACAATTTTTGTTTAAATACAATTATAAGTCTTTTACTGATGTCATGGTTTAAAATAAACAAGAATATTTACTCTATTTCTTGATGTCTCTTCAATATCGCTCACCCTCGTTGTTGATTTCCTATATTTCAAGGAATGATCTTTGAGTTCACTTGTACTGTAATAAATAATTGATCTTCTACAAGACCCCAAAACACATTAAATCCTAAAAAGAAAAATAAGAAAATGGGGAGTCGATTGATCATAGAGTTCACCTTATAGAGTAAAATTATGACCTAGTTCTTAAACTACATCTCAGTCTACATGTAGTTCTATGTTTGTCTGTGTGTATAATCGTGGCCTAGGTAGCTCTTGTGTTAGATGCATTTGAAAACCGAGCAAGTAGCTAGATGTAGAAATGTAAGTAAATGTGTGGATAGAAAAATGAACTTCCCCTCCTATGCGTGTATGCAAGAAAATGCAGTCCCTTGTCCCTTGTATGAAGCTAGAAGGATGTTTTGATTCACTTGTAATTTCTTTTGAATGTAAACTAGGTGTCGATAGTAGATGTTTATAGCCTTGTCCTTTATTATGGTAACATATCTTTATATTTATATGATTACCTTGTTTGAATTTCATGATTAAAAACTAAACATATCTTTTGAATGTAAACTAGGTGTTGATAGTAGATGTTTATAGCCTTGTCCTTTATTATGGTAACATATCTTTATATTTATATGATTACTTTGTTTGAATTTCATGATTAAAAACTAAAATGACGATGCATAAGAAAACAATATCCCAAAAAGATAAAAGTGGCCCAAAAGGAGTAGGAAAGATATAAAGATGTTGGGGACACGCAGAAGGACTTAGGCGCCTAGGTTCTGGGGTTCTAGTTGGGCACTGTTGCCCAAAGTGAAAAAAATATGAAACAGTGAAGCACCAATTGAGCTTTAGGGTGTAAGAGGCCAATAAGGAGACATGATAAAAGAAAAAAAAAGATAGACATATGTCAATTGCTATTTTCACAATTAGGAATCACATAAATACTAGTATGTGACTAAGACTTAGAAATGTACCCAAAGTGTTTAATTTTGTGTCTATAGTGTGTGAAGATATAATTTATTTACGATTTGTGAGTCTGAATTTTAGAAGAAAGTAATTAATTTTTGACGTGTTGAATGTGGTGAGTAAGAGTACAATGTAGGTGTTGAAAAACTGCATGGAATTTTTTACCACGATTTAGATTTCAACCCATACAAGAGACTTTTTACTTATTAAATGAGGAATATTCCTAAGTTATGATTTATATCCAACTTATAACAAACATATACTAAGATTTATCCATTATAATCAATGTAGCCTTTATTACCACTTCTAGTATTGTGTGTAGTTCCCCTTACACGGTATATTGATATGGCTAGGAAAATTTATAACATAAAATAAAATGATGAGTAAAAAACATCCAAATGAGCATTTTTTTAGTTTTAAAATAAAACAAAACCATTAAAACTCCAAAAACATTGTCTTGGTTATGGAAAAAATGACATCCTCACCTCTACATGTCATCCTCTATATTCTACAAATCCATTATTCCAACCCCCCTTAGTCATCTCTATGATGATTTATAATGTTATTTACTCTTTTTCAACATGTAATATTATTCATCACATACAAGGTTCCTAACTTCTAATAACTTTTTGGTCGAGTGATGATTTAAAGCGGAAATGGATTTTTATTTTTGGAAATGGTACATTGAAAACATAATGAATTTACACATAAAATCATAGGGGAAATGACAATTAGTGCATATTAAATGGATGTGGAAGGAGTGCATAATGAAATATATTTGTTTACATTGCAATGTTATAATCATATAATGATTGAAATATATTCAGGTATCTAGAATTCTAAATGTCCCTTTTGTCAGCTCAATAAAAATACAAAACATTTATTTTGGAGTTGTTCCTTTGCTAAAAAGCAATGGTATGTTCTGTTTAAAGCATTAATAGCTGTTTTTAATCATCATTTAAATTGGAGAGCATATTTATTTGGATTGGGATTGAAATATAATGTTATATCTTATCCTGTTAGACATGTGATTTTATTGAATATTTAGAAAACTAGATGTTCAACAATATTTTCCAGATCTAATTCTCATTAGAAAAATGTAATTTCAAATATTTATTCTAATATATTTTTCTAGATTGCTTCTGTTCTTTCTCAAATACAAGTATTGAATAAGATGAACAAGAATGATACCCACTAGTTGGATCAAATTAAGTTGCATAAGTCTAAGTTAGCAAGAGGATAATCGTGTTGCCAATGTAGTTTCAAAAGAAAAAATATTTATCTAATATTTACTTCAGATACTCATTTTTGTATGATTTAAATAGATTTTCTCGATGTTTGTAAAAAAATTATGTCTTTGCCATGTGTTCCATTCTCTTACAATCTTTTTCACTTCCAAATTTTGTAATCTTTGTTTAAATATAAAAATAATAATAACTTGGTTGATCCAAGATACATTGAAAGCACATATACTTTTCCAACATCGCACATGACATAAGGAGATATCATGAAAACATGTACAAATTATGATGATTGGCATATGTCATCTTAATAATGGAAAGTATTGAAGGAGTGTGTTTCATACATAGACGATTTATTCCCAAATATTTTCAACATATGCAAATATATATATATATATATATTTTAATAGATTACTTATTCCAAAAGTATGATATGATTTGTATATTTAGCATTTGTACTTAAGACAAACATTAACTAGAAAAACATGATTTCAAATGTATGGAAATAGTTCTTATTTCCACGCAATCCAAAAATATTAGAGCTAAAAGAAAATATGTCGATGAATTATTTTTACATATTTTAGGGCATGTACACTCTTTATCTCTTTATTTTTCATATTAAATAAATATTTTTTGAAGGTTTCAATAGAAGGAATATTCTTTCTCTTGTTAGAATAGGTATCTATATTTCGAACTTAAATTTTCTATGCAACTTTCCAAAGAAGGATGCAAATCTTGTATGTATCCAAGAGTTATGGATATCCTCCAAAAGATGAATGTCAATGATATAGAAAGACCCCCTCCTATTGGTTTTTCAAATAATACTCCTTGACACACTAAACATGAAGTCAATAGAGGCATATGAGATTAGCATTGTAAATATTATGTGAAAGTTTCATGGTTTTCTCCAAAGCAACATTTGAAACAAAAAGTTCTTCATTTTTTCCAATTTTATTTCCACTTTCTTGAGGATCAAATTCAAATTCCTAAATACATGAAGAATATATTTCCTTCATGCTTAAGGGTCCCTTTAGTTTAGTTTTACATTTTCTCTCACCCACAAGATGAGAATATCTACCACTCGTGTTGTTTAGACACTGAAAGTGAAGAGAATTTTGTATTGAATTACTCATCTATTATGAGATTAATGGAACATACCTTTTTATTTATAGATATTCTAACGAATCTTTAAGGAGCTTCACGGGACATGAAGACCAAAATATTTTAGGTTTATTTGTTCATGATACACTTCAAATCCGATAACGAACACTCAAATTGAAATCCTCACATATAAATAATTACTGAAATATTAGATCTTGCTTCCAAGAACCTACTTTAGGAACATGAAGAAACCTCATACCTAGAGAACATTTTTGAGATCTATTAGCCAACTTACATTTTATTGTTTTCAACATCTTTGACCTTCAGTTAAAAAAATTTCATTTCTCATTTTATTTTAAGAGACACATTTGAAAAAAATATATTATGTATTGAATCCAGGTAATATATTTTTCTATCATGGTGACAAAATAAAATGCGTAATTTTATGGAAATTATGTGAAAATGTAGCTCATGTTTTTTCCATATATTAATTTATGAAATTTCGTAATGAATGAATCACATTCATTTTGTTAAGCTCCCTAATATTTTCTATCGTGTGAGTTACGTGTACACATTTTGAGATGGGATTTATAATCACTCATTTATTTGGTAAAGTTCAAGCCTTTTTAATCGGGTGTGTACAAAATCGAAGCTTGACTAAGGCCTAGAATTTGATGGTCACCCCGCCTATCAAAAAAAAAAATCATGACATCTGGACATATATCTACATTTCAAATTACATTTTTAGTAATATTCTATATTGTCAAGGACTCATAGTTGATATACATTATTTGTAAAGAACTTTAGGATGAAGAAATTAATACTTGTTTATGTTTCAAACATACATGTGTAATGTTATTACTAGTTCAAAATGTGTTTTTGTGTGTGTGTGTGTGTGTGTGTGTGTATATATATATATATATATATATATATATATATATATATATATATATGCGCTTTGTGCCATGGAAAATTTTAGCTTTGTTTTGAACAAAATTTATATGTATTTGAAATTTTGTTTTATTTTTCACAAAAATAGATATTATAATATGCAATGTTTCTATGTTATAAAAATAATTATCATGTACTGTATTGATGTTTTTATCAAACTTCTTGTTTGATTTCTATAGATAATTTTTTCAAATTTTTTTAAAAATGATAATTATCAACCACCAACACTAAAACTTGAATTGAAAGGAAAAATGAAATAAAACACTTTCACAATATCTAACATTATTTTTGAGAAAAATTAAAGAGATGGTGTTTTCAATAAATTCATTAAAAAAATAATTTCTAAATTTGAGCTTGGATTTATTACACCAAATTATTAAATAAATCAAAATTTCAATATAAAATATTGATTACTTTAACTTCAATAAAGAATAAAATTATTTAGAATGGGTGGGAGTAGCAAGCGGATCGAGGAGAGATAAAGTTTTGAAAAAAGATGGGCTGGAAATGAGCAGAGAGACATATCCCTCCTGGGGAGAAGATAGATTCATAGAACCATTCTTCTAGGTAAAAAGGTAAGTACGATACTATTCATGTGTCAAGGAACTATGTGGGAGATGGGACCCCTAAATCATTTGCTAAAATGTTGAGCTATGGAAAATAAAAAAGTTTAGGAATCATTCCTCATCTTAAACAAAGTGAAGCAGGTAACTATTTAGAAATTCGTGATATCATTATTGATCAGACTTTGAGCAATGTGGAGAATGATTTGATAGGCAAAACTGGCGGATGGAAGACCCAACATATAGTCTATTACATCTTGGTCAGTCCTAAAATGGAAACAAAATGGGCATATGGAAGTAACAATTATATTGAATGGATTCTTTCTATTTAGTTTTAACATTCCAGAAGACCTTCAAAGAATCCTTAATGATGGTCCCTAGTTTCTAGGGAAACTTGGGCAATTCTTGAGGAAATGGACTCCTATGTTCAACCCTGATAAAGAAAATATAAATCAGTTTCGTATCTGGGTGAGGCTCCCAAGTCTTCCATTGGAGCTATGGCACGTAGATGTTATTAATGGTGTTGAAAATACTCTTGGTACCTTTATTGTTGTGGATAATGCAACCCTTACTAAATCACGGGTTGTGTGTGCCATATTTTACATTTATTCTTTAATGGGCTCGTCTTTACCAAAATCCATATCTCTATGTTCTAGATTTGGTAGTTGGGAAAAAGTAATTGAATTTGAAAAATTCCCTAAAAATGAGAGAAATGCCAAAGTTGGGGGCATGTAAAGAAACAATTCAAAATGAAAGTTTCAAAGTTTTTCTAAGAAGCTAGTCAAGGAACAGTCGAAGGTAAGGAAGCTGCTCATGTGGTAAATAATTCGGCAAAAAAATTTAATCCAAATAAAGGCATAATTATTATGGAAGATAATGGAGAGAGATCAAATATAAATCATGTCTAGACTCCTAAGTTAAAGGACGACAATGGATTTATTGAAGTTAGGAAAAATAAGAATCAATGGAAACCCTTATCTAAACCTCATTTCCAGAAGGTAAAGCTCCATGTTCAATCGAGAATATCTCAAACTTCAAAAATCTGGATAATCTGCTTAAGGAAGCTACTAAGGATCATTTCCCACTCCAAAAATGTGGTGAAATGAGTCTCGATGAAACATTAGGTCCTTTTACTAATCCTTTTGACAAACTTACGGAATGTGTGGAGAATGATATAATGACTGAAAATGAATAACAAGATGGAAGTAGACAATGTTCTAAGGATTATTAAGGAAGCTGTTACTTCTCAACAGAATTGTTCCCTGAAAGGAAAAAATTAGAGGAAGTGGATCCCAAATAGAATGAAACTAAGATTTCCTTTAAAAATCCTACCAACAAAGGGGAGTGTTCGAGGCTAAAAACCGGCTTAGGGAGACCTTCTAAGTAGGTAGCAAGGAAAAAGTAGATTCAAAAGGATATTGATGATGGAACTCAATCTAAAATTGATCTTGAGCTTTAGAAGAACCAAGAATCAAGGGTTAAAATGAATATTATCTCATGGAATGTTAGGGGTTTGAATAACCATGCTAAATGGAGGTTAATAAAAGAAATGGATTTGACACACAAAACTGATATTATGGCATTTCAGAAACAAAGATGGAGGAAGGACCTTTCTTGGAAGCTAAATGTAAGCATTGTAAGATATTTACAGGATTTGTTCTTAGTTCAAATGGATCTGCTGAGAGGAATGGCAAATCTGGAATGACGAAAAACTAAAAGGTATGAATCTTCTTAAAAGAAATAATCACATGGCTATGTTATTTCAAGATAATAAGTCTAAAGAACTTTGAGTGTTATCTAATATATATGCCCCTAATAAAAAAGGAGAGAGGAAAAAACTTTGGGCTGAACTTTCTAAATTTCAAGGCATTATGAAAGGGACTGAGAGGGTGATTTTGGGCGACTTCAACACCCCTTTGAGTCTGAGGAAAAATAAGGGAGGGAAAATTGATCTAACCGAGAGTATGGAAGACCTATATGGTTTTATCTCTCACAATAACCTCATGGATATTGAATTGAGAGGTAGCAGATTTACTTGGTCTAATAGGAGAAAAGGAGACCAGCTCATTCAATTCAGACTTGAAATAGATTTTACTTCATGGGGATGGTTAAATAAAGAAGCTGGACTCTTTTCTCTTCCTTGCATTGGCTCTGATCACAATTCGATTCTTTTTCAGATGAAAGATAAAGATAGGCGGAGAACCCCTTTTAGATTTTAGAAGATGTGGTTACAAAATGAGGAAATTTTTGACTTAATAAAGGGTTGGTGGAATGTGAAAATCAAAGGAACAACCATGTTTAGAATTGCTAAAAAAATTTCTCATGTTAAGAACAACTTGAAAGGATGGAATAAAAAAGATTTGGTAATATTTTTGAGAAAAAATAGTCTCTGGCTAATGAGATTTCATCCCTTTAGGAAAACTTGGAAACTCTTGATGATGACAACATTCAGGATGGACAACAAAAAGAGAAGGAATTATTATCTAAATATCATAACATTCTTCTAAAGGAGGAAAAATTTTGGAAACAAAAATTCAAGGTTCAATGGCTCAAAGAAGGTGACAAGAATATAAAATTCTTTCATATTTCAACTTTGAAAATGAGAAACAATGGGACTCCAAGTTCATCTAACTGCTTTTTTAAAAATATCTAGAGGATTAAGGAAAGGTGAACCTATTTCTCCTTTCTATTCATAATCATGCCATAGGAGGAAATTTAATTTATGATGGTTCTAGATTTCAAGGGAGATTGTCAGGAAACATGAGACCCTCAGTAGAGCTCTTAACAAGGATAACTTTGAAGGAAGAATCAGAGGCATCTCTCCTACTATTAATAGCACAAATTTTTCTCACCAACATTTTATGGATGACACTATGTTGGTTGGCGAGGCTACTATCTTGGAGGCTAGAGAGTTCAAATAGATAATGATTGATTATGAGGAAGCCTCTGACCAAATGATCAATTATGGGAAAATATCAGTTTATTTTATCAATACCCCTGAAAGAAGATGTAACAAAATTCTAGAATTCTTGGTTGTGTGACAAAAAATTTCCCTACTAGGTATTTGGGAATGATTATTGGAACCGAAAAACCTAAGATTGCTGATTGGAATTTTTTGATAGATTTCTTAAGAAACTAGAAGGTTGGAAAGGGTCACTTTGTTATCTCAAGCAGGTAAGACGGTCCTTCTCAAATGCTTGATTCAAAATCTACCTGTGTACTCTATGTCTATTTATAGATTACCTTCCTCTATAGCTAGTAAATTGGAGAGCATCCAAAAATATTCCTTTGGAGTGGCTTTGAACAAAAAGATAAAATTCCTCTCATTGCGTGGGAAAAGGTTTGTATTCCTAAAAATATAGGGGGTCTCGGTATTAGAGATTGGGCCAAAATGAATAAAGTTATGCTGTCTAAAATGACCTGGAGGTTGGTTAAGGAAGACAATTTTTGGACTTCCATTATAAGGAAAAAATATTGGCCAAATCTTAGGGCTAATGAATGGTGCTTTAGCAATGCGGAATTTAATGGTTCTTATTTTTGGAAATCTATAAATTGGGCTAAACACATAGTCTCAGAGGGAAGCAAATGGATGATAGGAAATGGGAGAATGATTAATTTCTGGGATGATAAATGGTTAGGGGACCTTCCTCTTAAGGTCATATACCCCAACATCTATAAGGACGTGGTGGTCAAATATGGGAATAAGGTCAGAGATTACTTCAACTTTGATGAACCCCTGGGTCAATGGAAAATGATTGAATTAGAGGGATTTAACAACAATGAGATCATCTCTATTAACAAAAAATTAAGAGGTGTTATTGTTAATAAAGAAATTTTAGAGGATGACAACATTTACTGGTCAAGGGAGGAAAGTGGAATCTTCTCGGTTCAAAGTGCCTACAATACCTTCTTTTCAGTGAATAGTGGCACTGATAACTTCAATTGGAAAAGTGTGTGGGTCAAAGAAGTTATTCCCAAGATTATTTTTTTGGTGGTTGGTTATCCATGATAAAATCCTTACTGTCAGTAACCTTAATAAGAGAAATTTTCACATGGTAAACAGGTGTGTTTTGTGTGAAAAGGAGTCTGAAGACTCTTTACATATTTTCCTCAACTATCCCTTTTTGGTTTTTGTTAGAAATACCCTTCTTAATCTATTTTCTATCAAGTGGGTTTTCCCAGATTCCATTAAACAACTGTGGTCTCAATGGTTTAGCCCTTTCAAGAGCCAAGGATTAAAATATCTATGGACCTTCTCTATTATGCATCTAGCTTGGGAAAATTGGAAAGAGAGAAACATAAGGATTTTTAAAGGAAAGAAAGATTTGACCAAGAATGTTAGTATTCGGTGTTTTAATGCTATTAATGCAAATTTCTCAAACTTGACCCCACTCAAAAAAACTATTCTTCTAAATGAGAGTATTTTTCCAAGAATTGGGGTATAGGTTCTACTCAAACTAGTAACCATATTCTAAATCCTAGACTCCAAGGTTGGGTGAAACCTAGCAAGGAGTGTATTAAGCTTAATTTTGATGGGGCCTCCAAAGGAAACCCTAAGAGCTCAATGTGGGGGTGTTCTATGATTTTGAAGGCAGATTTATTCTTGAGTATCACTGCAATCTTGGCACACAAATGAATCACATTACTGAAGCATCGGCTGTGTTTTGGGGGGTTTTTATAGCACATCAATATAGATATGCTAGATTGGTAGTGGGAAGAGATTCATTGGACATTATCAACAACATTAATGGTAAAGGTACCACTATTGCATCTATCCAAAACTCTATAAAGAGTATAAAGGAAATGTCTAATTTGTTTGAAACTATAACTTTTAAGAATATCTATAGAGAGGATAATTATGTGGCTAATTATTTTTCTAACATGGGGGTAAATGGTCATGAGTTGACACTAATCAATGAACTGGAAGTTCTTGACACTAAGGTGCGAGTACACCTCCACAATGATCAATATGGACACATCACCAAATAATGTCAGATCATGGTGTGTTAAGATCATAATGTGCATAAGTCATATGTATAGTGTGAATTTATCATGGGATGATGAGAAGATTTGGGATTGGATTCACTCGTGTTATTTTAAATCCATTTCCATCGTCCGTGCTTGGAATAATGTTATTATTGGGATTTCTTGTAGTTTTTGTTTAATCTGAAGCTTGGGTTTTCTGTGAACTGGTTTTTGTGCTTCCAAATGGGGGATATCTTGTTAGGACTGATCCTTTTGACCTAGAGGGGTGAAGCTAGAAGCAATGGAGGTGTTCGAGGGAAAGGGTTTCTCATCCTTCCTAAAAAATTTGAAGGCCACTATGAAAATATCAATAAATATTTTTCCAGAGCGTGGAAGACTACTAAAAAGGGGCAATCATGGAAATGAAAGGTATTCATATCGAGGTCATTGTGGATTCTATTATTAAGGTGATGGGAGTGCTTACTAGTGGAAGGGATGTTTAAACACCAAGAAGGAAGCCACAGATGAATTGAATTTGTTTCTTAGAGGGCTTCATGATTGCCCTTGCTAAAAGAGATGCTCTTGATATAGAAAAATTGGGTTCCCTTAAGAAATCTCTTGAGGGTTTTGCCGAGGAAGAAGACTTAGACTTGGATGAGAAAGACTCTAGTGATTCTTCGGAGTTATAGGAAGGTGATTCATCGGAGGAGGAAAAGGATGTCTTTGAAATAGATGTTTCTCAAAATCTTAGAGAGCTTAAATCCAAGTAGGCTCCTAGTCCTTCTGTCAAATCCAAAGGGGAATCAAGTAAACAAGAGAATCAGGCTCTTGTTAATGTTCAATTGGAACAACAATTTGAGGTTATGGGTCATGTGAAAGGTGATAACCATTTGGCTAAGATGACTTTGGATATAGAAGAGCTGAAGGGTGATATGAGGCTTACCAAGAGCTCTATGTAGTTTTTGTTTAATGATTGGCACAAAATGAAGTCACAGGTTGAAGAAGTGGAAAAAAGTGGTAATGGTGGAGAGATTGAAATTATGAAAGCCAACTTTTAGTTACCTCACTAATGAGGTGGATCACATTAGAGCTATTTTACATAGCTACATGGAATGGAGTGTGGTCATAGTGAAATCTACTCGCAACATCTCCATGTCCTTGTCCAAATTGGTGACAAATGCTTACAAGCTTGTGGATGATCATGGAAATTCCAAGAAAAGAAAAGTGGATGTTGAAGGGTGTGATCTGGCATCCTTGGGTGTCAACATTGAATCTTTGGCTAAGGAGTGGGAGAAAGTGCTTGATGGGCTTGAAAAAGCCAAAAAGTGATCTTTGTTGGGTTGGTTGTTATTACTCTATTTTACTTTTACTTTGTTGTTAGTTTGGTTGTGGTGTTATTGTTGTTATTATTTTGCTATGTTTTTAACTAGTCTTATGGCTCATGGTGGAGCCCAAACATTATTATCATTATATATGTTATATTTTTGACTGCTATGTAATGTTTCATCTACTCTTTTGGAGCTTTGACTTGTAAGGGGTAGGGTCCCCTCAACCCTATTTTACCTTTAATAAAAAAGAATAAAATTATTTATTAAATATTATATTTAGTTAGTTTTATAAAAAGTTAAACAAAAAATTTATTATCTAAGTCATATAAATAATAATTCTAAAACAAATTAAAAAATTAATATATAATATATATACCTTATACATTATTACGCCGAAGGCGTTCCCCCTATGGTAGAGGACCTCCGGACGTTTCTGCTACGATGCTAAATTTGACAGCCTTTTAGATGTTTTTCCAAAGGGATTAAATTTGACAGTTGTTTGCACATGGTTTTCACTTTTGCATGCAATTTTTAACGGTGGGTTTTTATTTCTATTTTTAACATCCTAACCTTCACCCACTGTGTATTATGTGAGAGAATCATGGAATTGTTACCTGTGGAATGCTTCTTCCGCTTCAGGATTGTTTGCCACACCTGGAATACTCTCTTTTCCTCTGAACACTTCAATTCAATAGCGAGGAATAACCCGCCCAATCTGATTTTCTGTTCCTCCAACACCCAATTGTCCTCTCTCATCTATTCCTTCTCTTCCAACACCTGTCGAAGGATTTCTTTATCTTTTGTACTTGATAATAAGGGCATCAATTTCAAGGGATCGGCTTCTGACTGTTGTTGTTAGACATTCCCAGCCATCACTCGTTTTGCTACACTCTTCCCATTCTATGTGTTTGCAACCCACTGAGAAAAACGTGCGTGAGGCTGCCTGCAATGGCTTGTGTGAGTAGCATTATGGCCAAGGCTATTTTACCTGCTAGGAATAAACACAAACGATTATTATGTTATGATTGTGGGAAGGAGCAACATTGGTTCTATTTTGATGGACTTTTATGTAAATCTTATATCTTTTGTGTTTAGATACTCCGTCCCAACATTTCTAATTTTCTTGTATTAGGTGAAGCAGTATAGGAACCCTTACCTTGGATGAAAATCTTCCATCAGATTTTAAAGTTAGAATTTTAAGGCAAAAAACTGCCATCATTTTGTATTTGTACTCTTGTCTTCATTACAATTGTGTATCGATGTCTCAGGTGAAAAACTGCCATCATGGTGTTATTGTACTCATGTTTTCATTCTAATCAAATATAAGATATTAATGGCCTTCACTTCTACATTACTTTGGTTCTTACTTTACTTCCTCACATAAGTGTTTGAAATTTCCATTGCACAACTCTTGTGACTGAGCTCACTGTGTTATCAATGCTTTAGAATAAATGTTAAAAGTGGGTTTCAAGTAGCCAATTATATGTTTTTCCCTTCATATGAGCTTTATTGTTTTTTTAGATAGATATAGGAGCTACTGCCAAATACCATATAGAGAGACGGGCCATGATATGTAGTTTTTCTCTTGTACAATAGTCAATACAGTCTACCATTATCATATGTAGTTTTTGTTTGTAATGGAGTCTACTCCCAATATGGTGCTGTGGAGATAACGAAATAATCCTCCACAAGGTACTTTTCTTTATCTATAGGGCTCTGATATCAGCTACTACTTGCATATCCATTGATATTAGCATTATGAATTTATTCTAATTTCATCAGCAAGGCACTTACAGTCAAAGTCTTGATGACACAAATCAAAGTTTTCGTCCACATTTGTATTGTTTGAATGGGTACAATGAGATGTTTTTTTGTTTGGCGTTCTTCTCAAAATGTTGACATAAACTGATGTAGGAAAATGATGACAATTAAAATGCAAACAAACATATTTGCTTGAAGCAATTTTTGATGGACTTCTATGTAAATCTTATATCTTTTGTGTTTAGATTCTCCATTCCAACATTTCTAATTTTCTTGTATTGGGTGAAGCAGTATAGGCACCCTTACCTTGGATGAAAATCTTCCATCAGATTTTAAAGTTAGAATTTTAAGGCAAAAAACTACCATCATTTTGTATTTGTACTCTTGTCTTCATTGCAATTGTGTATCAGATGTCTCAGGTGAAAAACTACCATCATGGTGTTATTGTACTCGTGTTTTCATTCTAATCAAATATAAGATATTAATGGCCTTCACTTCTACATTACTTTGGTTCTTACTTTACTTCCTCACATAAGTGTTTGAAATTTCCATTACACAACTCTTGTGACTAAGCTCACTGTGTTATCAACGCTTTAGAATAAATGTTAATAGTGGGTTTCAAGTAGCCAATTATATGTTTTTCCCTTCATATGAGCTTTATTGTTTTTTTAGATAGATATAGGAGCTTTATTGTCCAGTGTATATTTCAAGATCATGAGTCCAACCACTAGATTCCCTAACCTGGATGGGGATAACATCAAACCTCCCTATACAAGAGTTTCCTTTAAAAGCAGAGTGATGCTTAAATGGTGTGCAAATTTTCACTGCAGAGTGAACATCATTTTTAAAATATCCAGGCTTGATACAAAACATACAACAAGAATATATGTCTGAAGTATTACCTTATTTTTGCAATTCCCTCATCATTTACAAAGCACTAACATGGCCTCTACTAATATACAGTTTTTAATAACTCTTTATAATCTTTTTGGTTTTGTTGTAACTAATTGAATAAATGTAGATATATTTAGTTTTATTAACTTCTTTTTTCACTTTTTTGTAGGGTATTTGTGATTCTCATTCTCCCACAGTAAAGAAGAGAGCGTCGTCTCTAAACAAACTTGAGGTGGGTTTCAATATTGATTGAAGTATTTATTCATTTGTTTTGTTTATTGCATGTTATGGTTTAAAAAATTATTGTAGAGTGCTTTCATGTTATTTTCTTTTGATTGTTACATTTATATTTAGACTCCAATCCTTTTCCGAAGTGACATGTGGGGGCATGTGCCTTCGTCAATGACATGATTCGTTATGTGTTGAGGGGCTCATTCCCCAATGAGGCCATTTCGAAGTGTCCCAAGATGGACATTAGACTGATCAACGACAAGGCTTTTAAAGCTACCCGTCATACCTAAGAACATCTTGGTGGACTAACATACTTATTTTCCCTCTCTAGTTTAATATGATGTAGACTAGAAACACAATTCCCCTCCCCACAACAGATTGACATTAACTACACCTCGCTTGCAGAGGGAGGAAGAGTTTAAGCGTATTCAATGTGTTGTTAATGTTCTGCATTGTAGGAAAATGAAACCACCTAAAACAATGATATTTGAAATGATCAGAGATCGCCTCCACCTAATGCCAACATCCCTAATTTTTCTCTCCAAAATCCAAACGATTGGAGATCATTCACAAGGATTCTAGCTTGATTTATGATTCTAATGAAGCTGCACTGAAATATGAACCACCCCACAAATTGAGGAGAATGGGAATTCCGATCGAGGCATCTGCAACTAGACAAAACTACAAGAAACGTGCAAAGAAAATTGCACAAGAGAAAAACAAGAAATTTGATATTAAAAAATAGCTTGTAGTGGTTAGTTTATAAGTGTTTTTTTATAAGTGTTTTTGAAATAAACTGTAACTCATTCTAGATATTCCATGTATGCATTGTGGTAGTATATATCCTACGAAAAATCAAACATATCAAACATATGTTCATTTTTTGTTATCCATCAACTATGCTTTCATAATTTCTTTATCATTGTGTCTCCATATACCTATAGTTTTCTCACTTCAAGTGTACATATTGTTCTTATTGTTTTCCATTATATTTTCTTAACATAATAATCAGTAATTCATTTCAAATAAATGCATTTATATATTGCGGGGAACATATGGAGCACAAAATCTAACTTTTCAACAAAAACAACAATAACAACAACAACGCATTTTTAATGTGTTCTTCATAATAAATGAACACAAATACATTTAGTTTTGAAATGCCAAGAAACAACCATACAAATTTTAGTTGTTTTCAACCAAAGCTTGTACATTATATCACTTTTTTGCATATTGAATTGTTAAAGGGTTAGACTTCATGTTTGCGCTTTTTAGAAAATATAAAATAATAAGGAAGCCAACTTTAAAGGTTCTCATTCTTTACAAATGTATACTTTCCTGAACAAATCCTTCATTTCATGATTGACTACCCTACAAGTTTACATTTTCCACCATATATTTGTAGAATTCCCACAATCTTGAACATCTTTTAGTTGTCATGGAAATAAATTTGACACACAAAGGCATTTCTCAAATGATTGAGGGTGGTTCCAATGTTGACCCCACATTTCGAATCTTACCGCACTTGAGCTCTCTAAGGTCCATTCTCAACGCGGATCCCAACATCATGTTGACCTTTCGATGGGATACATTTTCGAAAACACTTCTACCATCCAAAATTACAAGTCGTGTAACTAACAAATCAATACAAGAAGGATCCATCGTGTGCTTACAAAAATCCCTCAAGGTAGAATGATCAAAAGTGAACTGTAAGCTTAATCTCTTGCTCAATTACCAAAGTACATAAACTCCCTATATTAATTAAAATTTCTTTCTATTTTTTTTTTCCATCCGTTGCTCAGTTCTAATTCTATCCTATTTTTCTTTTCCATTGCAGCACCATTCTTATCATTGAAATGGATGTTGTTGTCGAAACACATTTGGTAATCGGTGCTCCAATCCAACTACCAACAAATGCTCTTGAACACATTCAGTTTTTGAAAAAGATGCAAGTGCAAATCAAGTTAACAAATATTTTGCAAGAACACCAACTAAAATAAGTGCTTTGAATACATCTATGCGCATGTGGTCTGTAGAGGATCGTGCCCTAGCAAAAACAACCCTTCGCCAATATCACAATGCAAGGGGAAATGGTTCCGTGTTTGGGTTTGATTTTGTTGATCAAGAAAGAGGGGAAATCCACATCACCTATTTCAATGAGGTCGTGGAAGCATTCTATGAGCATATTGAAAATGGGAAGCTATATATAATTTCCAATGGGAGGATTGTGAGGATTGTTGATGCAAAACTATGTCACAACCATTTGAAAAATGCTTTGGATATTTTCCTTAAACCTTCCTCAACCATATCTCCACTCATAGCAAATGAGGATAAGATACCTTCCCATCACTTTCACTTCACCAAAATCAAGGACTTACCTCTGACAAGTCTTCAAGGTTCTACAATTGATTTGATTGGCATTGTTGTTACGATGTCACCATGCTCAACAATTCACAAGATGAAAAGTCTCAAAACAAAGAGAAGAACACTGCAATTAAAGGACATGTTGGGATTTAGTGTAAGTGTCACATTGTGGGGACAACACTTAGATGATATAAGCAATGAACTTGAAGACATGCTTTCTATACCGCCACTTCTGGTCCTTGCCTTGAAAGCTGCTCGCGTCTCTAATTTCAATGGGAACTCAATCGACATTGTTTCAAGTACCAAATGTTACGTCAACCCTCTAATTTCAGAAACCAATACACTTCATAACTGGGTAGATTCTGATGACTACTCCCTTTCGACACCCTCTATCACAAGCCAATTTATGGGCCCTCCAAAGAGCTTGACCTTTGTAACAACGATTTCGGAGGTACTACATATGGGGAACACAGAGAGAAATGAATGGGCCATGGTTTCTGCAGAAATCACAAATATCAACATGGACAACTTTTTTTACAAGGCATGTCCTCTTCAAAAAGGTGAAAAAAATGCAGGAAAAAGGTGAGAGAGAATGGTAATGGTTCATGGTTCTGCTCGAGTTGCAACATACAATTTCAAAACTATGATTATAGATATGCACTAGGGATCGATCTAAAGGACCCAACAGAGAACTTCAATCAGTTAGCTCTTTTGATGAGATAGCTGAGTTAATCATGGGTGTTGCAGCTAGTGACCTCCATATATTGTCTATAGACGAAGATGTGACTAGAGAAATTATAAGTAATTTCACCGGCAATGAATACTACTTCACACTTTCACTGAAAAGGGAGACATATTACGGAAACAATAGATTGAAATGTGTCATTCTTAGTTCAAAGAAAGTAGAAAACAGTGCAAGTCCTCCATAACCTTTACGTAAGGATTTCCAACCCACCCGTCCCTTCAAACATTACACCCTCACTCATTCCATTATATACTTTGAACTATCACTGCTATGTTTCTTATTTCATGTCTATGTTTCACTTTTTTCCCTACTTCAAAAAAAAACTTTTGTATTCCCTTATATACTGACATACTATTGTCTCCTGCTATTATGTGGATTGTTAGTACTTTTACGAAAATAAATATAAAATACATGCACTTTTGTTATGTACGTATTTACATTCTTCTGTAGTATGTGAACACATTGTATGTTTCTATATATCTAATACTCTTTTCCTTAATTAAAAAAGTAGTTTCTCGATACTCAAATTGTTACCTCTTATGCGTATTTCCCATTGGAACTCCACATGCATTACAATTGAATTTAGTTTTATAGTTTGAATTATTTCTGCATTTGTATGTCATCAAACTATGTATCGTTCCTTGCTAATGCGCATGATCTTTATGCAACAGTGGTACTCCATAATCCCGTAACTTTGCAATCATGCCGACTCTCTGCAAAACAAGCCCAACAAAGAGAGAAATACGCAAAAAATAAAGTACACATAGTTGTTGAGCAATGGCATCATAAATTAGAGCATAGAACAACAAAATCCTCTAATATATTTCAAGTTACAATGACCAAAACCTACAATCCCTTGACATTCTAATCTTGCCATCAAATACAACTACATCAAGAATTTCCAACCAACATTCCACATGTAACTTCCATGGAAACAAACTTTCAAGAGCATACCACTTCCTTCTGTATGAACCGATCTTTGCTAACAACTGTCACTTTCCCCCAAATGTTTGGGATGCCACAAGAAACTGTCTCAAGTACCAACCTTTCTTCAGCCATCGCAAATATACAAGTAGTTTCTCTTCTCCTTTTGAATGCTTTCCACCTTACAATCCACAAACAACTCAAACATAACACCCCACCCCTTCCAATAAACACATGTTTCCCATATTCCCATACTCAATGATGACTATTGAAGCCCAACATCGCTTTCGCAAAAGAAAAGATTTACTTGGAGGCCATTCAAACTTGCTCAATCTGCTTGGAAAATTACCCAGAATTAAAACAATTTCCTTTGAAGGCTTTCTCTCCTATAACAGATGCAAAAGTGCAATACAAGGCCACCACTTCTCTTCATGGAACAACATGGACCCTTAAAAATAGGCTATCGTTCTTGCATCTTTAACCCAAATTGAGGAGATGCTTATCGCACGAGTTAATCAATTCATGCAAGTCACCCAAGTATGTGGCGGGCAATAAAAATACTTAGGACACACCATAAGCTTCCCACAAAACATTACTTCAATAAAGCAAATACCCTAGCCCACCGCCTTGGAGATTTGGACATAGTTCTCATACAAAGGGAAAGATATAATTTTAAAAATTATGATTTCTACGTCAGTAGATCTCATGTTTGTGCATCCTTGCAATATAAAATGCAACACTTGTTACAAAGATGTCTTAATCGATGATGACGCCCTTTCCTCACTACCATCCGAGTTGTCAATTTTTTTCTCCTCTCTCGATGACACCACAATGGAACTACCCCAAATGCAAACTTTCTCTACAACTAATGGTAGTGGTGTTCCCACCCACTTTGATGAAAGATATGAAAACTCATCGTCTTTCATGCCAACACCTCACAATATAGGAACAAAGAAGAGGAAATCAAACAGTTGTTGCTCAACCATGATGGTAACACTCCATTTACCATGCCATGGCCAGAGCTTGGGCTTTCGCTAATAAATGAATACAATACGGAAGGCCTATTCTCAATGGCTTTCCCAACTTTATTTCCGACAAGAAAAGCAATGTGGCAACAACCTCGCATTAAAGAAGTTCTAATGCATGAATACACTCTTCATTTGATGCATTACCATGATGGGTGCTTTGGTTCCCACCCAAGATTTCGTTACTTCCTTCTAAACCTCATAATGCGACACATAATCCAATCCACGGCAGCGGTTTTATGCACAACTGCAGACACAAGAGCTATTACAGATGGTATTTCGACTCGAGCTCGAATGCAGTATTCAACACAAACCATTGCAAGAATGGTAGGTCTTCACACAACTTCACCCGGGAAACAAAACGGGTCTAGATAGCCTTAACATGTTGGGGAAAGGAGATTTCGACATACACAATAATTGGAACATACATGATGTTCCGTATGATTTGAAGATAATCGGTTCATAATTCATTGAGAGAGAGAAGGCGGATACGCTTAACAATAACATACATGCCACACCACCATCTTCCACATTTCCTTTGTCTCCAAAACAACAAATAGCTCTTGATACCATACTACACCATTCAGCAAACAAAACCCATCTACCTCCACTAAGATTGATAATTCAAGGAATGACTGGCACAGGAAAATCATTTCTGATAAATAAAATCTGGAATTCATTCACAAAGATCAACCTCATCTCCCTCACCTCTACTTTTGCTCACCCCTACCGATGTTTCAAAATTCAACATCTCTACATCCACAATCCACGCAGCCATGCGTATTCCAATCAAAGAACTGAAACCCCTTGAAGGTATTGCATTATCATCTTTTCAAGAGTCGCTAAAACATATAGAATATGTTCTTGTTGATGAAATGAGTTTCATCGGCCCAAAGTTACTAAGCAAAATTGACAGGAGGGCTCTGCAAAACTTTCCCACACTCAAGAACATCTTAATTTGGGAACAGATTAGTCATCCTCCTCCATGACCTTGGGAAATTACTGCACTTTTGGACAGTCCTCTTTACGCAAGTAATTCCTACGGAGCAACCCTTTGGAAGGGATTTCAGTCTTCCATTACATTACAAATAATATTTCAACAACAAGGAACAACCAATGCATAGGTTTCATTCCAGAATTTACTGCTCCACATGCGAGATTCAACCCCTCTAATTGAGGATTGGGAACTCCTAATGTCTCGCATAGACACACACCTAACTCAGTAGGAGCTCAACATTTTTAAAGATGCACCACATTTGTTTGCAAAAATGATCTGGTGGACTCCCACAACCTATAGATGTTGAAGGCATTGAACGTTCCGATCGCCCAATCCATTGTTGAAAGTAACAAGCGGACTTGACTAGGAAATCTTGATGATGATCAGTTGGAACACAAAGTTCTGTTGTGCAAACAACAAAAAATCATGCTTATTGCAAATCTATGGGTTGATGCAGGCCTCATGAATGGTGCCACAGGAACAATCACCGACATTTTCTACGATGCATCAATGCAACCACCAGCATTACCTTTATTTGTTGTTGTAAAATTTGATAGATACAATGGCCCATGTTGGGATCCCTCTAGCCCATTACATATTCCCATACCCCTTATTTTGAGAGGGAATCGAAGACAATTGCCGATTAAAATGGCCTGGGGATTAACTATCCACAAGTCACAAGGACTTACTTTGCACAGAGCAACCGTCGACATTGGAACCACTGAAAGCGGTGGTCGACATTCACAGCTTTCTCCGAGTTCCTCGCTTGCAAATCTGCACATTTCACCCGCTTTTTCATTCAACGAGATACTCAAATATGGCACATGTACTAGCACTCGGAGCAAGAAGAAAGGAGGAAGCAAGACTACTATCACTCAACCCGTCGTAAATACTATCCTCTGCTTTGATAGCACCTCCACTACTACTATACTCAACACTTCTTCTATCCAAAGCGGCACAGTCGTTCAAGGGGTATCAAATGTAATCTTGTTTATTGAAACTAAAATTGCCCACTAAAGGCTACCATTCATGATATAAATACTGCAAATGTATACATGTCTCATTATGTGTCCATATACTTTCATTTATTTGATGTTTTCAAATATGATATGCAACTTTAAATGTACGAATCTGTAACATAATTAAATGTACACATACAACATTTCAATGTAATGTTTCAACTAAAGTCCTACACTACAACTATCAATCACACACATTATCAATTGTATAATAAATGTTTCTCCAACAAAACACCAACTGAACAACCGATGCACAACTAACAACATCAACTATAAAATTAATTAACTATCGAAAATGGTATCACGTGTAATCACGTATGAATTTATAACAAGTTTGAAATGTAGAAACAACCTTCAAATTAAGTGGATCAACTATATTTCTACAATTACAACATCACTCGAACCCCTTATCAACATCAAGTACAAAAGTAATAACTATACCTCTAAATCAAATAACATATACCGTTCGGCGTTCACATCTCATGAAACACATGCGATTGCTAGTATATTGACTATTAAAAAATCCTACAATTTGTAAATAATATAAACTCTCAAAATTACAATTTGAATAAAAATTTAGCTGTCTAAATTTACGGTTTGATTTTTTATTTAATTATAATTTACGGTTAAAATATGAAACAACGGCCCACGGACCATCAAATTCCAGGCCTGGCCCTGGACTGACTATTGACTAGCGACTAGCCCACGATTCCTCTAAATACGCCGCCCCTTAAGTTTCGCTGCTGTACGGGGAAAGTTGGATTTCAATGATTTTAATTTTCAACAGAACAGATTTTCAACATTAAAAAGTCATGTACAGAAAGCAATTAGGCTGTCGATGTCAATTTAAGTGAAGATTAAATGTACATTAACTCTTTCAGACTTAAGCATTACCTTTCAAATTGCGCATACAAAAAAGTTAATACGTAGCAATCAAAGTCCTTCAAAAAATTTGCGAAAATACTATTGCTTATTTGACTTCTTTATTAAAGTCCAATCTTTCATAAAAGGTACAGTTCGCAAGTACTTTTCAGCATTGCCTTTCAAATTGTTTATACTTAGAACGCATACCAATTAAAGTCTTTCAATGACTAGAAATTTGATAGAAAGAAATATACATAAGAAACAATGGCGAAAAATACTCTATAGTTATGATGTTTATTTCACTTTCGGACTTCATTACCACATTCAAGTCTTTCATAAAAGATTGAATTTGCAAATACTTTTCAATATTGCCTTTCAAATTGTGTAGAACAAACAAGGGAACACAAAAATCAACTTAATACTAATCAAATTCCTTCAAGAAATGTACATAAGAGACAATGGCGAAGATACTTCACTTAAATCAGTATACTATAGTTCTTTACTACACTTAAATCATTCATAAAATGTTATGAGGAATATTTGCATGTGGTTCATGTGTCTTAAATCATTATACTACACTTAAATCAACATATTATACTTCTTTACTACACTTAAATCATTCATATACGGCATTTACGTCTTTTGCAAATATTCTTCATATACGGCATTGCTATTTCTACAATTCTTTCAAGAAATGTACATTATAGACTATGGCGAAGATAAACATCAACATTTTAAATCGGTGTCTTCGCCATTGTCTCTCATAAACTGTAGCAATGGCAATGTCATATATGAGGAATATTTGCACGTGGTTCATGTGTCTTCTCGAAAGAGAGAAACACTTCCCATATGTTCTCTTTGACATTTTCCCCACCCCTAAACTTCTCTTCTTCCAATCACCTTCTTCACAACCCCTCTTCCCTATCTAATGTTTCACTCCTCCATGTCTGGGTTATTCAATGCATCTCTATCGACATCTCCATCGCACTGCTATTGTTCCATTACTAATACTTTTCAAATCTGTTGAGTCTTATCCTTTCTTTCTTATTCGGATATCTTGGATATTAAATCATGATGGTAATTTCAATATAGTCCTTTACCATCTAACAAAGGAATAATTAAGAATAAATGAATATTTATTATGATGGAAACAAAAGTTAGTAGGTTGTTTTTTATTGAAACTTTTTACGTGGAGTATTTGGGACCGGTTTCTAATGAAGCCAAATTAAGAACAACCAGATATACTTTATGAATAAAATGAACTCCAAAAGAAAATAGATTTGATCCTTCTTCGTTATCAAATAATGAATTACAATGTTTCCTAAATAGGAAAAAAACTCCCAACTCGAGTTTCCAAGTAAACTCTAGCTAACTCTGACTAAATCTACTCTAGGTGGCGGAAATTACTATTTTTAGTAGTTTACTAGAACCTGCTATTCTTAGTAAGTTTGCATGCTTATTCCTACGGGCACAGAAATTGCCACGCATCTTCTACATCCCTAAATTAGAGGAATTGCCAACTTTCTAACTCATAATGCAATTAATAGACTAAAATTAACTAATGCTCAAAAATAGGAAAAAACCAAACTATAACTTAAATCCTAATTTTCGGCCTCAAGATGGCGGATTTAGGGCCCGAAAACGTGTCAAAACTTGCCCCAACTGGTAGGGCGTGTTGTTGCAGCTGTGTTCGTCTCATCGAAACACGTGGTTTCAAAAAAAACGGACTCAAACGGACACCCGGAGCTCAAGTTATGACCTTGACAAGTTTCTTGCTAATTCGGGCGCATCAGTTTCCAAGAAGCCAAGTAAGTCACTTGATGAAACATTTCCTTGCACACAATGTATGTAGTATTTTCTATGAATAATTTCATGTGAGCTCCGAGAAAAGTGACAAACACATTCTATGTATCATGGCGTTGACGACGTAAGTTGAATGTGCCTCTCGAGTGCGAACTTTGCACTCAAACCACTTCCAACTATGTAGGAGCATTTCTAAAAAATTCCTCCCATTTTTTGGGCAAAGGCCACCTAGTTCAACATCAACTACACTAATAAATATAGGCATCCAAAAAAAGCTCTTAAGGGGCAATCTCAGCCCTCCTTTTTTAAAGATAAGGCATTTTGATCTATTTACGAAATCATAATGACGAGGTGTGTGAATCAAGGTGCTTGATGTGTTTAGGAACGAAGTTGAGGATCATTTTGAGTAGCACCTAGAGATGGAGGATACTTTGGTTGAGGTTTATTTTCATTCCAACATTGAACAGTTCAAAAGTGTCCATTGTAAAAAAATTAAATTTATAATTATGGTCGTCGGATCTTGTTATTTGGAGTGCCAGACCATTTGATTTTGTGACGATATGACCTATATCACTGGTGTCAGAACCACGCACTTTCCCTCCCCTTTATATAATTTAGAGTGTTCGTTCTGTGTAAATATGAGTCAATACGAAACTCTATAAATAAATGTTTTACAAAAAATGTTAAAATAATATCAAAGCAATATTACTAGATGGCATGTAGTTATTAACATTGTGACCGACATTCCAACGAAGTAAATATGGAAGAAAACAAAATCATCTGTAATTTATTAAGACTGCTCACAAGTGCAAACAATAATTCCCTCATATTCATTATGCCACCACTTGCTAACCCACATAGCCTATTACTTTTATTTTTATTAATATTGTTTGGAATCGACTTGTTGCTATCTAAACTACCCTCAATGTCACCATCAACTGGGGAGTGACATAGAGCATCCAGTGGAGATGCAATAAATGAAAATGGTTTTATTTTTCATGTACCAAAGTTTCTATCCATTACCACCGGTCCACCGTTTCTGACATCTCAAGCTCGTTATGGTCGTCAGATCCTGCTATTTTAAGCACCTCATTTGTATGATTTCCTGATGATACAATGTGTATGACTATTTTCAGATCCAAACACTCCTCCGCTTATATATATTTTGGAGTACACCTTCAACATAAATATATTAAAAATTAAAAAAGAAAATTAAAATTTATATAAATACATTCACTTGGTCCCCTCTTATTATGGGGGTGTGTCTCCATGAAGGACACCAACACCACCGATAGAATGTTCTTGTACCTTTTTCAGTAAACTATTTTTTTATGCAGTCGTATTCTACATATTATCATGCATTTATACCTAAAAATGATTATACTACACGGGAGTTATGAGCATCATCCCTACGGTATTCAATCACCTTATGTAAACTTTTTAATGTTTTTATTACAATGTTTTTTCGAAGTATAGTATTGTCTTCACTCCACTACCATATTGAAAATTGATTATAGCGCTTTAGAAGCATAATAATTTCCATGCGAAGGAAATATAGACTTTTTTTCAATGTTCTTATGATGTTATTCTGGATCCAAATGTAAATATTGTTTGATTTAGGATGAGAAATGAGATTGTCAGCAATATTGAATGTTTTCTAACGTTACAACTCATGTATATGATGAATGGTAATAACAAAATAATATTATAGTTTAATATAACACTATTATGTAGATGCGGCAATGGTAATGTTTAAGTCATTTTTGTGTGTGGCTTACAATTTCATTAAGTTTTTATTGTTTTTGTGTTTCAACAAATACACTGATTTATTATGATTTTATTTATTTTGAAGTTTCCTTTTTAATTGTAAAGTGTGCAAATATTTAGATAGGATTAAAAAATTATTTATATATTTAGATGTTAATATATATTCTTGAGGTTTATTTGTTTACATGAATTTTGAGAGATGGTGAACGTTAGATTTTATATGTTAGGGACTTCCATATGGGTTCACTAAATCTGCAAGCTTCATTTGTGGGATACCTTTAAAATCTACTCATTTTGTATAATGCATGTGAGGATTTGTAAGAAAAATAATTAGAGTTGCAGTAGTGTATGCTTTTGATTTCCAAAACTCATGGACACGGTTAAGTTATTATGAAAAATAAAGTTTATATTTGAGTTTATTAAAAGGAAAGAAATACAATCAAATGATTGTAATGATTAAATCATTCTTTTTTTTAACATCTAATTTGGTATATATCTTTTTATGCTTTATTAACACATACATTGATTTACTAGTAACACACCTCACTTAAATGGCATGTGGTCCATATGTGATTTACCAAAATAATATAAGAGGTTTTTGTACGTTTTCCTCCAATTTTTTCCCTTCCCCCTTAATTCTCCTCCTTTTATCCCCTTCTTCATCCTGCTAATTTCTCTACACTTTTCTCATTTTTTCCTTTGAGTAAGTGTATCCATTAGACTACTCACGCGTTATTTCTAGTTATAGTATTGATTAAAACTAAAAAGAAACATTTATTATATATTAAAATAATCAATGATTTATACATAGATCATTACATAAAATGAATCTTGAATTTTAAATATGCAAGTTTAAAGAGGTAGCAATGTTAAAATTATACAAATATTTGACTAAAATGTATAATCAACCATTAAATTTGAACTCAAACTATATTGTGTAGTTTCCTCCATTTTCACTCATTTCCTTAACAATTGACCGTGTGACAAATTCGTGTTTGAGAAAGAAAAGTGAATCGTATCATGATTTACTTGAATTAAATTACAATAATTAGGTTGTTATATTATATCTTTGTTGTCATCTTTTTCTTGGTATGATGATATATGGTTCTCACAAAGATGACTTACTTGCATTATCCTTACCACTTGGTTTCGATATAGTATTATGGGTATTATTAATCTAGGCTTTACACGATTAATATTTTGGACAATGTTTATAAAGGTTAACTCTTCAGATATATGTGTATTATTTTTTCATCTCTATTTTGAATGTGCTAACCTAACTTTACAGTGTGTATGCGAACACGTTCTAATATTGTTTCCGTTATTACTTGTTTCCATGTTTTTGTTATGGATGTTATAGAAATGATATTTAAATGTGTTATATGTTGTATTCTATGGATGTGTATAATTTTGGCTATATCTTCATATGGATATTAATTTATTATATAAATTAATTTTTTTAATTCAAAATATGTTGTCGCCGAATCACAACACCCTTAGATTTGCACATGTGTGTGTGCTTGACTTCATAGTGTGATTTGGATAGAATGGGTACTATCTCTAAGTTGTAGGACTTGCTACTTGAGATAGACCTCCATAGAAAGCTAGTTCTTGCTCCTAAACTACATGCCACAATCTACTCTAATGCGGTAAGACTATTTTATCCTAATCTAAATTTCCAAGGGACCAGGGAGAGAGAGTGCATTAAAAAAAAATCCTAAACTAAAGTGGTGATACACTAGAAAAGAACGGAATGAGAATAGTTATTAAATGTGTGAAACATGGAAGTAAAGTACATACTAAAGAGGGTGACAACAGTTCTCCACAGTTTAACAATTGCACTCACAACAATATTTCATACACACACAATGATAATGAATCCTTGCAAGAGCACAAATTGACACAATATATTTACAATGAGGTTGAAAGTGCAAGAAGAAGGAAAACAAACATAGCAAGGGAAAAATACATCCACAAAATTGTATCTATTACTTCATTGATATGCACAGTTCAATTTGTTACGAAGTAAGGGCATGAAAAATCATGCAAGAAGTTCACTACAAGGGCCTACAACACATTGGGTTCACAAAACCAATTTGATAGAGATTTGCTACAAAAAAACTATCTCTCCTTACAATGATCCTAACACTCCAATTTGTGGAAACTTGAGAGGAGAGGAGAGAGAAGGAGAAATGAAAATCCCAAAATATGCCCTCCCACCACTTGGAAGATGTCATATATGGGTTGAAATGATGGTATGTTTCTTGAAAAAGGATCCCCATACTGTCCTATGACTTGCAGTAGTGAAAAATATTTTCCCATGCTTCATTAAATGCATCCCAACTACTAATTAAAACATTGTTTTGAACTTGGCCACATTTTCAGAAAAATAACCATAAGGTATTTATAAAATTATGTATTTCTTGATCTTTGTGCATTAGGATTTGATTCATGATTCCAACAAGACCAATTTTGTAAAAATCCATTGAGAATTGCAAAAGTTATGGTGTTCTGAGTGTGAGTAGCTATTTCGGGTCTGCCAAGTGTTTCTTGTATTTTACTGGAATGAGAATCTATTTTATTGGAGATGGATATGTTTATTTCTTTCCACCAACATACCCTCACTAAAATTAATGGATATGACATGGTGCCCTTTCTAAAAAGTCTAATTTTGTGAAAATCGGAGCTCTGGGTCAAAAGTTATGGCCGTTTGAAGTTTGGGGGTCGGGGTTGACTTTTCCTTTACATTGTGGATATTGTGGGTTTTTGGGGAACTCATATTCTTGCAATACTCAGACTGTCTAGGGACTCCTTTCTCCAATTTTTCTGATTCCTTACTTGTGCGGAAATTTTAGGTTTTGATGTCCCGTTTGTCCCTATGTGGCTTGGGTCGACTTTCTCCTCTTTTGCCATAATACACGGGGCCCACTTCTTGTTCGAAACTTTGGATTTTGGGGCTTGAAGGTCCCAAATATAATTTTATGTCATACCCACAATACACTAACTTGTGGAGATTTCATCTATTTTTGGCCCGACTGTCCTGAACAAAATTTTCCACCATACTCGCAATACACTAAATTGTGGCGATTTTGGCTTTTTCTCGCCCGACTGTACCAAATTTTTTTTTCCTTAACCACATTGCACTTGGTCATGGCCAAAATGTATTTTTGGGACCCGTGCATACTTTTGTCCCAACTATCTCGCGGATCACAGTGCGTGTGACAATTTTTTTCTACCTTTGCCACATTTGTTGTCTTCGTAGAATTTCGGCCCTAAACGTGGTTCAACAAACCCTGGTATGATCATCATTGGTTCCATCTGCAGCCCGTAGACGTGATTTTCACTTAAATAGATCATTGACTTCATATTTCAAAATTTTGTAAATTTTTACTAACTCCTTGGATTTTTCTTGGATAGGGAAGTTAGAGGAAAGCAAAGGGGTACCCAAAAATCCAAATTAATGGTCTTTCACCATTTCTACTTGCTCCAACTTGAATAAATTGTGCAAGTTATCAAAATTACCTTGGGGGTTGAATTTTGGATAACAATATGATTTGAAAAATAAGATGTATGCCGAATCATATCATTGGCTTATTGTATCGAGCATGTATGATGATCTCGTGAATCGAGTGTGTAAGATACATTTTCACCATAGGAGAATGTGGCACTCAGAGATGAAAATCAAATTTTCACAAGCGGCTAATTGGGTTGAAGCCTCACCTTTTCTTGATCTTTATTTTTCCTTGTGTTTTTGTCATGATTGTTGTGGACACCCTTAATTGTTCCTTCTTTACCCATATTGTATAAAATATTCTAACACTTATTCTAAGTTAGATTAGGGACCTAATGGTTCCAACATGTTGGTACCCAAATTGATTCTCCCTCAAATTCTTAGCAACATCATAGGTTTGAAAGGAAGCTTAAAGATAGATAGATCATAATAGGTCATTTTGTAGCCAGGAATGGGATCTAACGGCCTTCTGTCACTCAGATGTGGAGAAATGGATAGCACCCTCAAGAGGATTTGATCTATCCTCACTACTTTATGGTTACTCCTTTCAACCAGGTGAGACAACCCTTCATAGCCTGTTTTTTATGGAGGAGATGGAGATATCTTTCTCTGTGAGGTTATGAATAAGACCTTGGAGAAAATATGATCAATGTAACAAAATCTAACTCTCACGAATTGTCACTCTAGATAGTGGAGATATTTTCTAGACAAGGTTCAGGCTACTAAAGTTATTAGGAACCTTGATTGTTTCTGCATGTTTAGGTAATGGAAATTATGCATTTGTATACATATAGGGAAAACATGGGAAGTACGGGTAGGATTAGTTGTTTTTAAGTAAATTTTTGGTGGGAGGTGAGGCAGGATGGACTTAATTCGCCAGATCTTTAAGAGCTTCTACAAAATGGAATGCTAAACCAACAGAATGCCACAGAACAACTAAAATATTTCTTTAACCAAAATATGTGCTTAAATGGAGGCACAAATTTGCACTTTTTCACACAATCTATGAGATTCTAGCACGAAGGCTCGAGTTAGAAAACCCAACAAAGTATCAAGATCTAAGCCAAATCATGCCTGAGGTACACCCAGAGGCTTACAGACAATATCTGTCAACAGATGAAAGAAAAGTGATTTTAAATCATTTATTTCACTCCCAGATGAAAGCTCTTCTAAGAAATGAAATTGCAGGTGCCACTAAACTGTCAAAAGGATTGAGACTTGTGTGATTGAGACATATTTTGATACAAGATTGCAATAAAAACAAGAAAAACTACTTGTAGACATTCATAAATTAAAAAAACACATTTTTATCGAGATCAACACAGAATTACTCGAGTTTGATTAAATTTATCAACAGGGGAAAGTTTCTAGAACAATCTGAGAGCTTGTCAATGGTTGTACACTCGCAACCACCTTGACATGATCAAATTTAAAAGAAAAGAGATATATAGGCTTCTCATGCAACTTCTCAAAAGACAGGTTCTATCAAGCTTTTTCTTATTACAAAATTAGTCCCAACCTCTAACACTCCAACCATTTGAACGATAAATTTGTGCCATTCATAGCAATTTACAACAAATTTCCTCCCCCAAAAAAACTAGACATTGAGTGCACCAGTTTTTCACCATGATCTCGATCGCGATTCCCAGAATCAGATCTGAAAAAAGGTGTCAGGTGCTCAGGGGGTAGATCTCTTCAAATATCTCCCGTATTCAACTCCTTCTTCTAGTAGATCACTCCTTCCATTCACCAACCACTTTTTCCCCTAATCTGTCAAATCTAGTTCCTTGGATGCTCAAGAGAAGAAAAATAGAAAATCAGATTGAGCCCAATAGTCAAACCATTTTAATGGTGAAATACGTCTCCAGATTTTCCCCACCAAACTTAGATATCAAAATTAACTCCCCTCTCTATTTGGTGTGTTGGAAATACAAAAATCATGAAGACTCTCACTTCCACGAGCTTTTCAATAAAAATGGGGGGAAAATCAGATCCAGACACACAGTTGCCGTTGATCTTTACTTTGAATTTGGGCCATCCACGTGGTAGATTCAATTTAAAATGGACTCGGGGGTTCCCTTTTACTTTTCATTACCTTTTGGAAAAATGGAAAAAATTCCAATTTTGCTCCACACCTCCACCCTTGAGAAATGAGCCTGACACATGTCGTAAGGTGGGTCCCAAAGGAACCACAACTAAATTATGCTATTTTACCTCTTTTTGGAAAAATAAAATTTTTCCAAGTTTTCCCCATAATTTCGCCTTTGTGAAATGCTTCTAATGTCGGACCCAGTGGAACCACACTTCCTTTTATACTTTTAACTCCTTTCTCCAAAAGGAAAATTTTCCAAATTTCCCCCGGGGGTCCGCACCTCCATCGTTGAATTTGAAACAAACTTTGATTGATCCTTTGTCTAGATTACGAGCCATTTTAATATTTTATCCCTTTTGATGGCAAAAGGAAAAAAATCTAAGTTTCCCTCGATGGTCCACTTCCCCTCCCCTTTTGACTTTCAAACTGCCACGCCTCATCATGGCGCATCTTGAGATGATCCCCAAAAGTTGAGACCTTGAATGAGCACGGGCTCACCACGTGTCCTAGCCTCGACAAAATTTGTTTGAAGGCTTGAATCTCAGTGGAAGGTGCCATGTGTCAGGTTCCGAGGCAATCTCTTTTAGCCATTGAAAAGTCCAAGAAAAAGGAAAAATAAGCGGAGGCCTCCAAGTTTCCTCCTAGCACTTCTTTAAAGTGAAACTCAAGGGTTGGTCCCCAAACATGTGTGATTCCTCCACGTGTCCCAGACCTCCCAAAACCTTTTGAAAAATATACTAAGTATGGGAAGACCCAACGAAAGCCTCCATGTGTCTCCATGGCGCAATTTCAAAATGGTGCCCAATTTTGAGACCCTGAATGAGCGTGGGCTCACCACATGTCCTTATCTTGCCAAACTGTATTTAGCTACATAAAAATTTATCCAAGTCCGGGAAAAGCAGTAGAAACCTCCACGTGTCCTCCCGCACTACTCCAAGGCCAAACCAAAAGTAAATATTCAAATGAGCATCGTTCCTCCACGTGGAAAAATTTTAAGTTGAGGTTATTCATAGAATTTTTGAAGTACCCAGTTGAGCCATGTCTAACCAAAAGAGGACACATTCCCTGTCAATGCAAGGATGCAAATTTGAGCGGGAGAAATGCCATAAAAATTACCATTTGAGCCCGGAGATGAAATTTTCTCCAAGGACAAAGAATTCAGGAATGTTACAAGGCTCAAATATGTTCCTCAGAACTACATACATTCATTTTTATTCAAGTATTTAGGGTAAAAGTGACAAAGACAACAAATCCCACTGTTAAAAATGGAAATAACGAGAGATCCTAAGTTTTTAGATGAACAGAGAGAATGGGAGACGCAACTTACAGGACCCCTACGTGATCTTCGACGTAGGAATGGACTAAATACGACAACAAAAGGAATGCGAGAGACTTCTCGGGCACAACACGAGAAGATAAAATGTGAGAGAGAATGTAAATCAATGGATTTCAAAGGAAAAATGGGGCAAGACTATTTTGAGCACCAACATTAGCTCTGACTTAGGGATGGCCACTCCCTATGAGTGCCATAAGAAGAAAGGTAGACCAAGTGCCAAAAATATCCATTGGGCAATGAAGTCAGCTTGCAGAGTAGAGAAACAAAGCCATCTCCCAAAAATGAACAGAGAAACTAGCAAAAACAAGTCACCAAGGACCAAAACGAGCAAAAACATAAAAGACAGAAACAAACAAAAAGCTATACACTATACAAAAGATGTTTACCTTGATTCAAGGGGAATCAATCTAGGAAATGCTTCAAATGCCTACCATTAATAGGAAATTCAAGCAATTCACCATCCAAGTCCTTCAAGAAGAAGGTGTGTTCACCAATTCTAATATCAATGGAGTAAGGGCCCATCCATAATGAGTCAAATTTTCCATGCTTTCCCTTATCCTCATGCCTGCTATCCCATAACAGCACAAGATCTCCAACATTGAAAGCTCTGGGAGTGACCTTCTTGTCAAATAACTTCTTTATCTTTTCTCTGAACTTTACATGCCTCTGGTGGGATGCCCTCCTTTCTTCATCAATTTCAACAATCTAGTTAATGCGAGCATCATATGGACTAACCTCTTGATCTTCTAACTGTTGAATAAACTGATATGAGGATAATTGCATATGAAGGGGTAACAGGGCCTGAGTTCCATACACCAACTCAAATGGAATCTTTCCATTGGCTCTTTTAACAATAATTACATCGACCTAATCAACAAACTTCAACTGCTTCACCCTATTTTTTCTTGTTCACTCCACTTTCTTCTTCGATAATCTTCACCAATTTTTTATTACTGGACTCATCTTGTCCATTTCCTTGGGGGTTGTAATTAGAGGCATATGTCAAGTTGATCCCATACTCCTTTAAATTACCACCGAGGTTTAGCTCTGAAACTCATGGCATTATCAGCTACAATTTTAATTTGTACCCCAAACTTGCAGATGATATGGTTTAGCACAAAATCCATGACAATTTGGTGTGTTATCTCCTTGGTGGGGATCGCCTCCACCCATTTAGTAAATTAATCAATGGCTACAAGAATCCACTTATGGCCAACACTTGAAGGGTCTAAAATATCACCAATGAAATTCATTCCCCATTGCTTGAATGGGGCTTCAATTATTATAGGCTACAAAGGTAGGGAGTCTCGAAGCTTTACGTTTTCCAAAGAAACGCTGACAAATCTTACATCTTCTAACCAACAAGGTTGTATCCTTGAAGAGAGTTGGCCACCAATAACCAGCCCTTAGGATCTTGTGCGTTGTGACTCTTGTAGAAAAATTCCCCCTCAAACTCCTCGATGGAGATCAATAATTATCTTGGGGATTCATCTTTAGTGATGCACCTTAATAGAACTCCCTCGGGGTTTTCCAAGCTAACCCAAAATCAGTAATGAAATATTTAGAAGCCAACTTAAGGACTCTTTTCTGGTTCTTACTCAAATTCTCGGGGCGGTATAAATGTCCGAGATAAAAATTACATCTTTGTACCACTCGGAACTCATCAATTTTTCAAAAATACATTCCCTTTCTTCTTCTACCTCATTTACCTCAATCGTTTTCAAGTTGCTCTCAGCCATAAGCTTAGCCAATCCCAAACCTCACAAACTTTATGGTTTAGATATCCATGTCATATTCTTGCAACTTCACCCATCTGCATCTTTTGCTTGTGACTTCCATCTCTAATAAGATGTCCTTCACCATGGTGTGGGGAACATAAGTAATAACTTTGGAACTTAGGAAGTAAGGTCTAAAAACCTTTGTTTCTTGTACCAAGGCTAGTGCCTGCTTCTCCATAATGGTGTATTTTAGCTATCCCCCTGCAATGCCTTACTGAAAAAGGAAATTAGACTTTCAGCCCCTTCATCATCCTTCTACAGTAGGACAAAAGCAATAGTATTCTCTTAGGGAAATGAAAATAATTGGAAAGGATTATTATATTCTGGAGCTGTTAAAACTGGGGCATGATTCAATGCCTCTTTGATTCCATTGAAAGCTTGGATGGTATCCTCCTCCCATTTGATGACCCGGTCCTTCTTTAGCATGGAAGTGATTGGAATGGTCAACTCAGCAAAGTTTGATATGAACCTTCTAATGAAGTTTATCTGCCTAAAGAAAGAATCAATTCCTATCTTGGTTCTTGGAATTGGGACCTTGCTGATTGCATCTACCCTTTCTGGATCAATCATCACCCGTTCTTTTGACACAATGTGACCAAAATTTTTTTCCTTCTGCACTCCAAAATGGCACTTCCTTTGATTGAGTGAGATGCCATATTCTCTACATCTTATCAAAATCTTCTCCAATTACGCAGTATGTGATCACTTCTCTTTTTAGAAAACACACACATCGTCTGTAAACAACAATAAAATCATTGATGTAACTGGAAAAGCAACATCCATTGCTTTTTGAAAGGTAGCTCTAGCATTCATCGGACCAAAGGGCATCCCGACATACACATAGGTTTCCCAAGGAGTAGTAAAGGTTGTCTTGATCCTTTTTATTCATTCAACACAACTTGGTTATAACCAAAGAAACCTTCCAAGGTAGAGAGCAATTCGAACCGATTACTAATAACCTGCAAAGATGTTCTCCATGTTTGGTAAAGGATAATTATCCTTTATTGAAGCTATGTTTAGATTCCTGAATTCCACACATAACATGATATCACCATTCTTCTTTCTTATAGGTACCAAGTTTGCAACCCAAGAGGAATACTTTGTGATCTGAATAATACCTCCATCTCTCAGTTTCTTTAGTTATTCTTGCATTTTGAGAGATAAGTGTGGATTGATTGGCCTCTGTTTCTGCCTGAATGGTTTTATATTGGATTCCAAGGGAATATCATGTTGAAACAGATCCTCTCTATATGTCTTTAGTTCAGCATAAGTCCAAGCCACGCAATCTTGATATTTTTTTAAAAATTGGATGTATGATTACTTTTCCTCCTTGCTTGAGATTGCTGCCTAACTAAATATTCCTTGGTTTCTCCTTTGTACCGAGGTCACGATCCTCAACATTACTTGAGGCTGCTATATGTCTATTGATAATGTAATCAACATTATCAAAGTTGGATTTAAGAGCAACCAACCCTCTAGGAATGGTATTAGTCATTAGCTGGGTGATGCCCTTGCCAAACAAGGTTTCCTTTCCCTCTACTACACACACCATTGGCTTCTAGTCAATGCATTGATCAATAAAATCTCCCTTGTTCTACAAAAATCTTCTAATATGAGCATCATCATGAAAAAATTACTAGTGTTTAACATTGTCAGGGACAGAGGGTCTTGTCAATACTTCAACATCATATTCACAATATGAATACCTTACACAATTGTCAAACCAAGATCCTAACACTGGAAGCTTGTCCTATAAATGATTGAACTATCTGTCATGATGCACAATGTTGAATGAATCAATCATCCCAATAAGATCCCAAACTGCATGCTTATATTGTTTCATTCACTGATTTTTGTGGCATAAAGATTTATGACTTGCTTGAAAATTAATTCTGAATCTCGTTTGACAATAATGTCATTGACACCATATTTCCAAGCAATTCTTAAACCTAACAATAGTGCCTCAAACTCAACAATGTTGTTAATGCACTCAAAGTTGAGTTTGAAGGAAAAAACAAAATTTTCCTGGGCCGAAGAAGGTAGAACAACACCAGAACCATTTCCAAACTTGGAGTAGCCTCCATCAAATAATAAAGTCCAAGGAGAGCCTGTCTATTCAAGACACTTGCATTCTTCAATCTTGTGCTCTTTTCCATCAGAAAATCCCACAAAATTATCAGCATCAACACTTTTTGGGGTCTTCAATAAGGTACAAAATCTTATTTTCTCTATGCAACCTGACAAGGATTCCCTCAATTGGGATTGTGGCATAGGACATGTCCATTTGAACACTCCCACTAACACTTGTAACCCATTTTCTAGAAAGCATCATACTCAACTTTGCTGGACAATCAACAATGACTACATCAAGCTTTAAAGTTTTACCTGGGTAGGCTACAAGTTGCACCACCAAGCCCTTCATACATCCTACTACTAGCACCTTTCTAGAGTCCATGGAAGTGCACTTCTCATATGCTGCTATCACTTTAATATTGATGTCATTCATGACTTCTAAAGGCATGACATTGTATGATGCCCCTAAGTCAAACATATAGTTGTGGAGCAATTTGTCCTTTATGATCAAAGTGGTGAAGAATGGATCCACATTTAGCTGAGATTCCACCAAGGATGTCCCCAAATAGACCTCAGGTGGTTCACCTAGTTCCTCTAATGCTGGTGGTGTTTCTAACTCTTCAATGATTGGAGGAGTCTCCACAATGTTTACATTTCTGCCTAGGGTAGTCTTCTCTTCTTTCAATCCCAAGTATTCAAATGCTCTCTTTTTGTGCTTAGGAATCCTAAGCAACTCAACAATTAGAAAAAATACTTTGATTTGACTTAAAACTTGGGCAATGTCATATGGGACATTCTTTGGCAAGGCAACATTAGAAGGGAGATTAGCAAACTCATCAGATGACATAGGTTTCTTAACAGTTTGGGCATGAGGAGAAACATGATTTTTCTTAAGGACAACAAGGTTTTTGCAGATGCATATTTCTTAGGGGCCTCCTTAGGAATGTTTGAAAGTAAGGGAGCTCCTGGCTTGGCTTGAGGCCCTGTCCCTTTGACAACCCTACTTCTTGTGTTATACTCCTTTTCTTTATCCATAACAACATTCATCAGATAGCTTCCTATCCTCCTCATATGGGATTCCTCCATCATACTTATTTGTCATTGAATCCCTTAAGTATTCAAAGTCATTATTGGGAAATTCAACATCTTTTACAATATCTACTTCTAAAGTATGAGAGGGAGGAAGAAGTTGTACCTGGTGGATGCAATCCAAAAAATCAATAGTAGTTCTTGCACTTATCACCTCAGTTGAAGCTGCCCCTTGTTGTGAGCTAGTGGAGCAACCCATTATGAAAACATCATCATCATTGTCATCATCAACTTCCTCTTATTCTTGTTGATCTTCTTCACTAGGATCATGGGGCATAAAACATTTGTCACACCAATCAATGACCTTTGTTTCTTCCACAACAACTCTGAAACCAAAGGATCAAGCAACAATCTGTTTTCCCTGCCTTGGGGCTGCCTATTTCCAAATCCAACATGTCCCTTGCCTCTGTCATCAATTCTTTGATGATTTGTAAATTTGTCTTGGCCTTATTGCTTTTGTTGACCTTGTGAGCATTTCCCAATCCCCTTCTCATCCCAGGCTAGTTTATAGGAAATTTCATTTACAACACTTGCCAAAGTCTTCACAACTTCCTCCGGATCGGTAGCTTTACTTGTTTGAGTTTTTAGGATCAACCAGGTTTCACACCATCTCTCTTAGGAGGTTTTCCGATTTCCTTGATATTTTTTTCAATCTGCAAAGCCATAGTGAAGACCTGCCTCAAATTAGTAGGGTTTTTGTCCCTCAAGTAGTAAGAAACTTTTTATCAAATGCATCTAAATATTTGATCAAACATGATTCATCACATAGCCTCAAGCTAACATGCAACCTTCTCAAAGTCTTATTGAACCTTGTGTTGAAATCATGTACTGACTCATTATGAATCTTCTTGATGTTTTAAAACTATGATAGAAGAAACCTAGGGTAAGTCCTATCACCATATTGCAATCTAAATGCATTTTTGATCTCAATCTAAGAATCAATAAAGTTATCTAGCAATGCTTTATACTAGTACCTTGCATCCTCTTCCAAAGTGTGAACAAACAATTTGATGTATACATCTTCATGTTCAATCTCAAAGTCTTCCATCATGTTGATAAAAAGCTTTTAATGCTGATCACCAGTTATAGCATTATCTCCCTAGAATTTTTGTAGTATGTTCCTTATATCTTGAGGAAATGCATTTGGATAACCAACCATTCCCATAAAATTTATGGTCCAAATGTGTTTACAAAAATGGAGGTTTGGGTGGGGGATGATCCATATTGATTCGAGGAGGTGATCTTGGGGAGAAACAAATTGATAAGGAGCAGGCGGTCCTTGAAACACAAGAGTATAGCTTTCAAAATGAATATCCTCTAAAGGCCTTATTTCTTGGAAATCCCTATCAACCTTTGAAAACACAGGGGCAAAATGAGAAGCAAACCTTTCAAATTCAGATGAAGGCCCCTCTCCAGATGGATAATTCAATTCCACAAAGAGACTACCTAATTCAGAAGCACTTGAATGGCAATCTTCAATGATAGGCTGGTCACTTTCACCAATTGGGATCTCTTTTCTTGACTATTGTTCTCCCACAACTCTCCAGGATCTTCTTCCTTCTGAATTTTTTTCCTAGCTCTAAAAATAGTTTCCTAAATAGGATCCTTAGAGAAGAAAGATCTTCTTCCTTCCAGTTTTGCAAATATTAGTAAAAAAATTCTCTTCATAGAGTTTTAAGACACTAGTAATTATCGAATCAAATCAACAGGAGTCGCCACTAAGGATTTCCACCTTAGTTATGTAAATGCACTAAAAATATGATCTATCAAATGTCTATTAACACTAGAAACTAGAAATGAAATATCTGACCTTCCTTTACCAAGATTTATCAGTGAATACTAGTGCAAAGACTTGTTGAGACTGGAAAATTTGCACACAACACTTGTAATGTTAGTGTGAAATCATAGCACCCCCAAATGAGTTTTAAGGTCTACTTTTCTAAGGTAGGGTCTTTTGGTGTGATTTGCATAACATTGGATCATTCCCCAAGCTATAGGAATTGTAAATGGGAATGATCCTCAAGAGAAGGCTAGTTCCTCTTCCTAATCTACCTACCACAAACTATTCTAGTGCATGCAAGCTAATCTAATCCGAATCTAACTTCCAAGGAGACAGGGAGAGAAAGAAAACAAGAAAAAATACAACTTACACTAAAATGGTGATACACCAGAGAATGAAAGTGTTGATCATCTACCAAAAATGCCATGGAACGAGGAGAGATGAGCAATGGAAAGGATGGACAAGTTCATCATAGACCGTAGACGTATTTCACATAGAAAATTTTCAAAACCCCATGAACATAGCTCCCGTGATCTGCAAATGAAATGTCAAAAACATGCACAGAATACTCCAGAACAACGAGAGGAAAGAGGATGCAATGAAAACAAGAAAAGGATGGACAAATTCATCACAAAAATGAGTTTTATTGCTTCAGAAATTTGCACAGAGAATCATACGTGAGAAAGAGGAAAAAAATGGCATCTACAGAGTAGGGGAGGAGATTTAAACTCCATTTCGACCCTAGGGAAGAAAAGAAAGGGGAGACAGAGAAGAAAAAATGAACAACAACCCTTTACAATGAATCCTTACCTCATATTTATAGATTCGATCAGAGAGAAGAAAGAGAGAGAGAGAAGTGGGAAATGCAGGTCGAAGCTCAACCACTGCAGTTAATTCTTCTAATAAATCTTCCCCTGAATCCATCTTTACTGCATGAATCCTTGATTCGGCACCTTGAAAGAAGAGGAAACAACAAAAATAGATTCAATCCGATCTGGTTGTTGAAAATCAGATTTTATATTAAAGTTCTGAACATTAAATTTTCAGACTCCCATGGTGTAGATGACATCGAGATCTTTCCAATGGGGTCAGATTTGCAATATTTCAAGCCCTAGGTCGAAAGATATGCCCCTTTGAATTTTACATCAATTCCGTACAAATGGGTGGGAAAACAATTTGCAAAACAGGTCCCCCTTTTGGTTTGCGACACGTGGCAGCCAGATTGGAATAAAAATAAGGCACACGGGCATGTAATTTACCTTCTATCATTTTGCGCAAAATAATGCAAAACTTAAGAAACTCCCACAACCCCGAAACTCCTCTTGGGCACGTGAATCCTTCTGGTTGGCTCGGAAATGCACTTCCATTTTTACCTTTATGGCTTTTGGTAGAAAGGCATACTTTTACTTTTTTCCCCAACTCTCCGCCAACCTACTTATGCATTAACTGTTCAACTAATTATGTCCCCTTGATAGTACATGTGGAGGCACCGCGCTTGCTTGCGAACCCGACCCAAAGTTTTCCTTTGGAGGAGCACCGAGTTGACACTTGTCGGCCTCCATTGATCTGTGGAATTTTCAACGGTATTTCTTACTTTTAGAATTTGGGCTACGTGGTGAGCTCGCGCTCATTTGGGTCTTTTCCTTGGGACCAACTCTTGGAGATGCGCCACACTGACACTTGGCATTCTCTGCTTTCACATTCATACTTATCAAATTTTGAGGCCCACCCTATCCACCTTTGACTCCGCTTGACCATTTGACCCTACCTCCATTCTGCTGAGGGACACGTGGAGATGTGGCGCTTGTTTGAGTCTCTCTATTTGGATCCATCTTTGGAGAAACACCGTTTAGACATGTGGCTCTCTCCACTGTCTCCTTCATACTTAGTCTATTTTGGACCCTTTCTTGAAATGTTTCAATCCCAAACACTTTGAGACTTCACTGCTTCTTGTTTCTTTCTGCATATGGCCCCTTTAAAATTGTCTCCTCCTTGTCTAACCCTACAATTTCATTATTGAGTCTGTCTGAAGCTTGCAAAATAGAATTAAGACATGAAACGACTTGAGAAAGTCATTTTCTTTGCATAGGGTCATTTAATCATTATTTTCCCCCACCACTTCATTATTGAGTCCTCCCTTGACCCTTTAAATATATTTAAGATGTGGAAATGCTCAAAAGAGCTATTTCTTCTATTTCTTCTTTTGCAAGGTTGAATTTGACTCTCTTGGGCCACTGTTTCACCTTGCCTGGTTTTGGAACGCAAGCTCGTGGGTCTGAGTCATTTCCCTTCATGTTTTATTTATGTGTGGGGCTTGTTCTAACCAAATTTTTTAGGGGTGTGAATTTGGGATAACAATTTAACGACTCACAGGGACATCTACCTTCTAGATGAAGAGAACAGTGGCTTTGAAGCATCCATTGGGCATGGATTCTGCTTGATAAACATGAAATTGGTCTCAACTTCTATGACTTGATCCCTGAGCCACTGCGAGCTTGACTAAATACCTTTTCTATGTTTTGTCCGACCCTGAGCCTTGACCACACGTCTGCACTCTCTATTTTCATAAGAATTTTTTTGAAATGGAGTTTATGAGAGTAGAAAATTGTTTTTACCTAGGGGCTTCAATCTGTCCCTCAAATGGACTGTCTCGAAATGGATTTTAGTTTCTCCGTATTTGTTTCTTTCAGAATTTGTATCTGTCACAGGAAAATATGATCCTTCTTACCTTAAATAGTTTAAGAGCCTAGCCTCATGCCCCTCCTAAGTAATACAAACAAAACATATATACAAAGATCAAATCATACATGCCTCAAATGAGACATGCAGAGTGTGCATAAGCACTTCTTCTGCTAAAAACAAATCTACTCATACTCCTACACTAACTAGAGAGAAAGAATGCTAAAAAAATATTGCTACAGGAAGGGAGAAGTAGCTTCCCTTTCTCAAGAGGGGCAGCCATGGAAATGATTTGACACTAAATATAGCTACCAGAATGAGTGAAAAACTAAATCTAAGCCTGTCCTCCACCCAAATCATCAAGGTATCAAAATTAATGGGAAGCACCTCCTCAAGCTAACTAGAATTGGACTCATGGATGTGTTGATAATGACCCTTGGTACTTTGATGTTCATCCTCATGTCCTTAAGCAGGAATGACTTGTTTTGGCTTCTCCCTTGCCTCCAATGAAGCCAAATACCTGATTGGGCAAGGTATGGTCCTATAGATACTCCCATTGCTCTGATTTTCCACTCCAAAGATAGAGTCTTTTTGCAGGCCTTCAAGAGTGGATGGCGTGGAACAAGTGGCGGGACTCTTCTACTCTTTTTCTTCCTCCATAGCAGCGTAAAAATCCTCTACAATTTGCAGCTCTTCATCTCTAATTGCAACATCCATTAGAGCTTCTTTTGCATCATCATACTCCACTCCTATAAATTGTTGGCTCTGGAGTTCTTCTGCTGATTTTTGAAGATTAATTTTCTCTTAGACAACCCCTTCTTCTAGCATGAAGTTTTTTTCAAATCAAACTTTCTACTTTGTTGTTCTAGAGGACTATTTTGTGATAGTAATGTCTTCTTGGTGGTTCCCTCTCATGGTGGATGTGGCCTTTGGAAGATCAAAATCTCCCAACCTTGATTCAAGAAGCATGGTGGAAAATGCTAGTTGTGCTTGCAAGTTTTCTTTCATGGCAACAGGCTCTTGAATGGTGAATGATGGGGAAGAAAATATTGCAACTTTTGTGGGCTTCTCCCTATCAAAACATCCTTCCAAGTTTGATAAAAAAATCAAACTCTATGTTGTCCTGATGTAGCCAAGTTTCTCCCTCTTGCATGGTGGTCTCAAAATCTGCATTCTTTTCACCAGATGAAGCTTCATCTTTAAACATGAAGCTAGTGAGTTCAAACTCCTCCACATAGTCAAAATCTGGGAGAGATTGAATGGGGGAGAGATCTGATCTCTTATGTGCAACCAGCTCATTGTTCCATGCCTCTGAATTTGTTTTGTCCACCTTCATGTGTGCCTATCTAATCGAACTTGGAGTTGTTGGTTCTTCCTCCCCATGATCTATTCATTAACCAAATCAGACCCTTCAAATGAAAGCAAAAAGTTTCCAATGATGTCTTCTTCTTCTCGCTACTACAAACTCTAATTCAATTTCTTGCATTTTCTCCTCATCAATGGGGCTTTGAGCCGATCGTTTTTTCTCTTCCATGGCTGATTGTGCAGCTTGTATTGGAACAAAATTTTCTTCAAGAGGAGTGCCAACATGGGCACTACATTATGAGTAAAAAGGCTGCTGATTTTCTTCCCTTTGTCTTTGTTCTTCTTCTGCTGCAACAAACTCATCCTTGACCACCTCTAGTTCTTCAACTCTAACCTCCTCCATTGGTTTGACCATCAAGGGGATATTTGTAAACCCAAATTTGGTAGCCATTGAGCTCCTCTTCTTTCCGTTCTCCAGATCGGTTTCTTGGGTCTCTTCCCAAGATGGACTTGGGAGATCAAGAGAAGTGGCAGGTAGGGGTTCAACTAGCTTTGTGATTATTTGTGGTGGGGAGGGAGGTGGAACTTTTGGTTTGTTTTGAGGGGATGACTGTTTGGAAGGGAAAGGGGAAGATGAACTGAAATGGGGTGGAAGACTAGGGAATGGAGAAATGGAATTGACACTTGGGAAACAACTGGGAAGTTTGGAAATTAGAGCTTGGGTTGAGATGGTGTTTCTTGAGAAAGAGAAAAAGAAAAGTTATGAGATGGTGGACTTACCCATTGAAAAGGTTGTCTTGACTCCAACTCATAAGCCTTGATCTCCTCAGTCCATTGTGCAAGTTGGGGAAACATTTCAACCATGAAGTCTAGCTTCTCTTGAGGGTTGTAATGCCTTGGAAAAGGGCCTTCCCATGGACAAGGTGCCCTGAAACCAATCTGAAATGCCTTCATTTGTGCTATGCCCCTTGACTGAACCATGCCAACCTCCATTTTTTGGATCTTCTCCAGTAGACCAGCATCTTGTATTTGATTGTCTTCATTTTTTTGCATACCCTTTCTCTTGAAAGCTCCATAGCCAAACTGATTTTGGCATTTCTGCTCATAGGGGTAGACATATTGATTTTTCCTTTGCTCAAAATGTTGATTTGAAGGAGTTGTAAAACATATTGGAGGTGGATTGCTCTGTTGTTGTAAGTGTGAGTCCCAAGAAGGAAATGAAGTCATGATTGCACAACCTCATGGAATGGGAGAAAATGAAAGAGATGGAAGAAGAAAATGGATGAAAATGAGTGGAAATGGATGGAAAAGGTCTGTAACTCAGAGAATGGGTTTTTGACCAGATGGAGTCACCAGATGTGTTTGCATGTGCCTCAAAAGGCTGAATCCCACCAAGAACACATCAACTTGATGAAATAAAGTGAAGACCTCTAGTCCCACCAGGCGTGCCAAAACTGTTAGTGCAAAATCACAACACCCCCAAATAAGTTATAAGGTATACTTTTCTAAGGCATGGTCATTTGGTGTGATTTACATAACATTGGATCATTCCCCAAGCTGTGGAACTTGCAAATGGGAATGATCCTCTAGAGAAGGATGGTTCCTCTTCCTAATCTACCTACCACAAGCTATTCCAGTGCATGCTCCTTTTGGTTGGCTGGGAAATGCACTTGCATTTTTACCTTTATGCCTTTTGGATGAAAGGAAAACTTTTACTTTTTTCCCCGACTCTCCGCTGACCTGCTTATGCATTGACTATTCAACTAATTCTCCCCCTTGATAGTACACGTGGAGGCACTGTGCTTGCTTGTGAACTTGACCCAAAGTTTTCCTTTGGAGGAGTGCTGAGTTTACGCTTGTTGGCCTCTGCTGATTTGTGGAATTTTCAACGGTCTTTCTTGCTCTTATATTTTGGGCTACGTGGGGAGCTTGTGCTCATTTGGGTCTCCACCTTGGGACCAACTCTTGGAGATGCGCCACACTAACACTTACCATTCTCCACTTGCACATTCATACTTAGCCAATTTTGAGGCCCACCCTATATGCCTTTGACTCTGTTTGACCATTTTACACTACCTCCGTTCTGCCCTCAGAACACGTGGAGATGCGGCACATTTTAAGCCTCTCTATTTGGATCCATCTTTGGAGAAGTGCCATTTAGTCACGTGGCTCTCTCCGCCGTCTCCTCCATACTAAGTCGATTTTGGACCCTTTCCTAAAATGTTTCCAGCCTGAAAACTTCGAGACTTCATCGTTTCTTCTGTTTCTTGCATATGGCCTCTTTAAAAATGTCTCCTCCTTGTCTGACACTACAATTTCATTGTTGAGTCTGTTTGAAGCTTGAAAAATAGTTTTAAAACATGAAACAACTGATAGAGTCATTTTCTTTGAATAGGATCGTTTATTCATTCTTTGCCCTTGCCACTCCATTATTGAGTCTTCCCTCAACCCTTTAAATAGATTTAAGATGTGGAAACGCTCAAAAGAGTCATTTATTCTATTTCATCTTGTGTAGGGTTGAATTTAACTCTCTCGGGCCTCTGTTCCATCAACAGAGATAACATCCTATTGACGCAAAAAGATGGGACAATAGTGACATCTTGGACTCATGGAGATCTAGCTATAGTAGAGGGTAGAGTGTCCTATTACAAATCATTATACTTCAAGGTAGTTCCGGCTAAGCGGTGGGCACCTTCTTATAGCTAGTAGTCAAGTAGAGGGACAAGGTCAGAGAGGCCTTAGGCCTTAGTGGAGCAGCCACAAGGGGAGCCTGTAGGACCAAGCAACGCTCATGCTATGCCTCCACCACGAGACAAACCAACCAGCCCATCTGAGGGCTCGAGTCACCCTTGATCCATATTGTATTGATACATGTGCCTTTTGATGAAGGCCATGAGTATATTGTGCTCAATGTATAATATTCTATAGCAGTTTTGACATATGCCTTTGATGAATGCAGTTATATTCTTTGATCGATGTATATAATACTTTTTGTACGTCTCATATGAAGGCATTTTTGATGTATAGTAGTGATGTATATCTATTTTTGATACATATATACCACATAAATGTATATGTATATATGGAAATTTTTGACTGGACACATGTATTATGAGATGATAGATATTGTTTTTCAATTTTGATTGAGTACATAGATATATGGATGTGTTATGATGTTAGCTGATTTGATTTCACATATATATGTATCCTGATTTTTTATGTATCGCATGCGCTTTGATTTTTAAATGATAGATCTGTAGAGTATATCAAATGTATTTGCTCATGTGATGTGCTAGATTTAGTATATGGGATGACATGATGATATGGGTGTGGGGGATAGATTTTGATATTTGTGATCCCTCTTGCCATCATTTGATGATACGATATGTGATGACTAGCTTAGTATTCATGTATGATGTATACTTAGCTTTTTCTTGATATATGATGTATAGATGATGTTAGATGTGAAGATATTGATGGAAATATGATGATGTGATAAAAAAGCGATGCACATGCAACAGAAAGCACAATCAAATGTTACCAAAGAACATAATGAACTAACAAAACAATGTACTTGTTATCCATATTTCACCACCGAGCTAAATATTGGATCGAATCACGACCCCGCATAGAAGGAACTTGAGAAAACTCATTCAAATCCTACAAATTGGTTGCAAAAATATTCAGCCATGGAGTGGCAGAGATGAAGAAAGAGCAAAGAATCCTGTATAGAAAGAAATGACTCTTTCGGGCCATTTTCACGTCTTTAATGTGTTCTCCAAGTTACAAGTAGATTCAACTATGAGATAACAGGCCACCCAATAAGGGGGATGTTGTAGAGGAGATAGAAGTAATAAGAAGAAAGAACGGTGAAGATTCGAAGTCCTCGAGCTCGAAACGGTTTAGGAAAAGGTAAAAAAAAAAATGACTAAGTATGGAGGAGGCAGTGGAAGAGACCACGTGTCCTAACGATGCTTCTCTAAAAGTAAATCTAAAAGAGGATCTCAAAATTACACCAGCCCTCCATGTAGCAAATGGTCAAATAGATTCAAGGGGTGGGCAGAAAAAGGTATTCAAAATTGGCTAAGTATAAAAGTGTAAGAGGAGAGTGCCAAGTGTCAGTGTAGCACATCTCCAAAGGTGGGTCCTAAGGCGGAGACTCAAATGAGTGCGAGCTTGCCACGTAGCCAAAAGTATAAAAAGTAAGAGGGACTATTGAAAATTCTATAGAGCAAAAGAGGTTGAAAAGTGTCAATTCAACGCTCCTCCAAAGGTAACTTTGGGTCAGGTTTGCAAACAAGCACGATGCTTGCACGTGTTCTAAAATGGGGCAGAGTTAGTTGAATGGCCAATGCATAAGTGAGCCGGCAGAGGATGGAAAGTGTCTTAAGGGCACTTTGTTTCAAGGGTTAAATGGAGAAAAGGTTACCAAATGAGCACCGGAATAACACGTGTCCCAGGGGAAACTGGGCCGTCGGGAAATTTTTTTTTCCCCTTGATACCTAAAAAGGGAGTAAAAGTTACAAAATGGTAGGTAACTTCGCCCAAAGAAAAAGTTAGAATTTAGACCCGAGTCAAAGCTAAGGTGAGGAGTTGGGGAAAAAAGTGAAAGTTTTCCTTTCGTTTAAAAGGCATAAAGGTAAATGTTATCCAAATTCACCCCGGGGTTGAATTGATAACATACATCAGAATTCTCAAGTCCCAGGCAAATGGATGGATTCAGGGCAAAAATCATGTTTCTAGGGTCCCTTCAGAAATTTTTCTAACTCTCCTGTCCAAGTTGAAAAGAACAAGCTCTGAGAAAATGCAAGAAAGTTGCAGAAAGTAAGCTTGGGCCAGAAAAAATTGTGAAAATCAGCTAAGTCCTTGTCCTACGAACGGTTGGGACATTCGGGACACCAAGGCGCGTTCGGCCAAAACACCTCCAAGTGGCCCGTGAAGCACTGGGACAAGTGGGACAAGAGTGCGTGAAGGACGCGAACTGGTCGGTTCGCCCGAAACAGGAAACTTCGGCACAAGGACAAGTGGGACAGAAGGACGCGTGGGACGCGGAAAGCTGGTTTAGCCGAAAAGAAGAAAAATCGACTAACAAATTGGGACATTCGACCGTGAGTATGCGCGAACCACCCGGATCGGCGAAAATGGGAACGTTTGCACCAAACGTTCGGACATTTGGGCCGTAAAAATGCAAATCGGTCGGATCGGGCAACCGAAGAATTTGTCCCACGAAGCTTAAGCACTTTAGGGACATTTGGGACAAATGGACGCGAACTGCCGGCAGTTCGGCTCAAAACAGAAACCTCAAAGACAAGGAAAAGTGGGACATCCGGGACGAAAGGGCGTGGTGGACGCGAAGAGCCGGAAGACCGCGAACCAACCAGGAGATGACGCGTGTCACAAGAAGCAAAGTCCAAAGTCAAAAGGTGAGTTTTGAATGGGCAGCCCGAGCCAATGTGAATTGGACACGTGTCTAATGGAGCAGGGAAGTGCGGAGCTTGGGGAGAAGTTAGAGGATTTGGCCGAGTTCACCAAAAAGGGGTAAAAGTGAAGTAAGACCCCGCACCCTGTCCTCCAACAAGATCATGCCACGTGTCGTCCAAGTGGCGAGGAAACGGGAAAAAGTGGAATAAGTCCCAAAATCATCAAAAGGTCAAAATTCAAGAAAAACCCGTGGGTAAGCGAAGGAGAGAGAATCACGTGACCAATCAATGCATGCCACGTGTCATCCAGGTGGCAGAGCGCGGGAAGAAATTTAAAAATCCGTTTTCACCTGTTTTGTGCCCTAGATCTTCAGATCTCCATATCTTTTGATCCAGAGCTCGGATTGGCACGTTCTTTATATCAACAGAAAGCTTGTGAAATTCTCTACATGATTCTAGGGTTAATCTCGAGTTTTGGTGCGATCTGGAGGAGAAAATCTAGAGACGGCTCGACACATGTTCATGGTCGAATGACATTCCAGCGACCAGATTTAATGCAGAATGGGTCGCATTCTCCTGTAATTCAGTCAAAGTGACAGGGTATGGGTTTGTAAGGTCCCCCATGCCGTTTTAATGCATCTGCAGTCAAGGAGGGATGGGTTCCCATGTTTTGTACGTTTTCTGTCTCCTGGGTTCGACCCATGCAATGTAAAAGCCAGATTTGGCTCATTTCTAAAGGGGGAACATTTTTGGGCATAGCAGACTTCTTCTTTCACCTCCAGCAAGTGATTGATGCAAGGATCAGACCTCTCCAAGGATTGTAATAGTTTTCTTTTACCTCTCTGAGGGTGTAATGCGTGTTTTGACATTGAAATGATAATGCAAGCTCTGTGAATGGGTTTCAATCCTCTGTTTGTATTATTTGCTTGATTTCAGATACTAAATTATACATTATCAGTCTGTGTATGTTTTATGTTGTGAACTTTGGTCTGTGTCTATTTGCATGACAAATATGTTTCACCACTCCTTTTGGTGCATCACCATCTTTAGTTAGTTTCAATTTTTGCACTTCTACCCCTGTCTCCCTGCAAGTTAGAGTAGGATTAGGATCTAAAACTCTGTAGCTTTTACAAAATATAGATCTAAATCAGAGGAGTTTGAGGAACCAACCTCTAATTTGGAGATTCCTCTCTCAATTTCACAAGTCCCCACGCTTGGAGAGAGGTTTCCATGTTGTGCAATCACACTGGATGCCTGAGTGATCAACCTAGAAGCCTGATCTGCATCCAGGGGTGCTGTGAGTCTGCATCAACAGTTTTGGCACGCCCGATGGGACCTTAGAGGTCTTCACTTTCATTGCAACAAGATTGATGTGCACTTGTTGTAAGTTCTAGCTTTGAAGGAGGTTTAAAATCGCACATCTGGCGACTCCCAAGAGGCATAATCCGCTAGTTTCAAAGAGTCCAAGCACTGGAAAATTTATGAGAAGAATACAGACCAGATCAAGAACTAGGGAGGAAGGATTGTTTGTTTATCTACATCTATCTCCAGGTAGAGAAAGAAGGGGAAGAAGAGCTCAAAGATCTGTGTCTCCACCTAATAGAACTTTGTCTACACCTCCACCTGGTAGACCTTTTCTCGCATCAACAAGGGTTCTCGGACTAATCGAATGGCGCAACCGGCAAATCCTTTGTCAATTTCACTGGCAGTAGCCCACTTGCCCTCAATGCACATAATTCAGTTCCAATTGCAGCATTGAAGAACATTCCATTTTTCACTGGAGAAAATCATACCACTCCTGGTGATCATGTCAAAGACATTGCTAACGTCTGTGCAATCCATGAGATAAATGAAATGGATGTGGTCACAAATCTTTGGCGTCTTCATTCAAAGGGAAGGCATTGCAATGGTTTAGGAGCCTTGCACTGTGGTTCTATCACAAATTGGAATCGAGTTGTGCATAGTTCTCCATGAGCAGTTTGGGGAAAAGGGAGACAATTTGTCTCTACTAGAACAATTGACGACTATCAAGAGAGCCCCCAATGAGCAACTGGCTGACTTCAACTTCAGATTTCAAAGGTCTTGGGATAGGATTCCAAAGGCATTCGAAACAATGAGAAGGTGCTTTTCTATATTACATTAAAGCTTTGAATTCTGATATTTCTATGTTAATTCAATCTATGGGAGGCACAACCTTACCTGCTGCTTATAGCATTTCCATTAGAGCCGAAAAGTGTCTTATTCAAGCTGGTAAACTGGCTCCTAGGCCTCCCATGCCCTTGTATCCAAACTTAGAAAATCCAAGCACTAGTCAGGCACCCACTTTGGCTCCTATTCCCACTCCTAGAAATCAAAGTTCAAATGATACTTCTACTTCATCCTCTAGTGCTTCAAATGAACTTCAAGAAGTCATGAAGCAACTGCAAAATTTAGGTAATGAGCTGGTTACACTCAAAAGACAGCAAGCTCAAGGTTTTAGACCTTCGTATCAGCCTCAAGCTCAACCTAATAGGCAGCCATATCAGCCTCAAAGGCCACCCAATCCAGCTGTAAATCAGAATCAAGCAAGGCCTCCTGCCAACAGACCATTTCAGCCCTATAATCCCAATGTTGCATCCACATCTAGAGCTTTGGTACCGGTGCAAAATAACATGGCCCAGGAATATGATTGGTGTTTCTCGTGTAGTCAGCCACATAACCAATCAATGTGCTTTAATGGTGCATTAAATCAGGCCCTGATGGTGCAAACCGTCGGTGGGTCGCAAGAGCCCAGCCACGAAGGAGATCAGCAGCATGAAGCACCTCAGCAAGAAACATTCCAACAACAATCAGCCCCAAATGACACCACATTGGTAAATTGGCAAGCAGAGGATTTCTGTGGCATGAATCAGGCAGTTTCTCAAGGTGTTGCAGCCAACACAAGGTCAAAAAGGAGAAATTTGGGTGAAGAACAGCCATTAGCCCCAGCCAATCCACAACCTTCCACGGCTCCACAAATGATTGGCAAGCAAAGCCCAGTTTCAAATGCACAAGGGCAGCCAAGAACAGCCTCTAGGCCAACTCAAATGCCAGCTGTTGCTGCCCACGTACAAGAGGTGAATGTGCAAACCAAGGGACAACAAAAGGGTACTTCATCTCCATTCAGTATCATTGATCAGATGAAGAAAACAAACGTCAATATATCTATGTGGGAATCCCTATCTATCCCAGGCCAAAGAGATCTGCTGCAAGCTGCCATGAAGGACTGGCCAACTTCAATCAACAAATGCAAGACAAAGTGCTTACAAATGCTGCCTTACCACTGAGGGAAATCATGGAGGACAACAAGGTAAGATGTTGAAACCCCCTCCTTTCTATGTTTCATTAATCATTGGAAATCAGCTAGTGCATAATTGCATGATTGATTCTGGAGCAAGTAGCTCTGTCATGCCCAAACAAATAGCTGATCAGCTAGGGCTTCAGTATGAAACAACATCCAAAGGGGTAGTGCAGTTGGATGGGACAGCAATAGCAACAGTTGGAGTGATTAGAAATTTGAGTCTTACCTTGCACGCATGTCCAAATGTTGTTGTTTTACAAGATGTGTCAGTCATAGACCTTCCACCACTCTTTGCCCTATGTTTGTCAAGGGACTTCATGGCCAAGATTGGAGGGTATTTTTCTACGATTGGTCACACATGATATTGAGCGAGATATGGAACTAAGGCCACAATCAGATCCGAACCTATTGCAAACTTCCATATCAAACCTTACACTCCAAGTCGATTAATGCCAATTGCTCGGCATTTGATCAAGAAGATCACCCTAGCACCGATGAAGCGACACCAAGGTCGGAAGCATCCTGGATTTAACTCTTGATGAGTGGGCAAGCAAGGTGCATGCTTTTGATCCTTATCAAGGAATAGAAGAATCGAGCTAGGAGTCTATTATATACATGAAGAAAATCAACCTATTCTTAGCATCACCAAGCCAAACCACAAGGATGACAATGAGGTATGGTAGCTGTTCTTTGATGGATCAAGGAGTAGACAAGGTGCAGGAGGTGGAGCCGTGCTTGTTTCACCTCAAGGAGTAAAGTACTATTCAGCTTTTAGATTTCATTTTGCATGCTCCAATAACACTACTAAATATGAAGCCTTGGTGCAAGGGATGCATTGGGCAATCAAGAAGAAAATAAAGAACTTGCAAGTCTTTGGTGACAGTGAATTGATTGTAAATCGGGTTAAGGGACAGACATGCTGCCAAGAATGATCTGCTCAAGTGCTACAAGAATAGAGTGTGGGACCTCATGGAATATTTTGAGGGTTTTGGCATCAAATCCATTCCTAGGAAGGAGAATCAAGTCACGACAGAGCTTGCAGCAGTTGGGGCAGCCTTTGACATTGTGGAAAGCATTCAACAAGACAAGGTACAACCAAACATCCACGTGATTGTGAGGCCTTCAGTGCCGGACAACAATGTCAGTTGGCAAGTGTTTGAGAATGACCAGCAAATCATTCATTTCTTGCAAGAAGAAGCTGAGTTCTCAGCCAAGAATCAAGAGAAATTAGAGCAGCAGTATGGTGACCAAGTGGTACAGCTGAGAACTAACAAGCTACCTAAGGGACTTATCACTTTGGAATCCATTTTTAATCCAAATGATCAGTTTAGAAAGGAGAAAGCAAACATTCGGTCAAGAAAGAAGATTCGGTATCCATCTTGGTAGAAGAGAACAAGCCTTTGCAAATTGGAAAGATGACAATCTGCGTAAGAAAGGTATGAGTTCATACAAATATGTCAAGAGTTCCCGGATGTGTTTGCTTGGAGCTATGAAGACTTGAAAGGTTTCAATCCCAATCTAGCTCAACATACCATTGAATTGGATCCAAATACTAAGCCATCGTGAGTAAACAAAGACCAGTCAATCCACACATGGAGCCTCTCATGAGGAAAGAATTGGACAAGCTGATTGAGTCAAGAATCATATTCCCAAACAAGCATTCTAGTTGGGTTGCCAACTTAGTTCCAGTCAGAAAGAAGAGTGGAGAGATCAGATTGTGTGTTGACTTCAGAGACTTGAATAGAGCCTCTCTCAAGGACCATTACCCACTCCCTTCCATGGAGCAAATCTTGCAAGTTGTGGCTGGCTCCGAGAGATTCTCACTACTTGATGGCTACTCAGGCTACAATCAGATTATAGTAAAGGAAGAAGACAAGTTCAAGACAACCTTCACAACCAAATGGGGAACTTTTGCATACAGGAAAATGCCATTTGGGCTGTCCAACGCCGGTGCTACCTTCCAAAGGGTAATGGACATGGCATTCAAAGGCTTGATTAATGACGTAGTGCTGATTTACCTTGATGATATCACTATTTTTTCCAAAAATGCAGTAGACCACCTCTCTCATTTGAGACAAGTTTTCACAAAGTGTAGGAGATTTGGAGTGTCTCTGAATCCTAAGAAGTGTATCTTTCTTGCACATGAAGGAAATCTCCTTGGCCATATTGTCTCCAAAGAAGGATTAGCAATTGATCCAGAGAGGGTTGAAGCCATAAGAGCACTACTATTACCACACCACAAGAAATCTCTTCAAAGTTTCCTGGGAAGGACAAACTTTGTTCGGAGGTTTGTCCTAGATTTTGCAGCCCTTCTCAAGCCCATCACCAAAATCTTAAGGAAAAGCATGGCTTTCAAATGGACAGTGGAAGGCAAGGAGAGTTTTGAAGCAATCAAGGAAGCCATCTCTCAAGCACCAAATCTCATCAACCCAGACTTTTCCAAGGATTTCATCCTCTATGCATTTGGAGGTAATGACACTATTTCTGCCATTTTGGTACAGCAGAACAAGGATAATGATGAGCAGCCAATCGCCTTCTTCACCAGAGCCTAGATGACTATGAGGTGAAGTACTCTTTTATTGAGAAGCACATGCTTGCATAGTAATCGAAGCTTGAAGAAATTCAAGCACTTAGTCTCAAACAACAAGGTCCAACTGCTGGTCTATCATGCTCAAGTTAAGGATTTCCTCCTCAATAAAGATTTGAACGAGAAAAGGGCAGGTTGGATCACCCGTGTCATGGAATATGACATTGATATCAAGATCACCAAGCTGGTAAGAGGGAAAGGACTGTGAGCAGCTGGTTTTGGGGAAGCAAAAGGATGTATGCAACGAAGAAGAGGCTGTTCGACAGGTCCAGGGACAGCCATGAGCCAAGTGGCAATCAAGAAGAAGACAATGCTTCCCCCACTCCTTGCTGGACCCAAGGTATTATGCACTTCTAGGCGAGAGGCCTATGCCCTCCGTATATGTACAAGACCCAAAGGAGACACTTCAGATTGCAAGTTGTCCCGTATGCCATCGTTGATGGAGTTTTGTTCAAAAAGATGTAAATGGAGTCTTCTTGAGATGCATTAGCACAGTCGATTCAAAGGGTGTTGGAAGAGTTTCATGGTGGACCAGCTGGTGGCCATTTTGCACCAAGAGTGATAGCTCTAAAAATCATGAAGGCTGGTTATTATTGGCCTAAAATCTTCAGTGATTGCTATGCATGGATCAAGAGGTGTAAGAATTGTGCATTCTTCACAGGAAAAGAGAGACTTGCTGCCCTTCCATTGCATCCAATCTCAGTTGACTAGCCATTCATGCAATGGGGTTTGGACTTCATTGGAGTCATTAATCCCAATTCAAGCCAAGGGCACAAATGGATTTTGACAGCCACAGACTACTTCACCAAATGGACAGAAGCAGTAGCACTCAAAGAGGCAAATGAGTCTAACATCTTAGACTTTTATGAGGGGATAACAACCAGATTCGGTGTACCTGCTACAATAATCTCTGATAATGCATTGGCATTCATTGGATCTAAGGTGACTGAGTGGGCTGTCAAGAACGGTATTTACCTAAGCACTTCATCGAACTATTACCCTCAGGGTAATGGCCAGGCCGAGTCTACAAACAAGAACTTGTTGAGGATCATTAGGAGGACTCTTGATGAGAATCAGAGGTCTTGGCATACCAAGTTGAAATCAGCCTTATGGGCTGATAGGATCACTCCCAAAAGATCCACAGGTAACTCTCCATTCAGGCTTGTCTATGGAAGAGAGGCAATCTTTCCCATGTCACTTGAGTTGCCAACATTGGAACTCATGAAGCAGCTGGAGTTGCTTGAATTTGAGCCCATGGAGGTGAGGTATGTAGAGTTGATGGAGTTGCAAGAGATCAGAAATCAGGCATCCCAAGCAATGGAAAAGGATCAAGCTTTGATCAAGAAGACCTTTGATAGGAAGGCCAAAGATAGATCTTTTCAAGTTGGAGATCTAGTGTTGAAATGGGATGTGGATAGAGCAAAACCAGGAAGGCATTCAAAATTTGATGCCATTTGGAGTGGCCCATACATGGTCACAAAGTGCAAGAACAACAATGCTTTCCAATTGGCCTCATTGGATGGTGAAGAACTGCAGATTCCAGTCAATGGAATCTATCTCAAGCGTTGCTTCTAGAGGGAAGTTCACTACCTCTATAAATATTAGATTAGATTTTCTTTCCTCCAAGTGCTTGTGCACATTGTTTTGTTGTAGGTTAGTTTTGTTTTCCCTAAGTGCTTTGGCACAACTTGTTGTCCATGGAGATGTTTTGCAGTCCTTGCTTTCATCAGGTGACATTCCATCTTCCTCCTTGCACATTCTGAGTCAGTTAGGGTTCTAAATGGAATATTTGATGACTCCATGCCCAATGGACTACTTCAGGTAACTGGTCTTTCCATCTAGCAAGCAGATGACCCCACTGAGTCGCCAAATTGTTATCCAAATTCACCCCAGGGTTGAATTGATAACATACATCAGAATTCTCAAGTCCCAGGAAAATGGATGGATTCAGGGCAAAAATCATGTTTCTAGGGTCCCTTCAGAAATTTTTCTAACTCTCCTGTCCAGGTTGAAAAGAACAAGCTCTGAGAAAATGCAAGAAAGTTGCAGAAAGTAAGCTTGGGCCGGAAAAAATTGTGAAAATCGGCTAAGTCCTTGTCCTAGGAATGGTTGGGACATTCGGGACACCAAGGCGCGGTTCGGCCAAAACGTCTCCAGGCGGCCCATGAAGCACTGGGACAAGTGGGACAAGAGTGCGCGAAGGACGCGAACCGGCCGGTTCGCCCGAAACAGGAAACTTCAGCACAAGGACAAGTGGGACAGAAGGACGCGTGGGACGCGGAAAGCCGGTTCAGCCGAAAAGGAAGAAAATCGACTAACAGCTTGGGACATTCAGACCGTGAGTACACGAACCACCCGGATCGGCCGAAAATGGGAACTTTTGCACCAAACGTTCGGGACATTTGGGCCATAAAAATGCGAATCAGCCGGATCGGGTGAACCGGAAGAATTTGTCCCACGAAGCACTGGGACATTTGGGACAAATGGACGCGAACCGGCCGGTTCGGCCAAAACAAGAAACTTCGCACAAGGAAAAGTGGGACATCCGGGACAAAAGGACGCGGTGGACGCGAAAGAGCCGGCAGACCCGCGGACCAACCAGGAGATGACGCGTGTCACAAGAGCAAAGTCCAAAGTCAAAAGGCAAGTTTTGAAGGGGCAGCCCGAGCCAATAGGAATTGGACACGTGTCTAATGGAGCAGGGAAGTGCAGAGCTCGGGGAGAAGTTAGAGGATTTGGCCGAGTTTTCCAAAAAGGGGGTAGAAGTGAAGTAAGACCCCACGCCTGTCCTCCAACAAGATCATGCCACGTGTCGTCCAAGTGGCGAGGAACGGGAAAAAGTGGAACAAGTCCCAAAATCATAAAAAGGTAAAAATTCAAGAAAAACCCGCGGGTAAGCAAAGGAGAGAGAATCACGCGACCAATCAGCACGTGCCACGTGTCATCTAGGTGGCAGAGCGCGGGAAGAAATTTAAAAATCCGTTTTCACCTGTTTTGTGCCCTAGATCTTCAGATCTCCATATCTTTCGATCCAGAGCTCGGATTGGCACGTTCTTTATATCAACGGAAAGCTTGTGAAATTCTCTACATGATTCTAGGGTTAATCTCGAGTTTTGGTGCAGTCTAGAGGGAGAAAATCGAGAAACAGCTCTGACACATGTTCATGGCCAGAAGTGACATTCCAGCGACCAGATTTAATGCAGAATGGGTCGCATTCTCCTGTAATTCAGTCAAAGTGATAGGGTATGGGTTTGTAAGGTCCCCCATGCCATTTTAATGCATCTGTAGTCAAGGAGGGATGGGTTCCCATGTTTTGTACGTTTTCTGTCTCCCCGGGTTCGACCCATGCGGTAAAAGCCAGATTTGGCTCATTTCTAAAGGGGGGAACATTTTTGGGCATAGCAGACTTCTTCTTTCACCTCCAGCAAGTGATTGATGCAAGGATCAGACCTCTCCAAGGATTGTAACAATTTTCTTTTACCTCTCTGAGGGTGTAATGCATGTTTTGACATTGAAATGATAATGCAAGCTCTGTGAATGGGTTTCAATCCTCTGTTTGTATTATTTGCTTGATTTCAGATACTAAATTATACATTATCAGTCTGTGTATGTTTTATGTTGTGAACTTTGGTCTGTGTCTATTTGCATGACAAATATGTTTCACCACTCCTTTTGGTGCATCACCATCTTTAGTTAGTTTCAATTTTTGCACTTCTACCCCTGTCTCCTTGCAAGTTAGAGTAGGATTAGGATCTAAACCTCTGTAGTTTTGCAAAATATAGATCTAAATCAGAGGAGTTTGAGGAACCAGCCTCTAATCTGGAGATTCCTCTCTCAGTTTCACAAGTCCCCACGCTTGGAGAGAGGTTTCCATGTTGTGCAATCACACTGGATGCTAGAGTGATCAACCTAGAAGCCTGATCTGCATCCAGGGGTGTTGTGAGTCTGTATCAACAGTAAAGATGGAATCACATTTCCCGGCCAACCAAAAGGAGCCATGTGTCCAAGCAGAGCTTTGGTGCTGCGGGAGTTTCTTAATTTTTGTGTTATTTTGTGCAAAAAGACAAAAGGTAAATTGGGGGCCTAATTTTTTTCCAATCTAGATGTCACGTGTCCCAAACCAAAAGGGGGACCCATTTTTCAAATTGTTTTCCTGCCCATTTTTACGAAATCGATACAAACTTCGAAGGGGCATATCTTTCGACCTAGGGCTTGAAATATTACAAATCTAACACCATTAAAAAGATCTTGATCTCGTCTATGCCATGTAAGTCTAAAACCTTTTTTTTTGGGAGGTTAGGTGGTAGAAAAATGAAGAAATTTCTTTAGACTTTCAATGCCGGATCCACCAGTCTCAACAACCAGATCAGATTCGATCTATTTCCATTGTTTCCTATTCCCTCAAGGTGCCGAACCAAGGATCGATGTAGTAAAGATGGATTTGGGGAAATATTTTTATAGAAGTATTAATAGTGGTGGTTGAGCTTCGACCTACGTTTTCCTGCTTCTCTCTCTCTCTTTCTTCTCTCTAATCGAATCTATAAATACGGGGAATGATTCATTGTAAAGGGTTGGACATTCTTTATTTTGCAGGCTCCCTTCTCCTCTTAGCAAAGGGATTTGTGGGGTTCAGGCCTTCCATAAAAAATTGCATTTTGTTTCTTCCTCTTGGCTACTTTGTAATGGATCAGATCAATCTACAGAGTAACAAAACACGTCTCTGATCAATTTTAGATCCTTTCTTGTCTCTTTTGCTTTCATCTGGTCTCCCATTATATATCTGGCCATATGTGTTTTTTTATTATATGCATTTTGTTGGTTTGTGTCTATTAGCAAAATACGCGTTCATCATTCCTTTGGTGCATCACCTGGTAGTTTAGTTATTTCTTATTTCTTATAATATTTTATCCCTATCTCATTATCAAGCTTTCGATTAGGTATAGAAATAGATTCTCCGCAAATCCTTATGTATACACCTAAACAGAGGGATAAGGAACCAACCTTTAATCTGAGAGCTTTTCCATCTTTGCATAGTCCAACACCTTAGGATAATTTCAATGTTATGTAATCACACCGATGATTCTACCTTAGAAAAGCAGATTTTTAGAAATCATTTGGGGTGCTTGTGATTTGGCACTAACAGTTTTGGCACACACTGGTGGGACAAATAAGTCTCCATCTTACTATAGTAGGAATTGATGTACATGTGTTGTGATTCTTGCTTTAAATAAGCCTTAAAAATATACATCTAGCGACTCCAAAAGAAATAAATCTACTGGTTTCAACAACCCAAACAAGTTCATGAGAAGAATACAAACACGGTCAAGAACTAGAGAAGAGGGACTGTTTGTCTATCTAGACTTATCCCCAGATAGAGGGATAAGAAGAAGAGGAGCCCAGAGGTCTCTATCTCCTCTAAGTAGATCTTTCTCAACACCTCCTCTTGGAAGACTGTTCATTCAATCAAGAGGAGTTCTCATACCGATCGAATGGCTTAGCCAAATCTTTATGTTAACTTCACCGGTAGTAGTCCACTTGCCTTAAATGCAAAAAAATATAGTTCCTATTACAATATTAAAGAGTATCCCATATTTCACAGGGGAAAATGAAAATTCTCCTACTGATCATGTCCAAGATATTGCAAATGTCTGTATAATCCACGAGATTCATGAGATGGACATTACAGTCAAGTTGCTCTCCTCTTCACTCAAAGGGAAGGCTTCACAATGGTCAGAAGTCTTGAGGTAGGCTCTATCCAAAATTGGAATCAGCTATTCACAGCCCTCCACAACCATTTTGGAGAGAAGGGTGATAACTTATCTTTTTTGGAGCAACTAACAACTATCAAGAGAGCCCCAAAAGAACAACTGACAAAATTCAACCTCAGATTCTAACGGACTTGGGACAACACTCCAATAGTAGTAAATCCCACTAATAAAGGTGCCTTCTTATACTTTCTCAGGGATTTAAATTTTGATATTTCTTTTATGATCCAGTCAATGGGGGGCACTAGATTGCCAGCAACCTATAGCCTTTCCATAGGGGCTGAGAACCATTTGACTCAAGCTGGTAAAATTGCTCCTAGGACATCTATGCCACTGTACCTTAAGTTAGGAAACCCAGATACTAACCAAACGCCTACATTAGCTCCTATACCCACCCCTAGGAGTCAAAGTTCAGCTGAAGCTTCCACTTCATTATCTAACACCTCTAAAGAGAGTCAGGAAGAAATGAAGCAATCAAAACTTGGGAAATGAGCTAGTGACCATTAAAAGGTAGCAGGCATAGAGTTTTAGGCCATATCAGCCTCAGACTCAATATCAGGATAGACCCCAATATCAGAAAAATAGACCACCATCTCAAAATATAAATCGAGGCCAGAACCAAGGATAACCCCAAGCTTCTAGACCTTTTAGGTATTATGACCCAAATACAACCTCAACATCAAAGGAATTGGTTCTTACACAGAATAGTATGGCACGGGAATACGACTGGTGTTTTCCATGTAGTCAGGAACATAACCAATCAATGTATTTTAATGGTGCTCTCAATTAGGATTTGATGGTGTAAACTAGTATGTTGCCACAAGAATCTAGCCAAGAGGGAGATCAAAAACAAGGAGCTCAACAAAGTGAACTTCCAAGAGAGACTATGCTTTTCAATTGGTAGGCTGAAGAATTCTATGTGATGAATCAAGCCCCCCTCAGAGTGTGGCTGCCAACACATGGTCCAAAAAGAGAATTATTGAAGAAGTCCAACCATTGAACTCAGGTGACCCTCAACCTTCCATCACTTCACAAGGTCCTAGTGTTTCAAGTGCAACTCCCAACATGCAGAACCAATCCTAGCCACCTCCCATATCCACTCAGGCACCGGTTGTGTCAACCTATGTGCAAGAAAATAATGTGTCTGGGAAAGAACAACAAAAGGATAGTACATTCAATATCACTGAGCAGATGAAGAGGACTAGTGTGAACAATTCACTGTGGGAGTCATTGGCCATTCTAGGGTAGAGGGATTTGTTACAGATTACCATACAAAACTGGTCAAGTTCAAATCAATCCCCTAACCAGCAAGAGCGATTACTTGCCAATGTAGTTCAATCTAAGAAGAACAAAGGAGAACAACAAGGTAAGATCCCGAGACATCCCCCATTCTATGTCTCATTAATTATTGGAGACAAATTAGTGCACAATTGTATGATTGATTTTGGGGCTAGTATTTCTATGATGTCCAAACAAATCACTGATCAGTTGGGTCTCCAATATGAAGGCATCTCTAGAGGAATATAGTTCAATGAGATGGGACAATAATGAACATTGTGGGAATCATCAAGGATATAAGTCTCACTCAACATGCCTACCCCAATGTAAATGTCTTGTAAAATGTGTCGATCATAGATTTGCCACCACATTTTGCTTTGTGTCTGTCTAGGGACTTCACTGTCAAAATTGGAGGCTACATGTCTACTGATTGGTCACATATGCTCTTTAGGACAAGGTATGGGGAAAAGGACACAATTAGATTTGAACATATAGCTGATTATCATATTGAATCTTGTGTACATAGCCCAATCAATGCCAACTACTCAGCTTTTGATCAAGAAGACCTCGTAATCACTATTGAAGTAGATACCAAGTTGGGAAGTATTTCTAACTTGACTCTAGATGTGTGGGCCAAAAAAGACATGTTTTTGACCCCTACAAGGAGATGGAAGAATTTGAGTTTGGTGTCTACTGTCTACATGAAGAGAATCATCCTCTTCCTCACCTAATTAAGCCAGAGCATAAAGATGACAATGAAGTCTGGAAATTATCATTTGATGGATCAAGGAATAGACAAGGAGCTGGAGGAGGAGCTATGATTGTGTCTCCCAGGAGGTATGAGATATTATTCCACCTTTAGATTCAAGTTTTTTTGCTCAAATAACATGTGGAATATGAGGCTTTAGTCCAAGGTCTTCATTGGGCAAGAAAGCTAGGGATCAAGAACTTGTATGTGTTTGGTGATAGGGAACTGGTTTCCAATCAAGTCAGAGGAATTAATGTTTTCAAGAATGATCTACTCAAGAACTATAAGAATAGAGTACGGGATCTCATGGAGGATTTTAAGGATTTCAGCATCGTATCCATACCTAGGAAAAAAAATTAAGATGCTAAAATACTTGCAACAATTGGAGCAGCTTTTGATGTGGTGGACAACATCAAGAGAGAAAAATATCAGCCAATATCCATGTCATTGTGAGGCTAGTGGTGCCAGATAATAATACATGTTGGTAGGTGTTTGAGAATGATCAGTGTATCATTAATTTTTTGCAAGAAGAAGTTGAATTCTCAGCCCATAATCAAAACAGGCTAGAGCATCAGTATGGAAATCAGATAGTACAACTACATACAAATAAGCTTCGTAAAGGATTAGCGCCACTGGAATCCATTTTCAATCCTAATGATCAGTTCATAAAAGATAATGCTAACATACAGATCAAAGGAGAAGATTCAGAGTCAATCCCAGTTGGAGAAGACAAAACATTTCAAATTGGAAAGGTGGCCACCGAGGAGGAAAGGTATGAATTCACACAACTTTTCCAATAATTCCCGATGTGTTTTGTTGGAGTTATGAAGACCTAAGAGGGTTCAATCAAAAACTAGCACAACACACAATTGAACTGGATCTAGTTGCTCAACCTATCAGGTAGAAACAGAGACCAGTCAACCCACATATTGAGCCTATGATGAAGAAGGAGCTGAACAAGCTAATAGAGGAAAGTATCATCTTACCTATCAAACATTCAAGTTGGGTTGCAAACTTGGTCCCAGTTAGGAAGAAAAATTGAGAAATCAGGTTGTGTGTTGACTTTAGGGATTTAAACAAAGCTTCTCTCAAAGATCACTACCCACTCCCTTTAATGGGGAAGATCTTGCAAGTGGTGTCTGGGTCAGAGAGATTCTCTCTCTTAGATGGCTACTTGGGATACAATCAGATCATGGTGAAAGAAGATGATCAATTCAAAATTACTTTCACCACCAAATGGGGCACCTATGCATACAAAAAAATTCCATTTGGACTGTCTAATGCTGGTGCTACTTTCCAAAGAGCCATGGATATGGAATTTAAAGGGCTAATCAACAAAATAATGCTGATTTATCTGGATGACATCACTGTGTTCTCCAAGAACATAGTGGACCACCTTTTTCATCTAAGGCAAGTGTTTCAAAGATGCAGAAGATTTGGGGTATCTTTGAACCCTAAAAAATGCATATACTTGGCCCATAAAGGAAAGATTTTAGGCCATATTGTGTCTAAGGAGGGTTTAACAATTGACCCAAAGAGATTTGAAGCAATAAAAGCACTACCATTGCCAAGTCACAAGAAATCCCTTCAAAGCTTCTTGGGGAAGATCAAATTTGTTTGAAGGTTTTTCCTAAACTTTACGGCCCTTGTTAAACCAATAAAATTGATGTTGATTAAGAGCTTAACATTCAGGTGAACAGTGAAGGAAAAGAAAGTTTTGAGGATATCAAAAATCCATATCACAAACCCCAACTCTTGTAAATCCATATTTTTCCAAGGACTTCATATTATATGCCTTTGGTGGCAGTGACAATATCTTTGCAATCTTAGTTCAGCTAGAATAAATAAAACTCAGAACAACCAATTGCTTTCTTCAGTTAGAGTCTAGAAGACTATGAGGTGAGGTAATCCTTCATTGAGAAGTATGTCCTGGTGGTGATCAGGGGACTGAAGAAGTTTAAGCATTTGGTTTCAAACAACAAAATCCAACTATTGGTCTCCCATGTAGGAGTCAAAGAATTCCTTCTCAGCAAGGACATGAATGAGAAATGTGTAGGATGGATCACTTGTGTTATGGAATATGACATTGAGATCAAGGTCACCAAGCTGGTCCATGGTAGGGGCTTGTTGAGCAAATAGGCTTTGCTCTATAAGATGAAACAAACAACGAGAAGGAGGTTGTTCTTATCTTACAAGATGATCAAGAAAAAGGGAGAGATGATGTATCTGCTCCTTGTTGGACCCAAGACGTGGTGCACTTCCTTCAAATAGGAATGTGCCCTTATGGGATGTGTAAAACAAAAAGAAGGAATTTTAGGCTACAGTCCATCCCATATGTTCTTATTGATGGTGTCTTGTTCAAAAGAGACATCAATGGCATTTTGCTGAGATGCATTGGGACAAATAAGTGGAAAAGTTGCTACAAGAATTCCATGTTGAAGCAGATGGAGGACATTTTTCTCCAAGAGTGACAACACTCAAAATCATGAAAGTAGGTTATTACTGGCCCAGAGTGTTTAATGATTGCTACACATGGATCAAAAGGTGCGAGAATTGTGCATTCTTTGAAAGAAAGGAAAATCTAGCAAAGACTTCCATTACACCCAATCTCATTGACCAACCTTTCATGCAATGGTGATTGGAATTCATTGGAGTCATCAATCCAAGGTCATAAATGGATCCTGATAGTGACAAATTATTTTGCCAAATGCACCAAGGTAGTGGCACTGAAGGAAGCAAATGAGTCTAGTATCCTATATTTCTATGAAGGGATAGTGAGAAAATTTGGAGTACTAACCACCATCATATCGTAGACAATGCATTAGCATTTATAGGTTCCAAGATCACAAGATGAGATGCCAAGAACGGGACTTGTTTGAGCACTTCATCAAACTATTACCCTCAAGGTAATTGCCAAGTTGAGTCCACAAACAAGAACCTGCTAAAGATCATCAGGAGAACTCTTGATGAGAATCAGAGGACCTGGCACATAAATCTCAAAATGGCCTTATGGGCTGATAGAATAACACCTAAGAGATCTACAGGAAGTTTTCCATTCAAGCTTATTTATGGGAAAGAAGCACTGTTGCCTATATAACTTGAGTTACCAACATTAGAGCTTGTGAAGCAACTAGAGATGTCTGATTTTAGACCAATAGAGGCCGGTATGCGGATCTGATAGAATTAGAAGAAACCAGAGAGAATGCTCTCAAGAATTGGAGAATAATCAGGATTTTTTCAAGAAATGCTTTGATAAGAAAGCAAAAGCAAGGACCTTCCAAGAAGGAGACCTGGTTTTGAAATGGGATGCAGATCGAGAAAAACTAGGGAGACATTCTAAGTTCGATGCCATATGAAGAGGACCCTATATGATAAAAAGATGCAAAAGTAGCAATGATTTCTAATTGTCTATGTTAGAGGGTGAAGAGTTACAAATTCCAAGAAACAGGATCTATCTTAAGAACTACTACTAAAAGGGAAGTCTCAACCTATACATATTAGTTTAGTTTCCTTTTCCTCTAAGTGCTTCGCACATTGTCTTGCTATAGTGTAGATTGCTTTTCTCCTAAGTGATTTTGCATACTCTACATGTTCCATTTGGAGCTTGTATGATTTAAAAATTTTTACATAGTCATGGTGTTGTTTTGTTGCTCTTACATAGTTCATTCGAGAGACAGATGAAGCCCATGGTTAAAACAATTTTCTACTCTCAGAAATATTCATTTCGATATTTTCTTATAAAATTTGAGAGTACAAGTAGTCGAGCTTGTGAACCAGATGCATAATTAGTATCAGACTACTATTCTTGACTCCATGCCCAATAGATATGACAAAGTAACTGATCTTTTCATCTACTAGGAAGATGTCCCCATAAGTCACCAAATTATTATCCAATTTCTCCCCCAAGCTAAATATTGGATCGAATCACGACCCATTATATAAGGAACCTGAGAAAAATCATTAAAATCCTACAAATTGGTTGCAAAAAGATTCAGCCATGGAGTGGCAGAGATGAAGAAAGAGTAAAGGATCCTGTACAGAAAGAAACGACTCTATCGGTCCGTTTCCACGTCTTAAATCTATTCTCCAAGTTACAAATGACCATATTCAACTATGATATAGCAGGCCGAAAAGAAGGGGGGATGCCACAAAGGAGCCAAAAGCAAGAAGAAGAAATAACGAAGAAGATTCAAAGTCCTTGGGATCAAAATGGTTCAGGAAAAGGTCAAAAAAATGACTAAGTATGGAGGAGGCAGCAAAAGAGACCACGTGTCCTAACGAAACATTTCGAAAAGTAAATCCATAAGAGGAGCTTAAACTTGCACCAGCCCTCCACATAGAAAATGGTCAAAGAGATTCAAGGGGTGGGGAAAAAAGGACTTGAAAATTATCTAAGTATAAAAGTGTAAGCAGAGAGTGCCAAGTGTCAGTGTATGACATCTCCAAAGGTGGGTCCCAAGGCAGAGACTCAAATGTGCGCGAGCTCGCCATTTAGCCAAAAGTCTCAAAATTAAGAGGGACCGATGAAAATTTTGTAGAGTAGAAGAGGCTGACAAGTGTCAACTCGATGCTCCTCCAAAGGTAACTTTGGGTCGGGTTTGCAAACAAGCGTGATGCCTCCATGTGTTCTAAAAGGGGGCAAAGTATAAGAGGGCCAGCGAAGGATGCCAAGTGTCTTAAGGGCGTTGTTTCAAGGGTTAAATGGAGAAAAGGTTCCCGAGTGAGTGCCAGACTGACACGTGTCCCAGAGGAAAGCGGGCCATTGGGGAAAAAGTTGGTTTTTTCCCATTGATACCTCACAAGGGGTAAAAGTTGCAAAATGGCCCGAACTCTTCCCAAAGAAAAATTCAACATTTAGACTCGAGTCAAAGCCAAGGCGGGGAGTTGGGGAAAAAGTTAAAGTTTTCCTTTCATTCAAAAGGCATAAAGATAAATATGGAAGCGCATTTCCTAGCAAACCAAAAGGAGCCATGTGTCCGGAGCTTCGGTCTTTGTGAGAGTTTCTTAAGTTTTGTATTCTTTTGCGCAAAAAGACAAAACGTAAATTGTGGGGCCATGGGCCGATATTTTTCCAATCTGGATGTCACATGTTCCCAAACCAAAAGGGGGACCCATTTTTCAAATTGTTTTCCTACCCATTTGTACGAAATCGATACAAATTTCGAAGGGGCATATCTTTCGACCCAGGGCTCAAAATATTGAAAATTTGACACCATTGGAAAGATCTTGATCTCTTCTACGCCATGGGAGTCTAAAAATTTAATTTTTGGGAGGTTCGGTGGGAGACAAGTTAAGAAAATTTTTCATAATTTCATTATAGGATCCACCAAAGGTGTCAACAACTAGATCAGATTCGATCTATTTCCATTGTTTCCTCTTCCTTCAAGGCATAAAACAAAGGATTGCTGTAGTAAAGATGGATTTGGGGGTAGATTTTAGTAGAAGCATTAACAATGGTGGTTGAGCTTTGACCTGCATTCTCCCGCTTCTCTCTCTCTCTCTCTCTTCTCTTGAATTGAATCTATAAATATAGGGGTAGGATTCATTGTAAAGGGTTGGACATTCTTTGTTTTGGAGGCTCCCTTATCCTCTTAGCAAAAGGATTTGTGGGGTTCAGGCCTTCCATCAAAAATTGCTTTTGTTTCTTCCTCTTGGCTACATTGTAATGGACTGTATCAATCTACAAGGCAATAAAACATGTCTATGATCAATTTTAGATCCTTTCTTGTCTCTTTTGCTTACATCTGGTCTCCCATTATATATTTGGCGATCTATGCTTGTTTATTGTATGCATTTTGTTGGTCTGTATCTATTAGAAAAATACTTGTTCATCATTCCTTTGGTACATCACCTGGTAGTTTAGTTATTTCTTATTTCTTACACTCTTTTATCCCTATCTCCTTGGGAAGTTTTAGATTAGGTATAGAAATAGATTCTCTGCAAATCCTTATGTATGCACCTAAATAGAGAGATAAGGAACCAAACTTTAATCTAGAGAGATTTTCCATCTTTGCAAGGTCCCACACCTTAGGAAAAGTTCAATGTTATGCAATCACACCAGTTATTATTATGTTTTAGAAAAGAAGATTTTTAGAAATAATTTGGGGGTGCTTTGTGATTTCGCACTAACAATTTTGGCACATCCGGTGGGCCAAATACGTCTCCATCTTATTACATTAGGAATTGATGCACACTTACTGTGATTCTGGCTTTTAAGAAGCCTTAAAATTGTACATCTGGTGACTCCAAAAGAAATAAAGTCGCTAGTTTCAGCATCCCAAACAAGTTCATGAGAAGAATACAAACACGGTCAAGAACCAAAGAAGAGGGACTATTTTTCTATCTAGAATTATCCCTAGAAAGAGGGAGAAGAAGAAGAAGAGCCCAGAGGTCTCTATCTCCACCAAGCAAAGCTTTATCAAAACCTCCTCTTGGAAGACCGTTCATTCAATCAAGAGGAGTGCTTAGACCTATCAAAATGGATCTGCCAAATCCTTATATGAACATCACCAGTAGTAGTCCACTTGCCTTGAATGCACAAAATCCAGTTCCTATTGCAGCATTAAAGAGTATCCCATATTTCACTGGGGAAAATAGAAATTCTCCTGGTGATCATGTCTAAGATATTACAAATGTCTGTATAATCCACGAGATTCATTAGATGGACATTGCAGTCAAGTTGCTCGCCTCTTCACTCAAAGGGAAGGATTCATAATGGTTCAGAAGTCTTGAGGTAGGCTCTATAAAAAATAAGTGTTCATCATTTCCTTGGAGCATCACCCAGGTAGTTTAGTTAGTTCTTATTTCTTATACTCTTTTATCCCCTGTCTCCTTGGCAAGTTTTAGATTAGGTATAGAAATATATCCTCTACAAATCCTTACATATGCACCTAAATAGAGGGATAATGAACCAACCTTTAATATAGAGATCTTTTCCGTATTTGCAAGGTCCCACACCTTAGGAAAAGTTCAATGTTATGCAATCACAAAGATGATTCCGCCTTAGAAAATCATATTTTTAGAAATCATTTGGGGTGCTTGTGATTTCGCACTAACGCATACTATGATTCACCATCATGCAAAAAAAAAACTTCAATATGCACAAGCAAGAATAAGTCTGATCTAAACAAGAAAAGATGAATCCTAACAAAGTATGTCTAAGCAACAAACAATACAAATGTAAAAACATGAAGCAACTATACAAGCAATCAAGCAAAGCAAGAAACAAGATAACACAAGTAAACTAAAGTGAATGTTTTTGTAAGATTTTTTTGTGAAACAATTTTCTATTGTTTAGAGGTTTGTGAAACAATTTTCTATTGTTTTGATTTTTGAAAAACAATTTTCTATTGTTTTGATTTTTGTGAAACAATTTTCTATTGTTTTGATTTTTGTGAAACAATTTGGATGTTTTTGTGTTTTTCTAACAGTTTTCTAGAGCTATGCATAGGTAACCAAGAAAGTGTGGATTCCCCAATGTTAGATGGGGAATATACAAGGGAAAATGCCATGTGCTTATAAACAGGAAGGTGAATTCGCAGAAGTGCCCCCAGCGTGAGATGGGGAATAGAAGAAGACCATGCTTTCACAGACTAACAATAGGAGAAAATACCGGATAAAGGCTTGACAAGATTAGGCTCATAGGGAATCTCAGAGGCAAATGTGGAACTATCCTAGTCTAAGTAAAAGTACCCCCAAATGCAAGATGCTTGTGAACAACGAATCCTCCCAAGGCACTAGAAACCACTTTTCACCCAAGGACCTATCCAAAGTGCCAAAATTGCGTGGTTTTCACTTATGGATGACCTTTTTTCTTTTTTTCTTTTTCTCTTATTTTAATGTTTTTGTATTTTGATTATTTTTACCCTATTTTTATTTTCTTTTTTGATTTTTGTGCCATGTTTATGCATACAACTGCTTAATGTGCATGGCATTCATGGGCTCACGGAGCTCATCACCATTGGGGTGGGAAAGTTTGTATGCTCTTGTGCCATACTTGGCCACGATAACATAAGGTCCTAACTAATGCGGTTAAAACTTTCGCTTTCTTTTCTCATTCTTCCCTTGTTTTGAACTGATTTTCCTTCAGACCAAATCACCAACCTCAAAATGACGAGGTATGATCCTTTTGTTGTAATTTCTAGAGACTGTTATGATACACTTTAAGGTTATTTAAGGCATGGATGCGCTTCTTTTCTAGGACCTCTAACTCTGCTAGTCTAGCCACGTGGTAATCTTCATCTTTATCCAAATAATCCCTAAGAGAAATTAGTAGGGAAGGAAGCTCGATTTCTAACAGGATGATATATTACATTCTAAATACCAGGGCATATGGCATCGCACCCGTACGAGTGCGAATAGAGGTCATGTAAGCCGAAAGAGTTGGGTGGATTTACAAATGCAAATTACGACATGTATTACTTACCATATTTTCCATGATTCGAACCAAAGTCATTTTAGTGGCCTCGACCTATCCATTGTCTTTGGGAAAATATGGTGTAGACCATTTTAACCTGATTTGAAACTTATGACAGAGATCGTTAACCATTTAATTCTTGAATGATTTTCCGTTATCATTAGCAATGGCTGTAGGCATGCCATACCGAAAATAAGATGATTCATGATGAACTTGGAAATCTAAGCACCTATTACATAGGTCAAAGGGACAACTTCCACCCACTTGGTAAAGTATTCAGTAGCTGTAATGATGTGGGTGTGGCCATTAGATGAAGTAGGGGTAAGATTCCCTATTAAATAAAGTCCCCATTTATAAACTGGCAAGGGGTTGGTGATGGGTTGCAATGGGTGTGATGGAGCATGGATAAAATTTCCATACTTATGACAAAGTACACACTTCCTTACATAGTTGTAGTAGTTGGTTTCCATGGTAGGCCAATAGTAGCCCACTCTCAACAATTTTTGGCTAGAACCATTCTCATTAGTATGGGCCCCACACACCCCTTCATGCACCTCTTTAATCACTTGGACTAACTCTATCATATCGAGACAATGTAATAGATTCCCATTGTAGCCATGACGATAGAGCATACCTCCTAAAAGGGTATTGTTATCTCTCGAAAGTGCACCCTGCAGAGAGATGGCAACAGATTTTCTAATCCTGCAAAAGATCTCTCTCTCTCTCTCTCTCGTAGATATAATGGAGACACCTTAGGTCTATGGGTATACCTATTGTGAGGTGAATCTCGGGATTAAAAGGTCGGTTCCTTATTGGTGTATACTAAACTGGTTTCTTGGGAGTTTTAAGGGCAAAAGATGACTGAAAATTAATAATACTAAGGTGATACACCAAATTTGTGTGAGAAATTTGACTGAGTGATATACACAACTGATTTGTGAAGAATTATTTAATGCACGAACCAATTAATACCTTTTACAGAAATATAAGGGAAAAAAACTTAATTTATACTGAGGGAGATTCACAACAGTACTAGTAAGCTAACATGCACAATAAAATTTAGCAGAAAGGATAAATTTGTAGCAGGGTAAAGTGGTTAATTGGGGATATTTTATTCACAAGATTAATGTTAACATACGAAGACTGAAAAATAACTTAGAAAGGAAAAATAACTCACACTCAAAGGGAAAAATTGGCAGAAATGGCTTCAGTACCCATATGTCAAAAAGTTCTCTAGGAAGTTCTCTGAAATTTTTTTCCCTTTGTGCTTTGCAAAAGCACACAAAGTATAGAAAAAGTTCAACCCCTTCCTAAAAATAGCCTAAAGGTTATACTCGCCCATGCATCCTAATTTTATTCCTTTATTTAATAAAGGAATGAAATAATACAAACTAAAGCATGTAATAAAAATAGGCATTAACAAAGCTTAGATATAATTCAGCCAAACTGAAGTTGACTGTTCTATTTTAAAGAAAGAAAGGGTGAAAAACTTCCTAGAAATACAATTTGCTTGCTAGGAAAGTCTTCCTCCATGAAAATTCATCATCTTATTTGTTCTATCCTGTTGTGAAGGCATGCAAACATATCATTCCTTGTATGTGATCAAAACTACAATCCTTAGCAATATTTGCAAAAATAAAGGTTGAGTGGGGACCACCTCCAATGTGCACATGCTCTAATTTTATCTCTTTTCTGAATGGTCACATGAGTGACACTTTGCAAAGTTTCTTCAAACCCCTTGTGGGGACCACCTTTGGCTTGCATGGTTAATACTACCACCATTGTTTATTTGAATGACCACATAAGGTCCGCCACCTTGGTTTGCTTGGTCTATTATATTTTTCACCTTTTCGGTGATCATGGCACATTATTATGTTCCCCTTTGATTTTTTGGACACATGCATTATTAGCTCGGACTATGGTTTTGGACTTTTGGAAAGTCTCTTGCAATGATTAATATATGGGCCACGTGGGCTGGCCCCTTCCCATGGTGACTCAACCCTTTTGTGAACTGGGTCGGTGGTGACCTAACCCCTATTGGGTTAACTTGGATTTTTAGGAGCATTTTGGGCCCTTGATCTTCATCCTTCTATTTTCGTTGCCATTGATCTTCAACTGTGGTTAGGGTTTCGGACCCAGGCAATTAATGTGGTTGCTATGGCTAACCTCGGTTATCGTTTTGGAACCTGAGCATGGTTATCCGCCGTTTGATCTTTTACTGGATCTCGTGGAGCTGTTGATCCCTACCTCTAGTTAGGTGAAGATAACCCTCGGTTTAAACGAGGAGTTAAAACCTTCAAGATCTTTGCATTTTGTCATTTCATTTGGTTTTTGAGCTACACAGGCGAAGCCCTGGCAAAATTTTCTTGGCTCTGCATTTTTTGAAAGAAAACATGGCAATTTGGTGGTATTCAAGCCTGCATACTTCATTTTTATTCCTGGACGCCATGGATATTTGCTTTGGCATGCATTTTTTACGAACTCAAAGGTATTCTTTTCTTTTCATTTTCTTGTAGCTTGGCATTTGTTATGTGTTCATTTCCTCTTGTATATGATCTATAGATCACTTTCAATCTATTTTCTCTGCCTCTTGCTCTATACTGAATGACCATTCCTTTATTTCTTCTCTAGTTTTTGCCTTCATTTCTTGGCTTCAATGAGCTCGAACGAGCCTGTAAAGGAAGTTGTCACCATTTTTATTGCTTCGTTTTGACTTCATATTTGAGTGAGGTGAGTTTGTATTCTCTGTGGCTTCTCTGCATAACTCTCCTTTCAAGTTTGAGCTTTGCTTTTGCATCTCTTGTAGTTATTTGTTTTGGTTATATCACTCGTTCAAAATGAAACTTTTTTTGAGTGTGAAGTTCGTTCTTATTCTACAATGAGCCTTTGAGCTCAATTTACCACTTGTAATTTGTCTAAATCCCTTTCTATTCGTGGGTTTTGTATTTCTACTTAGGATGATGATAGATCTGTATATTCTAGGAAATGGGTATTTTGAAAGAGAACTTTAAAAATGAAACACGTTTTTGACTTTCGTATTTGGTTTTCAAGATCTTGAACCTGTAGCAACTTTGAAATATTCTTAACCCATCTGGTTTTCAAAATGTTAACCTGCTTTCTGAGAGAAGGTAATTTCAGCCTTGTTGAGTGATAACTGTTTACTTGAATTAATTCAAGAGTGAGAACTTTGAAAATTGGTCTGTTGAAACCTGAATGTAGTGACTTCATTGTACTTGTAGCTTATTTTAATGTCGACTTATAGATCTTTGAAACTTATCCTATTTTTTCTTTTCCGAGATCTGAAATGATGACTATTTCTATTTAGCTTGTAGCTCTTCACATTTTTACACAGTGTTTATGATTCCTCTTGTAAACTGGAACTTAAATTCAGAAATGATTGTGTGACATCAGGTTTTCTTTGATTCATTTCTATTCTATACTAGTAAAACTACTTTTCAGACTTTGTAGACCTATATAGTAAACTGGGTTTCAAGAAAACTAGATTCACCATTTATTTTTTTGAGATATTCATCCTATACTCTGTTCTGTATTTGATCAGTTCTCTTCGATAGATATTTGTATTTCTTTTCTATAATTAAGAACTTGATCCTTTTCTTGGAAACTTAAAGAAAATCATTGAGTTATTTTCTGTAAATGGCTTTCCTTTTTCAAAAATGATAAAATAGAAAGTGTATTTCAATTTTAGCATTAATTTCAATTTTGTTTTTTTGAAACCCCATTTTGCAAGGGGAAACTCTAGCAAAAATTTTCAAAATCCTTTTCTTTCCGAATTTATGCAACTTGACCATTTTGAAAAGATAAGAAAATACCTATCTGAATTATCTGCTTACTTGACTGAATCTGTTTATGCTAGCTTTGCTTGATCTATTGTAACTTCGGAAAATTGTGAAGTAGTTGGCTTTTGATTCACACTTGAATTTGGAAAATAAAAGGAACTTTGAATAGCTGCAACTTGATGAACTTCTAGAATACCTGTATGTTTCATTTGATCATAATATCATCTTAATAATGATGAAACATGTACTTTTGTTGACTATTTTGTTCCTTTTGAAGTTCAGATAGCTTATAAAGCATGTAGTAGCTAAAAAAGCATGTGTTTCAATTCTATTTTAAATCAAAAGTCAATTTTACAAGGGGAGACTCTGGAAATTTTTTTCCAAAATCCTGTTTTTCTCTCTCCTTTTTAGATTTTCAACCTGATTTGTAAAAATATTTCTTTCTTGACTTATTTTGATGCTTCTTTCTTCCTGTAAACCATCTAGAAATGATGTTTGTTTTCCATTCTCTTGAAAGTAAATAGTAGCTGCTTCTTTCTTAACCAGTTAAACTGATTTTTCATTTCATGTTGCAACCTATTCTGTAAAACTTAGAAATAAGTTAGAAATATATAGGCTTTTTGGCCTCTCTTGCATCCATGTGATTTTATTTTCTTCTTCATTCTTCTTCTGCAAACTACTTTCAACTTCTTTTATGTGTCATCTCCACATCTATTTCTTTTGTAAGCTATTTCAAATTCTTCCTTCTACTCCAATCCTTAGCTCTTTTATTTCTTCTTGCCACTCATTTCTCTTTATGTACTCTGCTCTTTTGCTACCAAGCCTATCTGTATCCCTGAGTTACCTTGTGTCATGTGCCTGTATTTCTTTCTTTCAAGTACCATTAGATACATTGAACTTAGAATATGTATTTGCTTTAGAATAGGTGTATAGGAATAAAAATGTACCTGAGCTCAAAAATTTGACAGGTACTGCTCTTTGTCTTGTAGGTGAAAAGAAGATGGAGATGGAAAGGAAAGATGGAACAAGATGAAGTTGAAGATGATGCGGAGTGGGAAAAAGATAGAAAAGGCAATGATGGGTTCACTTTTACTCCTTTACTCTTATTCTTTAGCACATGCAATATTCTCATTTCCATGTATATGATGTTGTTACTTAGTCACATCCCACGGCTTGTGTGGGAAAACTTGTGATCTCTTATGAATAAAGCATTAAATTGAAATAATGAGTTGACTATCTCTTTCTACATTCAGTTTTTCCTTTGATTGTACAATGATGTATGCAACTCAATATCTCAATAAATTAATTAATATAAGAGATAAACTTAAAATGAATACATGTAACTCTAGTAAGAAACCATTGAATGAGATGTGCTTCCTTGTATGTTGTTTGACTGCCTTAGCATATGCTCTTCATTTTGACTCCTTCCTACTACCTCCATTTAGACATTATTGTCACTATTTGTTTGGTGGTATTTTCTTGATGGAAGTAGCAGGAAAGGAGTCACTTGTACATTTTATGCCAGCATAGATGGATGCAATTTCATTTATCACAACAACTTTGATGAATACAGAGCAATAAATTTGATGAGCACAAACATAATAATAGTGAATCTGATTACTTGAAAACTACAACTATGTTTGCTATCCCAAAACCAAACACTTCACATATTCTACAATCTGGTGTCTTCATCAAGACAACAAAGCTGTCCTTCAGGGCTCTGTGTTCTTTTGCTGAGGATATTCATGAAATTACAAACTATGTGATCTATTACGTTTTGTAACAGCACACATAGTTGCAGATTTCACTTAATATTTTTCACAAATCAGCAGTAATGATATAATCTGATATAAATTCCCCTAGCTTAGGTATACTTCACCAATGCTAACCATCGTAACAAAGTTTCGAGTTGCCCATTTCTGCATGAGTGCAGAAATTATCAACAAGTATAGCGGGATATCTAGCGAATTAGGATTTATTTCTCAGAATGCGAGATGTTGAGAGGGAATGTGTTGTCTTTGAGGTAGGTGAAGATGGACTCATACCATGGGGAATCGGGACCAAGAACATCACAAGATAGACATGATTCTGGCATGTTGTACGTAGGCTAAGGTAGATTTTCCACAAAGAATGGTATGTCATTACTTTCCGGCGGAATGCGAAGCATAGAACCCATGGTTTCCATAGCATCTGCAGATCTATTTTGTGCTCTTGGAATCTGTTCAAATGTGATGCACAAAAAATACTCTTTCAGATTTTCTACTAGCTTCTTGTAAGGGATGAGTTTCTCATCCTTAACTTTGTACTCATCATTGACTTTCTTGATGATTAATTGAGAATCACCAAAAATCTTAACATGATGAATGTCCCATTTGATGGTGAGCTTCATCCCAGCGATGAGTGCCTCATATTCTGTGATATTTTTCGTGAAAGGAAAACCAAGGTGAAAAGCCTGAGGTACGAGGTCTTCAGAAGGAGTAATGAGGACCACACCTACCCTTGAACCATGAAAAGTGAAAGATCCATCAAAGTGTACCTGCCACATGACAAATTCTTCAATGTACAGTAATGAGGCATCTAGCAGATCTAGATTCATAGGTTCAATTCCTTGTAAAGGTGCTTCTACTAATTGATCAGCAAGTACCTGTCCCTTGACCGACTTTTGGTGCACAAATTTGATGTCAAATTCACTTAGTAGAATGATCCAATTAGCCATTCTACCGGTGAGGGCAGGTTTAGACAACAAGTATTTGAGTGAGTCAACTTTTGATATAAGCTTGGTTTTGGTATTCAACAGATAATGAATTTTTTTTTGAAAGGTAAAAAACAATAGCCAAACAAGCTTTTTTGATTTGGGTATAATTGAGCCCATAAGAGATGAGAGTGCGACTAAGGTAGCATACCAATTTTTCTTTGTGACCAAGGTCGTATTGGGCAAGCAACACACCAATAGCAAATTGAGTAGTAGAGATATAAAGCGAGAGGCTCACCAAGAGTTGGGGGCATGAGGACAGGAAGATTGGCCAAGTATTGCTTAAGCAAGGTGAAGGCATGCTATTGTTCTGGTCCCTAGATAAAGGCAACATATTTTTAAGTAGGTGAGTGAATGAATGCCACTTATCGAAAGTTGGGAGATGAAGCGATGAATAACCTATATTTTTCCTTGTAAGCTACGCAATTGCTTAATGTTTTTAGGAGGAGGCATCTCAGTAATAGCAGACACTTTAGCAGGGTCTACCTCAATTCCCCTTCTTGATACAATGAAACCAAGAAATTTTCCTGATAGCACGCCAAACACACATTTATTTGGGTTTAGACGAACTTGTATTCTTGTAGGCATTCAAAGATATGTTGTAAAGTAGTAGGGTGATCTTCCCTCATCTTATATTTTCTGAGGATATCATCCACATAGTCTTCCATGATATCATGGATCATATCATGGAAAATTACCGTAATTTCTCTTTGATAGGTAGCTCCTACATTTTTAAGACCAAATGGCATTACGTGATAGTAGAAGATACCCCAAGGAGTTGTAAAAGTTGTCTTATGTTGATCGTCATCAGCTATTTTTATTTGATTGTAGCCTAAAAAGCCATCCATAAGAGATATCATTTCATATCTTGCAATTGAATGCATAATCATATTGATATTTGGTAATGGAGAATAATCCTTAGGGCATGCCTTATTGATGTCTCTAAAATCTGTGTAGATTATGATCCCAACAACCTTTTTGTAGAAAGGAACGATATTGGATATCCATTCAGAGTAATCAATGGGCTGAATGAATCCTTCCATAAGCAATATTTTTAATTCTTCCTTAACCAGAAGAGCCACCATACGGTGCATCTTTCTGAGCTTTTGATTAATAGGCTTAACATCTACATGTACAAATAACTTGTGTACAACTAAAGTTGGATCCAAGCCTGGCATATCCCTATAGGACTATGCAAACACATTTCTAAACTCATGTAGTAGCATGGTGAATGTTTTTGATCCCGTGTTGAGAGTGAAGCTCCCAACTTGACTATTTTTGGGTCATCTTTTGTGCCAATGTTTACATCAATAGTCTCTTCTACTAGTAACTTTGACAAATCCTCCATACGCGTAGGATCAGAGGAAGGTTGAGATATTCATCCAAGGATGTCTCCACGAGATTTTCATCCTTGGCGTGGTCACTTTTATTTTCCTTTGATTTTTGTACCTGTTTGTCTGCTAGCGCCTCAAAGAGGTTTTCACTGTGTGACTTGGACTTTGACTTTTTCTGAGGCTTTTCATTGGAACTTTTGACCTCACTTTTTATTAAATTTTGTAGACCACAAGCTCAACTTCTTCTCCAAAGTAGGCGTATCTAAGTCACTATACAAGCCCTTTTGTGGTCTCCAATGGGGATTGTATCCCGAATGCCCATGAATTCTACAATAGCTTCATCATTCTCAAATAGATCTAGTGACATATGATGTTGTTGGTCCCATTCAACAAGGCAAGGGTAAACAAGGTCAAGTGTAGGTTCTGTAGGGGTTATGGTGAGGACAACAATATCCATGAACAGGTTCATGGAGGCAAGATCCTTATATTGGCTAAAATGGGAATCTGTATCGTTTTCCAAATAGTCAAAGCTATCTTCGCATTCAGAGAAAGTAGCATATTGATCATTGGGATGTGCCCCATAAGGGTGAATTCCAATGTTGTACCTCTTTATTTTAAAATGTGGGAGAGGCACTAGTTCTCATTTTCCTTGTTCATTCCTGTATGCATCCTAGACCCTTGTATCCCATGGAGTACATCATTCGACTAGATTTCTCATACTCAGGTGTTTTGTAGCAATTTGGTTGAGTAACTTCGGGACCCAAGTCGTAGGTGGATCTAATAATTTCTCTTCAGCCAGCAAGCCTCCAGGCAAGAATGACCCAATAGTTTTCTCATCTCTAGGCCATCTGAAATGATAGTTGGGTCGACCCTAGTTTTAGGTGACAATGAGAGGTACGAAACTAAAAGGGCTTGTTACACATTATATTCTCCATAGCTGTATTCCATAACCTTCATCTCCCATGAATCAAAAGGATAATTTGATGTAGAGGAACCATGGGCGTAAGAACTAAGAGAATCTAAATCTACTTGGGACTCCATGGCTTCAAATTGAAGAGGAACAACTATATTAGCAAAGGGACACGTATAGGTACCCTTATGTGCAAAACTATTGAGAGCTCTACAGTGAGAGAAGGGATATGAATCTCCTTGTATCATGAAAATGTGTCACTCATGCTTCATTTTAATGTATTGATGGAACGTTGATGGCACATCCTACATGGCATGAATCAACGGTCGACCTAGAAGTATATTGTATGTGATTTCTAAGTCCAGGACATGAAAATTTGTGTTATGACAAGTGGGACCGAATTCCATGGGCAATGTGATTATTTCAGCTTACTCACTTTCCACATTGTCGTAAGCGGTTATGGTAATGATGTTTGACTCGAGGTCTTCTTCAGTATGTCCTAGTTGCTTAACCAACTTCACTTTGTGCATATATTCAATCCTAATCCATTGTCCACAAGCACCCATTTGATCTTTCAGTGGGTAATGAATACCTCAATATATAAGGGGAGATTATGCATTGGATTTTTAGTAAGGATTTCCCTATGATTAAGGGCAATGTGCTCAGTTGGTATGATGTTTTCTACCACGGCCTGAAGATGTGTAGTATCTACTTCTAGTGGAACTCTTGAACCCTGAAGAGTTTGGTACAAAATGTCTTTATGTACATTTGATATCTTAAGAATATCCAAGATCAAAATCTTGGTAGATGTCTTCTCAATTTTTTCCAAGAGGTTATACCTACCATTTTCTGGGGTTGATGGAGAGGGTTCAGGAATCATGAGGTGGGAACGTCTTGTTACCACAGTGAAATTATTTCCCTTGATTCGAATGGTTATATCATGGTCACTAGGAGAGTGAATACATCCAATGAGATAATCATAATGATTATTGTCTTTCTTGGTATATAGGAAATTTTCTGCTTTATAACTCTGGGATGACTCTCCTCGATCCGGCTTTGGCTCCTCTAACTTACCATGTTTAGGGAATGGATCTTTGTATATCCCCATATTTTCATTGGGTGTCTAAGTTTTTTTCCACGTTGTCCACTTCTATCTCCCAATTATCAATGAGGTCTTGGATGTAGTGACGAAGTTGCAGACATTTGTCTTGTTTTATGTCCCTTGACATGATGTAGTTCACAATAGTCATGCTATTTTTACCGTGATGTTTTTGGAGCATTTTCATCAAAGGGTTGTGTCTTGGGATGAGTCACCATGTGAGGTACATCCATATTGTTTCAATATAACCGACAAAGGCTCATTGAGAGGAGTGAACATTATTCGTTTAGGTGGTGGTTGAATAGATCCTTTGTTCAATTTAAAATGTTGACCAGTTTAAACCGTTTGCACGCATTTAAAATCTGTGATCCCGTCTCCCACCATGTTTTTGTTTTTTTTTTAATATTTTCAGCTTCTTTATAGGTTTAACACGTTGGTTATCCTTAGATTGTGACTTAAGAGTTCCTTTAGTAATAAGGGATTTCTCTATTTGAATGCCTTTTTCAATGACCTCCTCGAAAGTGTGAACACAATGCATTTGAAGGTGGAAAGTGATGTCTAGATTTAGGTTGGGCACAAAGATACTTACCAGCTATTTTTCACATGGTCACTAGGAGAGCGAATACATCCAATGAGTGAATCATAATGATTATTGTCTTTCTTGGTATATAGGTAATTTTCTACTTTATAACTCTGGGATGACTCTCCTCGATCCGGCTTTGGCTTCTCGACTTACCACGTTTGGGGAATGGCTCTTTGTATATCCCCATATTTTCATTAGGTGTCAAATTTTTTCAGGTTGTCCACTTCTATCTCCCCATTATCGATGAGGTCTTGGATGTACTGACGAAGTCACAGACATTTTTCTTTTTTATGTCCCTTAACATGAGGTAGTTCACAATAGTCATGCTCTTTGTACCATGATGGTTTTGGAGCATTGTCATCAAAGGGTTGTGTTGTGGGATAAGTCACCATGTGAGCTACATCTAATTATTTCAATATAACTGAAAAAGGCTCATTGAGAGGAGTGAACATTATTCATTTAGGTGGTGGTTGAATAGGTCCTTTGGTCAATTTAAAAGGTTGACTAGTTTAAACTATTTGCATGCATTTAGAATCTGTGATCCCGTCTCCCACCATGTTTTTGTTTTTGTTAAATATTTTCAGCTTCTTTGTAGGTTTAACACGTTAGTTATCCTTAGATTGTGACTTAAGATTTCCTTTGGTAATAAGGCCTTTCTCTATTTGAATTCCTTTTTCAATGACCTGTCATCACCAATCCGGCACTATGATAATTCTTCACCGGGAACTCCTCGTGCTATGATTATTTATTAATGCACAGCCTTTCGTTTGGTGGATATAATCTGGAAACAAAACAACAACAGAACACAAGAATACCATCGACTATGATAAGACAGAATGATGACAAATCTGAAATACCAAAGTAAATTATAATATTAACATGAAATTGTTACAATCTCACCCATGAGGCACTTCGGGTGTTATTGACTTCACTTGCCTTTCACCAAGACTATGGGAGAAACTTTACAATCACACCTCTTAGTGGCTTCTTCAACACACCTTTAACTGATGGCTTCCTTCGCACACTTCCTACAATATTTCTCACTACTTCTTTCTATGCTAAATGAGGGGGGTGGCCTCTCTATTTATAGAACTTACAGGCTTATCCATCTTATCTCTAAGATAGGATAAGAAATCCACTCTGACGAATCATATTCCATACCTTAACTCTTATCTATACATGTAAGCTTATCTTTTAAGATAAGATAAACCTTATCATTTTACATGGGTTCCACATTTTTAGACTTTTTACAAATAAAATACACAAAATATTTATGACCTCACTCCTTGTCCTTATTACCAATATAATATTTCTAATTCCTAATCATGTAGACCCTACTTCTCTAATTACCCAAACTTTGACATTTTCATATTACCGGACCACTTACGACAAATATTTACTTTTTACAACATTCCTATTGTACTTTGACTGTTACCGTACTCCACATTATTGGCGGCGTCGTACTGGCAGCACCGTTATCTTCTATTGGATGCTACTACTAATTACACTTAACAACATCCTATTCCTAATACATATATTAATGAAATAGAAATTATGGAGGAAAATTTTAGTGTCGACAGACCTCCTCGAAAGTGTGAACACAATGCATTTGAAGGTGGAAAGCGATGTCTAGATTTAGGTTGGGCACAGAGATACTTACCAGCTATTTTTCACATGGTCACTAGGAGAGCGAATACATCCAATAAGAGAATCATAATGATTATTGTCTTTCTTGGTATATAGGTAATTTTATACTTTATAACTTTGGGATGACTCTCCTCGATCCGGCTTTGGCTCCTCTGACTTACCATGTTTGGGGAATGGATCTTTGTATATCCCCATATTTTCATTAGGTGTCTGAGTTTTTTCTGGGTTGTCCACTTCTATCTTCCCGTTATCGATGAGGTCTTGGATGTACTGATGAAGTCACAGATATTTGTCTGTTTTATGTCCGTTGACATGATGTAGTTCACAATAGTCATGCTCTTTATACCATGATGGTTTTGGAGCATTTTCATCAAAGGGTTGTGTCGTGGGATAAGTCACCATGTGAGGTACATCTAATTATTTCAATATAACCGACAAAGGATCAGTGAGAGGAGTGAACATTATTCGTTTAGAGTGATCTACATCTCTCTAAAGACCTCTCCAATGGTAAATTTTTCTCAAGGTGGAATTCATCTTCTTCACCCCTAGATGGGTTGAATAAGGTGCATGATGAGCCTATGCCAAGATATCTTGTCTCAAACCTTAATCCCTAGGTACATAGTCCTTTGTTTAGTTTAAAAGGTTGAGCAGTTTTCACCATTTACACGCATTTGGAATCTATGATCCCATCTCCCACCATATTTTTCTTTTTGTTAAATATTTTTGGCTTCTCCGTAGGTTTAACACTTTTTTTATCCTTAGATTGTGACTTAAGAATTCCTTTGGTAATAATTGATTCCTCTATTTGAACACCTTTTTCAACGACCTCCTTGAAAGTGCGAACACAATGCATTTGAATGTCAAAAGTGATGTGTGGATTTAGGTTGGGCACAAAGATACTTACCAGCTGTTTTTCAGGGAATGCACAAAGGAAGCGACTGGCTATCCCTCTCCACTATTGCAAGAAGTTTGTGAATGTGTCATTTGGATGTTGTTTGGTACCACATAAGTCTTCCATGGTGATATCACTTTATATATTGTATGAGAAGTGACGCACAAACCTCTCTGCCAGTGCTAGCCAAATAAAAATATATCCCGAGGTGAGCGAGTAAACCAATCCAAGGCTTGACCTCCTAGACTCTTGGGAAAGATTCATATGAGATAATTATCAATATAGGACACCTCTTGAAATGCCATATAGAAATCCTTGACATGATCTCATGGGTCTCCCTTTCCTCTATATTTGTCAAATTTTGACATGTCAAATTTTTAGGGAAGGGTTGAAGTGTCATAGCTTTGTCAAATGGATGGGGACATAGTTCTTCATATTGATATTTTTTGATGCTCCCCACATTTCTCTCTTGAAGGCTTATGAGTGTTGCTTTCATAGATTGTACTTCTTGTGCGAGTAATTGTTCTTTAGTGGGAGAAACAGGGATATATACACGATGATGCTCCAAATTGTCTTCTCCTTGATTTTCCCTATGAAGTTCACTTATTTTGACCTTAGGCCTTGTCTTTTGGAAATTCTTGCTTACTTATTTTTGTACATGAGAGGTTAGTAAGGTCAATTGTCAACTAATGTTGCTAATTTGTTGCTAAATAGTGACTTCTTCTTCCAAAGCTTCCTCTTCTTCTCCATACTCTTGAGGTTTTTCAAAATTATTGTGTCCTAACCTGATTTTACGTGGAACTTTAACAAAGGGTATTCTATGGCCCACTACATTATCATTTCCGATGTTGGAGGTAGAGCCATGTCCATGTGTTAAAATATCCTCCATGTTGATGAGAGGTTGCTCCTCGTTATTAGCATTATTTGTAGGTGGGATTGTTTCATGTTCAATGGGCATTTTGGCTCCCAATTCTACAACTTGTGCTAGCACCCTATCCTTGTTTCTAAAAATGAATTCATCTAATAAGGTGGGGTCAAAGTCAAACTCCGCATGTGGGGATTCCAATTCATCACCACTATGATCTATCATGTCTTCTATCTCTTTTTTTGTAGAAAATAAAGGCCCAAGATCATGACCAATAAAAGGGTTTGACCCTTGTTTGTTTGAGGCTTCCCATGTTTGCACTTGTTATGCTTCAAATGTTTTCTTTTTGAGCCCTAATCATGTTTTAGGAGCCATGATGTGCAATAGCTTCACCAAGGTACGTTGCAAATGTGTTCAAATTTTTTTGATCACACCTAAGTGAAAATGCAAAAATAATGTCAAGAATATGAATGAGTATAAATGTTAAAGTACTAATTTGATAGAGTGATAAGTCAACAGTGACACAATATTTGGTACCTAAGCCTATCAATCGAATGAATTACTTCCTAGGTTTGTTTCAAAAAGGTAGTTGGTGTCGCAAGATAATTAACAAGATGTCCTCACTTATGTCAAGTTCAAGGGAATGAACAAGATGTAAGTAAATAAAATAAGTTAATGTGACCTCATAAAAAGGTATAATAGAAGCAAGCTCAAATTCAATTAATATCTATATCCCAAAAAGTGCCGATTCAATTTGTGAGTGGCCTAACAATGTCACCAAGATGTGTTAACCAAAATTTGCTAGAAAGTAAGGTATTGATATCAAGATGATATTGATATAACACGCACAAGTGGTAACACATAGCAATTTTCAAAATCGAGGTAGTAATGGAATCAAACTAAAATCTTATAGTATAACTAAGAATTGTTAAAATGTGTATAGTGTAACCTTACAATGTAGATATTTAGGTCAAGTTTACAAGAAACAAGACGTAAATACCAAAATTGTAGTGATACGATATAAACAAGGTAACCTTTCCAAGGAAGTTCAAGATGATGAACCACACCTAACTATGATGATGATCTTGACATGGGTATCAAGATCACAAAGGACACCAATGATATGAATACATCTACACACACTTTAGATGTTTAACTTACCCAACCACAAACATGGATGGGCGTAAACGAACAAAAAAGTTGCAAAAACAATCAATTGATAATGCAAATGTAGTCACTCTTCTTTTGATCAACAAAGTGTCAAAAGAACGTGAAAGAAGTTATAAAAATGGGGATGAAAAATGTTGGCTTTACTTCGACAGAGTTTCACCTCACCTTAAGGAAAGTGAAAAACTAAACAAACGTGGTGTTTCCCACGTTTCGTGATGAATGATTGCTCACAAGTCAACACTATTTTGAAATGGTCAAAGTGGGATCCTGGCCAACAAATATCTTCCTAGGATGTTTTCTTCTCATAGGTTATACAAAGTTGTCTTAAGAAAGGTCAATTTACCCAAAAATTTGCAATGACTAATTTGGGAGTACCTTGGCTTTACTTTACCCCCTTCAAGCACAATACGTAACTAGTGTGTCTACGTGTACCATCACTAGGGTCACCCTATGGATAACCAGTAAAGCTAACTCACAAGGAACAACTAGTCAAGTAAGTTATGTGGAGAACTTCCCATTTCATCCACAAGGTTCCCTCTTATGTGGAATACTTTTGGGTACCTGGTACCACCCTAATTGTTGTTGCTTAAGGTGTTATGTCAAAGGGTTTATTTTCTAGTTGAGTGGATAGGGATGTACCCTTTTCCAAAACCTGAAATACAATGTTTTGAATATGGTGTTCTTTTTATCTTGTTTTATTTTGATGTGGTTTGCTTGAACACCTTTTGGGAACCTGTACAACAACTGTATTAGTAGTTTGATTTTGTTTCGATTCCACCTTTCTTTGACAAGCATGTGTTTTGGTCCTACACAATGGGTTAGTAATTTTCCATAAAAATAATAAACATCATTTCGATCCTCAATATCGTCCAAGGATGCAAGAGAAGAGCATACATGATGTTTCTAAAATTCCAATAAGATACCAAATGAAAAAGAACTTAATTCAAACACACCAAGTCAACCCATTCCAATTTAGATATCCTTAACAAGTTCAAAGCATAAAAAGACCTAGGAATTGTTTTTGATTCCCAAGATCGCCCCAAAGGACACGAGGGAAGAGCATACGTACCCTTATTCTTATAAGCAAGCATGCAAAGTCTATCTAGTCTAGAAAAAACATGTAAACATACCCTGTAAAAATAGGCATTAATTAGATAAAACCTATAAAGAAGTTAGCACTTTAACACTTTAATTTGAGAAAACTGAAAGATTCCTACGCCCCAATTTAGGAACGTGCACACGGGTTAGCGCGGATGCACCCCTCTATGTTTTTCAGACTCACAATGCACCTGCACCACCTAAGAGGTGTCTATGCCAGGATTAGGGCATGTGCGCTATGGTAGATAAAAAGTAGTACCAAATTTTGACAGAGTTCCTATGCCACCCGAGAGGTGCCTACGCCAGGGTTAGGGCATGTGTGTCATCTTGACATGTTTTTCCACTGCAGTGAAGGTACAATACGAACATAGTGTCTACTCCTGGTTTGGTGTGTCTACACCATGGTTATGGTATGTGCGTTGGGGTTAGTGTATGTGCACAAGGGTTGGAAAATAGAGATATAAACTCTGACCATGTGCCTGTACCATCTGAGAGGTGCCTACACTAGCGTTGGTGTTCTTAGGCCAGGATTAGTGTGCCTTTGGCCCTCCTATAATCAAAGTATGGAAAAAGATACAAAAATCTCACGAAACTTCAAATTTTAGTAAGTTAGCTTGAAATTGACAACAACCCATTAAAATGATAGCTCTAAATGTGAACCTACACACATAATACTAACAAAATCCTAAGAAATTGAGCATTATTTTACCACATGTGTATATAAAAGGTTATCCAAAAACAATAGAATTCAAGCTAGAATGTTAAGGGACTAAGGATCCGTCCCATTGAGCGTGCCAAATGTGTGCATGGTTTTGTTTAACTAAGTTAAGGAAATTAAAACTAACACCTAGTAGTCTTAATTAACAAAGTTAAATCAAAATCTAAACACCATCTTGTTAAGAGCTAAGCAAAGTTAAATAACAACATTATCATAAACTTTGAAATGAAATCAAACTAACATGTTAATTATCAAAACTTCTACTCTTTAGACTACTAAAACAACTAAATTGAACCTGCGTAGATTCATGGAAATCAAATTTGATTATTTTATTTCAAGGTATTAGGAATAAAGCTCATCAAAGCATGGTATTAGTTCTTGCTTGTACACAAAGACGAGTTCGTCAGTTTTTGTGTATAAGCTATTAACATAGGTTAATACATTGTTTAATCTTAGAAATTATACCTTTGTGGCATTTTTGGTTTTCCTAACTGCCATCGGTTATCTCCACCTGTAACCAACTCTCCTTATAAATATTTGATGTATGTGTTTTGATTTAATCAAGGCATTCAAACATTTTTACATTGTCTTGTTTTTCCTTTATTGATATCAGAGCACTGCTCAACGTGGGGAGGTGTATATTTTTTGGTAGTTTTCAAATGTATCAATGTATCACATGTAGAGCCATGATAGTATCTCCCTTTCCTTTAAAGTTTTGAAGAAGTGACCAATGAAATAATTTTCCTGCATGGAGCCTTCGATGCCTATGTCAATAAAATTGGCTTCATTTCTTTATACTGGGTATTTTTTGATGGAAAAATTGATTTCTATTTTGGATTTGGTTGATGTATGTAGCTTCCTATTATTTTCCAAGAGTGAAGCAACAAATATGGGGTCATCAGCCTTGTATACACCTATAGTTTTGTCTACACAATATTATTACTAAACATGTAGTAACTATCGTAGTTACCTACAAATTGGCTACACTACGCTATCTAATTATCTTATATAACCTTCTCTAGGCCCCTAAACAATGTTAATCCCCCTCTAAATGGATTGTATAAGCTTTTTATCCTTAATTAACTTTTTCTTCAGTTAATTAACCCTCCTATTGAATTTATAAAGGGATTTGAATTTCTAAACAAATATCTTACCTTTCCAAAAATCCACTTAGCTTTCTAAAGTCTCGTTCACACCCCTAAATGTTTTTAATGAAAATCACCGAGTTGGAACCTTTTTTAGTCCCACATGCATCCAAAACATGATTTTTAAAAAATCCAAAACTATATATAGAGGCATACCCCTCCCACATTTTTTCTAAGAACTCTCTCTCCCACTTAATTCTAATTTATGGCATTTTAGGTTCTTTAGAGTTTCCTTCATAGTTTATTTGAGCTATGTGTTTATCATTTGATTATTTCATTTCAAAGCTTTGGGTAAATGGGAGAATCCATGAATGGTGAGCTTCCACACTCAAGATTTTGAAGATCAACAATTGAAACTAATTGATAGAGCTTTAATAGGTTCATTTTTTTATAGCTTTCATGGAGTAGAGAACTAAATATGGAAATTTTAGAGCTTAATTTTTTGTTTCAAGATTCATATATGCATGCAAATAGGTAACTCTTCTTTATCTCCAATCTGATGCTACAATGATTTGTTTTCTTAAATATTTTGGGGTTTCTTAAGTGTTCTTAACCCAATTTCATAGCTTTTACAACTTTTCCTTGTTCACGGGTCTCATCTTGTAGTGTGCCCTTCCTAGTTAGTTGTCATCATTGGTGATAATAGGGTTCATTTTAAGATACCTATGGGAAATTGAAGGTGGAATATTCCTGACGAATATCCCCAAAACCAATTTCGCAAACAAGGCAAATTTTTAGGGGTTTTTGTGTAATTCATTTTCCCAAACGAAGCTTTTATTTTCAATTCATGTGACAAAAAGGCTATGCGCAGACGCATGACATGAGATTTGCTATGATGTATGACTATAGATATTTTGTCATGTGTTTACATCCTCTTCCCTCCTATCGTGCGTCAAAGTAACCACAGTGACACCCAAAAACAAGGTTGTTGTCAAATGACAACAAGTTTTTTTTCACGCAAAAACAACCTCACTATTGCATGATAGGAGGTTTGTTGTCACACGACAACATCCTTATTATCGTATAACTACAAATCTCATGTCATGTGTCTACATCCTTCGACCTTTTTCATGCATCAACAACATAGGACTTTCACACATCAAAACCTCCTATCGTGCATCAACAACTTCCTTCCATACATAAACCTCATGTTGTGCATTAACAACCTACCCTACAATTTCACAGTACTTTATATGTCGGTACCTTAGTAAAATAGTAGTAATTTAGTAGTATACTACATGGCGAATCACCTAGCTTTTTATATGAGACATTTTCAAATGTAGGCGAAGTGACCCCTATATATATATATATATATATATATATATATAAATTTTAAGTGAGAAAGTCACCGACCTACTCCAAAAAATTCACCTTTTCAAATTTTCCTAAAATGGAATATTTGCCACTAAAAAAATACCTAGGTGATAATATTTTGGGTATAACAAAAAAATAAAATAATTAAATATTCTGTGACATGTTTGAACAAAATTTTGTATTGAAGACATGATGTGGGGCAGGGGATCGTGGCAAACTTTGTCAAGATGCGATAGAAAGGAGAGAAACACATTCTAAACACCTTTTGAGACCTATCATTTTTCTTGTCTTAGAATAGAAGCACTTTTTTTTATTCAATATGTTAATCATGCTGAAACTTGAGCTGACATTGTAAATTTTAGAAAGAAATGGGTTAAAGCAGTCCCGCACGCTAAGGAAATCAAAAATCACCTCCCCTTATTTCGTAATGCTCAAATGACCGATTTGGGTCAATATTTGTGCCTGAAGCAGGTTTGTTTGTTTCTAAAGAGAAAGGAGAGTGTCATCTCTAACGAGCTTGGGGTTGATAGAGAAATAGTTAGAGGTGGATTTTACGATATTAGAGCTAATAAAATATCAAAAGAGTCTAGAGATGGAGGTGGGTGCTGCCACAAAGGAAGTGGCACTATAAGAAGAAGCATTTGTAGCAAAGGTCCAACATTCAATACAACTTATAATTTTTTTCCTTTTTAGGGAGAGAATTCATCATCATTTTAATGTCATCTACAGATGGTTTTAGTGGATAAACATTTGGAGATATATCCTCTTGTATGTCCAAATTTGTAGTTGGGAAAGTTGAATCTAATGGTACTATAGGCATTCCATGGTTGTTAATTATAGGTGCAGTAGAAGATAAATCATTTGAGGTTTAAAATGTTGATACTATTTGTGATCCACTGAGTATAGATTCATAAGGAGGTTATGAGTGGGCATTTAGTTTTATTACAGGTGATTTATTCTCTAAAATACGATTCGATTTCCATCTTCACGACTTGAATAATGGTGGTTCTCTTACTTCCGATATGTTTTGTTAAGATGTTTATGGTGGTCTGAAGTATGTTGTTGCTGATGTCAGAGGAGATATGAAATGCATGTTTTTGAAGCCAAAACATACACACTTTGAACCATATGGGTTGCATGTGAACCATTTGAAAAATGCTCATAGACATGTGACTGTTATTTTTTGATTGTGTAGATTTTTTTACTAAAATATTCTCAGAAAATTGGCCTCCAAGACATGGTTTCCTCACTCCCATATCTTTCCTTGGGAGATGTCAATCAAATGCAAAAATTATCTTTGTTGAAGGGTGAGTGGAAAATGTTATAGTCCAGGATTTTAGGAATAACTTTATTTCTTGGAGAAATGGTAATTATTGTCTTCTATAATTGCTTTATGTGCACATTATTCTTTGTTGCACGCATGGAACTCTAAGGAAGCCATCATTAAAGGCAGGTAGGTCAACCTCACATTTATATAATAAATTATGATTGGCCACTCAAAACCTTTGTTAAATAATTTTTCATGGTGGTGTGAAAATGAAATAAATTAGGGGACACTTGTGTAAGCATGTAAATAGGTTCAAATTATTGTACGGAGTTCAATATCATGGAATGAGGTGGTTGTAGGGATATTACTTGTATAAATCAGAACATATACAGTAGAATAACATGAGATAACACCACAATGATGACAATATGCTTATATAATAGCTTTGCCACTTCGAGGGGGCAACCTCCAATACCACTTCGAGGGGGTAACCTCCAAACCGTACAATAACACTCCAATACTCAATATGATGAATAACTACAACCTTCTAACCCCTATATATACCATTCTAACCTATGGCCAATACTGAGGCCAACCTCCTAAGCATAATAAATCATAAATGAATGATATAATAAGATAAGGGGATGTGTGCCACATGTCGGCATCTCCATCAACCCATATACATTATAATATTATATCCCAAGGTACATAACATGGTTGCATTATGTTCACATATTGTATTTGGTGGAAAATTTGTCTAGTTTTTCAAGAAAATGCAATGGAGGGATTTTGATGCTCCCAAACTATTTAAGATAATGCTAAAAGAGAGTTGAAGTCTAGTTGGTGATGCAAAGTGAGGAATCACAAGAAATCCACAAATGGTTAATAGAATGCCTAAAGCTAATGTGGTCTTGTCAAATGCCAAGATCTTGGGTTTAGCGTTAAAGGTATGGATCACTCTCCCTATCGATTCAAAATAAACATTTCATCATTTATTTTTTTAGTGTTATATTTGAGTATGTTGTGTATTAAAATAGAAATGAAAAATAGAATTATTGATATGTCTTTTACCTTTCCTGAAAATATCTTTCTTAAAACCTTTAAGCATAAAAAAGTTAGGCCTTTGGAACCATGCGCATGAAGCACCATGTCGAATGGTTAATGGGAACCAAAACCTCAAACAATATCCATGTAGACCTAAGACACCATGAATTTTATTAACCAAGATGACTAACTTCATTAGATACCTTAACGAGGTGAGATTAGACATCCTTTTAACACTTTAGTTAATTTTGGTGACGTACTCACTTTATGAAATTGTGATCAGTTTTGGCTTACAAATGTCATATTGATTTTGTGTAAATAGAGAAAACCTTCAACTACCTCTACCAATCCTATGTGAGAATTAAAATCAACTCTCAGTTTCATAAAAATAATTTCGTAAGTTATAGTTTTAAGTGGATGTTGGATCCCACCTATCATCGTACAATAGAAGTGTTCAATGTGTTTACAATAATTTGTCTCAAAGTCACCTTCATAATTTGAGACTTTTTAATGCAATAAAATTCCATTGAATACAAAGACTAGGTATAAATTAATGAAATTTATGTTTTTACTTAAAATGAGTGGTTTTATAAACTATACCGTAAACACTTTCGTTGTTTTGGTCAATTTCCACAATCACAACTTAAGCTAGAAAATATTTCTTTGGATCCCATTGGTTCTATAAATTACTCGGTAACCCTTTTTACTACATTACAGTGTGTAGAGTATTATTTAAAAAATTAATGTGTATGAATGGATTTTTCAATTTATATCTCTTCTCTCTCTCTCTCTCTCTCTCTCTCTCTTAAATTAAATATAAATTTTTTTTTATCTTGGAAACGTGAATGGATAAAAAATGCAGATGAGTTTGAATTAAAATGAAAATGGCTATGAATTGAGAAATGGTCAATATTGTGAATAGAATTTTTTTTATATTTTCTCTCTCTATCTTCACTACTCTCTCTCTGAAAAACAAAAATGTAAATGAATGTGGAGTGTGAGGAAATTATCTCTCCTCTTTGTCCTTATCTCTACCTCTCTATGTAATTTTTTTGAAATTACTTGAAATGATTAATGTATTTTTTTGTGCTTGAGTGTAAGGCTTTTGCATACAAGTCCTAGGGCTAACACACCATTGGTTACAGGTACTCTTAACAAAAACAATTCAGATTTTGATATGTTGTAATCAATGACATGACATTAAGATATTGTATATTGATATGAATTATGAATGTTAATTGAAAATGAATTAAAGAGAGTTGCATTATCAAAAGTAGTGTGTTGAAGATTATTTTTCCTCTTGGACTCTTACATTTCAAGCATTGCACATGGAAATATATTGTGTTTGCATCTACCTTACATGTTAAAGATAACCTTACAACTCTAGTAAGAGTGACACATAATTAAATTAGGAACAACTATGTTAGCTAGATAAACGAGGAAGATAGCTGAATTTTGTAAATGCATGGAAAGAATACCAGTCACCTCATAGGTGTTAATCCCATTTGAATTTAAATATGGATCTCATGGTTTAGAATATTGAAACAATTACCTGCCTAATAGTTATTGCGGTTCATAGCTAAAATAAATTTTTTTGAAGTAAATTATCATTTTTAGACCATATAAATAGAGTGAGTATTCAACCTTTTTCATACCCTCTCTGTGCATGGTTTTATTTGACTAAGTTAAGGGAATTTAAAATATCACCTAGTATTCTTAATTAAAAAAATTAAATCAAAATCTAAACACCATCTTGTTAAGAGCTAAGAAAAGTTAAATAACAACATTATCATAAAATTTGAAATGAAATCAAAATAACATGTTAATTATCAAAACTTCTACTCTTTAGACTACCAAAACAACTAAATTGAACCTAGGTAGATTCATGGCAATCAAAGTTGATTGTTTGATTTCAAGGGATTAGGAATGGAAGCTCATCAAAGCATGGCTACAAGACCACTTTGATTATTTCCATATGACCCAAAGACTTAAGTGGATGAAATGCAAGAATGAGGCTTAGCTCTTCTAATGGTGAAATGCTTAAGGATGAAAAAAGGCTTATAGTGTATGTACTATATGCTTTCTTTTGTTTCTAAAGAATTAGGTGTAAGTGTAAAGGTAGGAGGAGGACTATTTATATAGCCCAATGGGTAAAGGAATCTCTACATCCCTTTGCATGTGGGACAATAGAGATGTTGAGTTAGTTGTGGATAAGGGGAGTTTAGAAAGGGTTGAGTTAACTTTAGGAGAATTTAGCTTGTCCTTTAGTGATGAATGTGGATAGAGGGGGTTTATTAATTAATCAAAGTGATTAATTAATAGGTGTGAAATCTTATAAAAGCTTTTTAGAGGAATATTAGCATGATTTAGACTATATAAGGGGATTAAATCAATTAAATAATGATGTATTGGTTTAATGAAAGGGGAATCTAGGTAATTAATAATAATTAATTAGTTTAGATAGAAGGAAATATTAATTAACGGAAGGTCATTAATTAGGGTATTTGTTGAATAGAAGACTTAATTAATTACTTATTGTAATTAATTAACGATGATAGAAGAGAAGATGAGCATTATTGACGATATGTTGTCAATTTGCATGGGGAAAAGGATAATTAGCACAATTTAAGTGTTTTAAATTGTTCAGGATAAATTATAGGTGTCTACACCCTAACTCTAATTCATGTCACATATAGGTTTTTAAACCCTAATTTCTTAAGAAATAATTTAATCCTCACAATTAGACTTCTTTTCATACACTTCAGAAAATTCTATAAAGACCATTTCTATAACTTAATTGTCCTTGTATGAAGCAAAATATCAATTGAGTAACCTGTCATTTATAGGATAATTATGACTAACACTTGGTGTCATAGTTCTACTCATCTTCATATATGAGATAGATTTCATGTTTTGAGTTGGACCTTAGTGTATTAGTGGTCAAATATATTCTTAAGAAGATAGTTTGTGATACCTTCATCATTGAATGAACTCTTCGTAAGATCCTAATGACATAAGTGGAGTTAGTGCACTAGTTTTACCATACATTATACTCATGTTAATGATCTCTTTACTTCTTGAAAAACAAACATGTCACCCCTTCTAGTATCAATTTTACACATTTGTCTCTTACAAATGTTTAGTGGAATAAATATGTTTTCACACCTTAAACCGATCTATAGTCAGGCGTAGAGCCTTGAGTGCAATTAGAATTAAAATAAACCTAATGGAATCCTTTGAAATATACGTGTTAAAAAAGTAAGGAATTTGTTTCTTGGAATACCTCAAGTGGCATGAAGGCTTTAGAAGACATTGAAATTTTATTATTCTAATTTTTTCTTATGGTAGGGTGCGAGAAAACCTCGAGTTGAAATGAATGTAATACATCGAGTGACCTCTTATGATGTTACTGAAGAAAGGAAATATGATGTATTATTACAATGAATGTAAATATTACCTTAGAGGGATTTTAAAATTCATTGAATTATATAACTTCTACATTTGAACTCCCTTTGCCCCTATTAGATAATTGTGACCCTTAGTAAAAGATTTCCATGTGTTTTGTCATAGGGTGTATTTTCCTCCATCCATGATTTCTTTTGAAGTTTATAGATTATGAAACCTCTCTTAAGGGTATTAGTGAAAGAAATGTTGATGCATTTTACCAAACAATTTAAAGAGTTCCTTGGAAGAAAATTGAAAATCGATAATTTTTGGGTTGTTTTAGTATATTCTTTAATACTTGGGTTTTTAAGAGTGATGAAATGAGTTTTTAGGTACAGGGTAACCACTCCTTGTAGTCATTAATCTCTAAGTGTAAATTATGTGTCATTTTAATTACAATTGTTTTAAAACAATGCCAATAAGAATCCAAAGTAACCATGTAAGATCAATGGAAAACAAGAGTAATTAAGATATTTGTGTAGGAATAAATATATACTTGAAGTATGCATAATTGATTTTGGAATTCTCTTGTTGTTAAGAAAAAAATGAATTTCTATTAAATAAATCAAGCATTTATGCCAAAAAAACTCTTATATAATAATAATAATAATAATTATGACATGTAAATGTTAAATCGACTTAAACTAATTGTTGACCTATAAAAAATTATAACAAGAAAAATAGGCTATTATGATTTATGTTTATGGGAAGAGGTATCATGAATCTAAACAACCCTTAAATCCTACAAATTCCTTCCTTGGCCTCATGATAGTTCCCCTTGTCTAGCAAAGGTAATATTTAAACATCGAATATACATCTCGAAAAGAAGAACCTTAACATCTTGTTAGTTCCTTTTCGTAACAAGGATTTAAATTTAATGTCAATTAAAAATATTTTGAGAAACAAACCTTTAATGTAAGAATGAATATTGGGAGGATCGTAGGTGTTTAAAATGAATTTAATTAACAAATGAGCTGTGTATAATTAATGGAAATTGAGAAAGGAACTAACAGTGTATTCTCTTCTAAATGCTAATGCTATACGAAAATAGAGTAGTTGAATTTTTAGAGACAGGAAATTTTGCACCCTTACTAGTTTAATTCATTGGAATCCTATAAGGTTATATAATGGAAAACTAAATGTTATAAATATGTAAACCATAAAAAGGCCATGTTGTTGAGTATGCCTATGCTCTGTGTTTTACAATAGTTACATCATTGTCTTGGTGCACATCATTTGAGAAATACATTGATGTGTACCATCTGTTATGTATTATATGAGTGGGTTCATATTTGTGTAAGTGTTCTACGTGATGTCAAGTGTCTTTATTTAGATCAAATATGGTGTTGTGTAGCGTGTAATTAAAGACAAAAAAGTATCCCAATGATTTTACTATTATATTTTGTGTTACAAATATGTGGGCATTACACATCTTCATTTTGTTATCATTCTTTAGTCTACCTCCTCTCTCCCAATGCAAAAATCCATTCTCATAAAAATAACATTCCATTGAGGAGCTTACATATGTGATCCCATTCTTATTCATACAAGAATGTTTTATAGATTTCAAAAGGTATTCTTTGAAATGCCAAGATGGTGTCTTTGTATTTCTCCACTCATCAATTGAGAGATGAATGGAGTGCCATGGAAAAATAGAGTGACACATCTACACAAAGATTAAGAGAATTATATGTAACAAGTTTTCTTTTTAGGGACATAAAAATGATATTGGGATACAGTATGAATTATTTTTTCACAAATGCCATTGTTAGCTAGTTGCTTTTATTAGATGCCAAATACCCAATCATCAATTATCCCGGTGGATCATATAGTGTTGTTATGGTTATCGTCAATGTAATTAAATTCTTCTACGAATATGTTTCTAGTATTGGTTTAGGAAAATGTGCATCGGCTACATTTATAGTCTTGGTAGTAGGATCACGAGGAAAACACCTTACTATGTAAAATACCCATGCTTGAATCATAATGAGCGTAAAAGTAGTATCCATTAAGTAAGTAGATACTTACTAGAGGCTGGACGCTACATAAAGGTTGGAGGAAAATTTGTGTCCTCTCATTAGTTACCTATGATAGGGTTGCACCATTTCTTTGGTGAAAATTTTGTTTGTGTTTGTTTTTCTTATGCATGGTGTTGTTTTATTCTATAAAATGTGTTTTTCAATAGTGAAAAATTCAAAGGCATTTCTAGTTTGGTACCTCTTGAATGAAGAACATTGTGAGGAGAAAACAAAATAAAGTAGCAATTGGTTCTTTGTAAATGGTTTTTGGAAATCCGAGAAGTTCCAATGAAGCATATAGTTGAGACATCTTGTCACCTACAGGTTTGTGGTCAACCCATAGTTAGAAAACCATAGGGGTTTATGGTAATCAAGGAAAATGTTTACAAATGGATTTTCATGCATACAAATGACATGCAACAGTCAAGGGAAAAATTCCCTCCTCAATGAAAGTGAGGTTGGCTTTATTGAAAACCAAAACTATATTTACCTCTATACATTCAAAATTAAATGTGGGGGGTGTTTTGGGAAATAAAATGGAAATAAGTGCGAATAAGGGAAATGGAATGGAATGTAGGAAATAAATGGAAAGGAACGGATGGAAGGAGCATACAATATTTTAGTAAAAACATTGCCTAATATTACATAGATAAGAAGAAGATAAATGAATAACTAACTCAAAAAAATGGATTTTAAATCAGCTTAACAATAATAAATGAAATGAAGCACACATGAGTAAGTACATATCAAAGCTTAATCACTGTGAATGAGTAAAAAAAAAAATATTAACAATGATATCAAAGATAGTATTAGCATGAAATATTTAAACACTAACATCTAATGAACACAAGAACATCAAATGCTACAAGAGATGATGAATGGGACAAAAAGTCCATATTTCATTATGTCTCCAAAATGTATTCACAAAAAAATAGAAAGTTTATTTCTTCAAACAAAGATTGCATAAAAGTAATCTTCTCCCCTCTAAAATTCACCCTTTCCATAACTTCATTTTATAATGCAAAAGTTGGTTAGAAGGTAGTTAAGGTTTATATGAGCATTAAATTAGGGCATCTAAAGTGAGTTTGACTTTTTTTTACTAACTTTTAAAAAGTATCTTGAAAATAGAAATCACTTAAGTGATCAAAAGTATGCTAAATTTGAGTTTGAGAATACCATCACTTTAAAATATCATTTTAAAACATAAAAATACCCAATGCCTTATCCATTAAAGTGGGGTCCACCTATCTCAAATGTATGAGAAATGGACTATCCCACTTTGTTAGAAACCATAATGTTATCTCCTCACTCATTGGTGAAATAAGGATCTTCTGCCTTTACGAATTGAAAATATCTGAGCCTTTCGAATGTATCTAACAAATTCTCTTTTTGAAGAGGTTCAATCAGTTGAAAAACAAACATACAAAAAAACTACAATTCAAAAATCCTACCTAGCATATTATTTAGGTTGACCAATTTTTATCGAGCATATTTGAATTGTGTCCTCTATTTGATACATCATTTCATTTAACTAGAGGATAATTTGATGGCAGGAATGAACTTGTCCTTAAATGATTGTGACAACTATTCCTCAACATGTTTTGATGAATGGCTTCTATTTTGATCTTCCACAAAATCTCAAGGGATTTGATCTATGAACTCATGAATCAAGGTGATTGAAGTTAAGGCTTCACTATATATTCTCTCGTAATGAATCATGAAAAATTAGAGAAGTGTATTCTATGACTTGAGATGTAGACACCATAGAAAATGTGTCCCTCTGAATTCAAATTCAAGGATCCCTTCAATGGCTATAATTGTAGATTATATGCTAGTCATATCTCATCCAGATTCAATATGATAGAAGCAAAATATTCCATAAATGAAAGGATTGGATCTAGATATGCACTAATGTCTTCATGGAGCTCTAAAACCACTTTGATTGTATCTTTCCCAAAGGTGAAAATTTCTAAAATCTAGGATTTAGTGACATGGGCTAAATTTTTTACTTCCTTCACATATTGAGTGTTTTTCTCAGGGGCAACCACTACATTAGGTATTGGCAAAGTGGAGGACATTAGATTTATCAAATATTCAACATAATTCACTAAGTAAATATTTTTTTCCTTGAGTTGATAATTCTGAGATTTATATTTATCAATCCTTTTTAACACAATATCCATGGAATCTCAGGTCATTTCCATGCCACTTTCCAATGTATACTTCCCAATTCCAAGCCCGGATAGTTCATAGTTAGCAAACGTCATGATATTATGCTCCTTCTTGACTTGTGGAATGGAAAGATCTTAAATTTATTTCCATCTCAATCCATCATTATTCTTGAGAACACTTTATTATTCTTTGGGATTACAGCATTTAAAACCTTGGAAGGGGCATCAAAGTCATTATTGATTGCATTGACAATCCCCTTTTTTTCCTTGACTTCATAGTCAACCCAAGAAGGGTTCTCCTTGACCAATTTTTCACATAGAATCCTAGAGTATGAAGAAAAATTCACACCATTCTTGACATCATTATATTCTACAAGAGTTCTTTCCAGAATTCAATCTGCAAGGAATTAACTTCAACATCGACCTCTTGGACATCGAAATACCTTGAGAAACATGTTTGTGAACTAGGGATTCAGGAACATTTGGTATTTGGACCACTTACGCTTGACTAAACTCTTATGCATGACATGAATGAGTAGTGTTTATGTTGATCTTTCCTGAACTATCAATAACATTAGTAGACAAGTCTCTATTCAAATTGGAAAAACACTATTTGAGGGACCCATGATGCCTTTTGTCTCTAACCCATAAAAATTTTCCTTCCACCATCGCATAGGCTAGGGATGATTTCATGTAGAAATGCCTAGTCATCTTCACCTCGATCAACTACTTGTGGAGAGTATCACTAATCATGGTGACCCAATCTATAAAATATCTCTTTACAAGAATGATGCATATGAAGTGATATATCCATGGGTGAAAAATATCGGCAGAGGGGAGACCAAAGACTCGGCTCTAAAGAGTGATCATATCAATGATTTCCTTCATAAATTCAGTGTGGAAAACTTCCTTTGGAAACTAGTCAACATGATTCCTCTTGGTAACTAACCAATTGTTGTTGACCATCTTGGTCCACTTGAGGGCTTCTTCATCCCAAAAATCTTGTGCTTGACTATTGAGTGAGTTCAACATTCTTAGGGAAATTGAGGATGTTGAGAAAGTATATGATTTTCTCTAGTGTGTTCAAAATTAAAGGCTCGGGATTATCTTGAAGATTCCTCGCCTTTTGGGATCATAATGCTTTACACAGGCGATGAATAGCGTAGGTAATTACACTAAAATAGGAAAATCTATTACTTGAGGTATAACTTTATCATAGAGTCTATCCGAGAAGATATTTTTCCCGCCACTTTCACCCAATCACAAAATTATGTTCTGTTGATGTGGCCAAGATCGGTGTTGATGATATTGTCATATGTATATTTGATGGAAGTGGGAGGAATTATCCCTTGGAATTCATATTTTAGTGAGGAATTGTTTGACCTTTCTACATATTTATTTTACTTTCCCATAGATTTGTTAGGTTTTTTAGCCATTACAAATTTTAAGGAAAAACAAAGAAGCATGTAAAACAATGTTTCGAGACTTAGTCTCTATACCACCTTAACTGCAAGGAAAAAAATGGCTCTTTATTTATAATTATTATTATTATTATAAATTTTTAAATAAATAAAGCAAAGAAATTTCTAAGTTACAATGTTTACAAATGGCAATATGAGCTCAAGTTTAGTTCGAGGTGAAACCCAATTTTGGAGGCAATAGAAATATTTTGTTTTGATTTTTCTCACGAGTATGAACATGGATCATCTCTCCCTTACATCAATTGTTTTTGCATGTAACATAAATTGAAGTCCCTATGGTAATATTTTATTCCCATCCAAAATGTTGGGTCTTGAATATAAGAAAACCTAGGCACCAAAATACTCTCACCGTAGCTTGGTTTCTCATTGGTCCTTCGTGCTCAAGAAGATGATCATTTGTTGGGCATGTGCATGGCCTGTTTTTGCATGGGAAATGTACTAGTTTTTTTATTTTCTTTCATAGCTGTGATTTTTCTACGAAGGTGAATGCATGGACTATGGCCTTCGGCATGATTAATCTCCTTTCGGTTTGTGTGGTCCTTTATTCTCTTTTGGATGTGTATGGATTTTTCTTAGATGATTGGGAATGCATGGAGAGTATTAACTTTGGCCTGCATTTTGGATTGATATGTGGAAAATAATCTCTGACTTGTGTTTGGATAACCATTTAACCTCCTTTAATCTGTGTGGTTTTGCGAGGAGTGTCATGTGAATGCATGAGTTGATGTGTGGAAATTATAGATTCCTTTGACTATGCATGGCTTGATTTTGAGATTTGGTTTTCATGGCAAGTATTTTATTGTTAAAACCTTCCTTTTGTCTTCATCTTTGACATCTATGTGTGTATTTTCCTCTCTTTACACTACGTTAACCTTTCTCTTTGAAAACTTATGGTATTCCTTTCCTTGGTGTAGACCTTCTTTCACCTTCGTGGGTTGTGTATGAAATTTTTATTTGTGAATGTGTGGCCTTTAATTCTTGTGAGTAATTTCATCCATTTTAAATGCGTGATTTGTAACGTATAAACGTTTATAATGTTGGAAAATCCTTCTCGAAAAATGTTTCTTCACAAAGAAATAATAAGGAGTTGGAAATTAATAGCCTCAAATATTCTTTCTATATAGTTCACGCAGAGAACTTCTAAATATCCAAGAATATTTCTTGATTTTGTAACCGCTTATTCTATCTTCCCATTGAATAACCAATTCCTAATTTTTTAACCAATTCCCAATATCTTCAGGTAGTGTGCTTTAATTTCTAGGGGAATAGAGGGAGAGCTTAACCAATTTCCCATGACAATAGAAAAGGGGCATGGCAATTCCTCTCCATTCATCCATAAGGGAAAATGGAAGATATTTTTCCTTATGATATGCAATTACGCTAGAAAATAACAATGGAATTTCCCACATGCAAGGGAAAAATAAAGCTTTTGTAGAAAAGGGGAAAATAGGAGTGGAGAGCCAATTTGGCACTCACGGTAATTGGAAGTGGAATTATAATTGCCCACAACAATTTCTCATAGCAATTGGGGAAAATGAGAAAAATTCTTCCAAATTTGTCGAATAAAATTTACGTGTATTAAATTAATATTTATTAATTAAACACCCCAAAATTTAATAAAATTAATTTTATTAAATAAAAAGGTAAAATATTAATTAATTAATTAAAACATGGTTTATAACATAAAAGGAGGATGTCAATGAAATGAATGTCAAAATGATAAGACAAATAAAATGATCGTGATGAAGGTGATAAACCATGAGAAAGGACACTTTTGATTTTTTTTAAAAAAAATTCACGTTATAATTTTGTGAAGTCAAAATTAGTCGATAACATCTACATATTATTGGGGAAAAGGACTTCACGGATGTAACAATAGATGTAGAGCAACCAATTTAATGAACATGATCCTTGAAATGATGACGCACAAATACAAGATTAAAAAAGAGAGGAAAACAAGAAACAAAAGCAAATAAAAAAAAAAAACTAATTACCAATGTACATAAGGGGAGAACCTGTTTTCAACTTGGATAGTGCTTGAGGTATTGATCATTGTAGAGAAAAGGAAAATGAGTTCCATAAGAATATGCTACAAAAAAAAATTTCTCTCCACATAAATTTCTTATTTTAAAAGGGCCTAGCCACAACGAATCAAACTTCCCACGCTTTCCTTTTGGTTCATGCCTCTCACCCCATATAAGAACTAGATCATTAATTTGAAATTATATCTCCTTACTTATTCTCATTTAAAAATTTCTTTACCTTGGACTTGTGTTCCTCGATCCTATTCGCTACTTGAATTCTTCAATCTTCAAGCTTACTTAGGAACATGATCCTTTTATCAAACAAATTGGTAAAGCATTCATTATCAACTTCTTCATCAATCATAATGATAGTAACTCCATTTAATGGGAATTCGAGCATAGGTTCCATTTAAGAGTCGGAATGGAGACATTCCAATTTCTCTTTTGGGAGTCGTGCAGTCATCCCACAATGCATCATATGGATTTTTGTGTCATGTATTTTGATTTTCTTTGACCAACTCACACACAATAGTAATGATGTTTATGTTACTGGATTTTTCTTGACTACTTCCTTGAGGCTAGTAATATTATGAATGAGATAAAGATATCCCATACCCATAAAAAAACCTACCATCTCTACAAACAATATATTGGTGGCATTATTTGTAACGATATTTTGTGGATTCCCGTGATGAACCAAAATGTTCTCTTTAATGAAGTCACAAATTACTGCTATAGATGTTTGTTTCATTGGAAAAGCTTCTACCCACTTTGTAAAATAGTCATTTGTCGTGAGCATATTAGTATCACCAACATTGGAATTTAGGTAGAGGACATCGATGAAGTCTAAAAAAAATTGTTAAAAGGGTTCTTCAATGACAACTAGCTTCAAAGGAAAAGATATCAATTTAGGTCTTGTTGACAATTTTTGCCCCATGGTAAAAATTTCCTAACATGGTCCTTAGTGGAGGCTTGGCATCGAGGCATGTAGAGCAACGATTTATAGCCAAAATGAAGGATTAACTCAATAGGCATAGAAAAATGAACTCGGCTGAGCCGAATGTGTGGTGAGTGGAGCGAGCTCAGATGGAAAATGATGTTGCAGGAAAGAATGGAAGGGTGGTTTAGCACCAAGTTCGACTATGGTGGACTTCACAAAGATATAACCCAGGCCTGAAATTGAGCTAAGAAAAAATGGGGACCTTGAAGTTTGAAGTTTTTGGACTTAGAAGGTTTTATATTTTAGAGTTTTGACAGAGAAGAAAATAAACAATGCGAGCCAAAGCCCAAAAGTCTAAAATGCCAAAGTTTGAAAGGGTTTGGAATTTACGGGGTCAAATCCCCTTTTAGGTTAAAAAAAATGGATTCATGAATTTTAGAGTCTAAACTCCAAAGTCTTAATTTCAGATTCGGAGGTACGGAGGTTCGAGTCTTTTGCCGAATAGAACGGAAAAAAGTAACCAAAATCTAGAAATCTTAAAGGTCTGAAGTCTGAAAGTGTTTGGATTTTAGAGGTCAAACTTGGTTTGGAGGTCAATTCGGTGGGCATTTTAGAGTTTTAGAGGTCCCCAATTTTAGGGTTTCAAGGTTAGGGGTTCGAGGTCTTGGCGGGGTTGGTCGGATGAACAGAGTCACGGGTTTAAAAGGAGAAAGGTCCGAAACCCGAAGTCTGAATTTTAGACATCAGGGTTTTGGAGGTTTGGGGTTCATAGTTTCTGAGGTTGGGTGGATGAATAATGATAATGACCCCCAAAAATCAAAAAGTCTAAAACCCAAAGTCTGAATTTCAAACTTTGGGGTTTCAGTGTTTCATAGGTTTCACACACTCTAGTCAGATGAACAATAACCTAAAGTCTGAAATCAAAAGTTCTAAATTACCAAGCAAAAAGTTATGAAATTTCAGATTTCAATGGTTGAAAGTAATTTCGATGTTTGAAAAGAGGAATGAACCACTCACAATTATTATAGAATGACACCCCCAACTTTAGATGGCCATATCTTGTGATTAGGAGCTCGGATTTACATAGGAAAGAAATTTTTGGAAACTTCTCAGGGTTATCTTAAATTATGTGAGACTAAGTTATTTAAAATGAAGAAATAAAGGTATCCATTTCAGAGGGTGTGTCAAACTCCCCACCTACCACAATGATAAGGTATGGGTTCCTTTCTTTTCCAAGAAGAAAAAGTACTAGAAGGTATGGGTTTTGCAATGGAACCCCTCATTGTTGCAGATTGAATTCAATGCATTTGAGGCTGGTTGAAGAAATATTTTTAGTTTCTCCCCTCTCCCCCTTCTCTTATTCTTCATATAAATAGTAAGGAGGGGAATTTTTCTATTGTTGGATAATTTTTCTTTGCACCCTCCCTTCTTCTCTTATTTGCAAGTGAATTTGTGCGGTTCAAACCTCTCATTCAAGTTGTAATGAAATTTTTTATCTCTTGGGCCATTGTAATGCGCTGTATAAAATTTGTGGAGAAATAATAGAAGTCTGTGAATGAATTTCAACCCTCTCTTGTGTTCAATGTAATCTCGGTTATCTATGCATGATTATTGTGTTGCATATTTTATGGTATGTGTGTAATGGTGAATGATTTGGTGATAAGAAAATGATCTGTGTTGGTGTTCATCCTCTTTAGTATTGTTTCACATTCATTTCCATGCAAATAAATTTACTCAACATTCCTTCCATGCATCACCTCTATTATTTTAGGTTTTATTTACTGTAATATTCTTAACCCTGTCTCCTTTGAAAGTTAGAGTAGATCTTCTGCAATTTGGATGTGTGCATAAAAATAGAGCAATATGAACCGGCCTTCATCCGAGAGATTTCATGATTGCAAAGTCCCACACTTTGGGAAAATCTCCATGTTATGTAATCATACTTACATTTTTAATCGATTAAGCTGCGCAAACATTCAAGGGTGTTGTGATTATGCATCAACAATTCTTCCAAATTTTTTTGACAAACTTCACATTTGGATACACATTTTTTAGCATCAAAAAACATAGTAGGCTAGTAATAATGTGTTCATAGGATCTTATGAGCTATTAATTGTCAAGAGAAATGACCACTACAAGCATGATTGTGGAAGGATTCAAGTAACCTAGGTTGTTGTTCCTTATCAACACATCAAAGGAGTATGCCATCAATACCTTTCTTGATCAAGGTGTTATCCCAAATGACGTACCTAAAAAATCTTAATTTGATAGATCTTTTTTCCTTAGCTTTCAACATCTCGGAACATTCACCATATGTGAGAAAGTAGGATTTATCAGCATACCAATCATTTGTGGTACTGAAAAAAACTACTAGTGGTAAACTTTCTTCTACTGGTTCTTCCTCAAAGTCATCTCTTGGCTCACTCTCTGTGATGAGTTGGAAATGTTATTTTCCTCAAACTAGCTTGATAGGTGTGATGTCCAATTCATATTCATGGATCTTGGAGACCTAGTTACCTCTTTTATATTATGTTTCATGTTGTGTCAACATTGATTTAACTGTAGTGTCCGAAAGTAGGACTTTGATTTGAGAATTCAATACATAATGTTTGAAATTTTTCAAGGCTATTACCATGTCATACACATGCCTCTCAAGGGGAGTGGTATTTATATCATTTTCTTGAATGCGGAACTCATGAATGAAATAGGATATTTAATTCCCTCTTGACTATGGTGAGTTAGGATTGAAGAGATTGTGTGAGAGGAAACATAAAAATAGACTATAAAATAATTTTTAAAATTAGGACACACCAATGTAGAAGCTTTTGTAATAAAATCCTTGATTTGTTCAAATTATCCCCTACCTTCATTCAACTATGCAACAAATTATTTTTCCTTCATCACGTCAGAAATTTCTTTGGTTAGTTCGAAAAATCATGCATGAACCTTCTAAAAAATTTCACCTTCTCAAATACGAGTGGACTCTAGACTTACTTGTAGGTAAGGAAAGATTATTGAAAGATTGAACACATTTAGGATCAATCTTGGTTCCTTCCTATGAGTTTCCCTTCTGTAACTCTGAATAGATACTTCTTTGGATTCAAGGAGATTCTACAAAGCCTACACCTTTGTAATATTTTATCCAAATATCTTAGATGGTCTTCTTGATTCTTTGATAAAACTGTTAAGTCATCTATTTAAACTATGATGATCTTGTTTTTATAATTTATGAATGCCATGTCAATATCCCTTTGAAAGGTTTCATCAACACTGATCAAACCAAAAGGCATTCTTTTATATGCAAGCATACCCCAAGGGGTAGTGAATGTGGTTTTATGTTGATCTTCTCTAGCTACTTCAATATGATTAATGCTAAAGAAACCTTCTAGCATGTATAAAATTTCTAACCCGATTCTCGCCTACGAATAAGACCCATGACTAGCAGTGGATAGTTATCCTTTAAGGAAGCTTAATTAAGATTGCATAAATCCATGAAAATTCTAATTTCCCCATTTTTCTTGTGAACCGAGTCAATCTTAGCTATCCAAGTTGAATGTTGAAAAATAAACCGAAAGAGGGTTTAAAACCCGCAAGCGAGGACCACGAGGGATGATGTGCACATCAATGGACGTGTGAATGATAGCTTGAAGAGGTCTCGGGAGGAGCAAGCATCAACCAAATTTGCATGCAAAGATATGAAACATGGGAAAAACCTTGTTAAGCCATAAAAATATCCTCTATCTCATAGATCAAATGGGGTGTACAGATAGGAGGTGTTGAGTAACCCCCAGTGTTACAATCATGACAACTCGAGTAGAGAGGGGGAGTTACATTCCCATAATAGAAGTGTAACTCCCAATGACACATATGACGATGCAGCACACGTAAGAGAATATCATAATGACCCATAAATGACACATGGACCTATGATCTCACCTAAGTGAGATGAATCACCTAATAATGTGGAAAATAAAACACACCAACACCCTCCCTTCATCATAACTTAGGATGAGGCAGCAAGTCAGAAATGATAAATGAGTCCCAACACAACACTTGATGAGGTACCCATGTACAAGAAAAATATCCCAAGAAGTGAAGGAAAACCCAGTGGGAAAAACATCCACCACAAGAGAAAAACACATTCTCTAATCTAAGAAAGATGCCAAAAATGGGTCCTAGCCATAGACGAGCTTGAAAAAGTACCCATGTACAAGGAGGAAATCTCTTGGAAAGAATAATAAGAGAGAAGAGGAGGGATACAAGAGGAATGCAGAAGATGCCATGGATAGATCTGAACTCTGTAGATCTAAGAAGTATCCTAGAAGAATGTCGATCATGAGATCCTCTGCCTCTGGATTGAAGAAGAGCCACCTGCAACTAACTATGTGCCTGCCCTTAGGAAGGACATAAATGACATGCTAGAAGTATACCCACTCCGTGAAGGAAATCGGAGGAAGCAACACGAAGAACTCTGAGTATGGTGCATGGAAGTGTGACATAGGTCTAGTGAGTGAGTGCCAAGGAACCAAAGGTAATGCCACGTGTGTAGAACTATCAGAGTGAAAAAGAGGAACACCCATAGAAAGGATGTCCAAGTGATGTGAAGGGAACAAAACATCCTCCATAACAAAAAAGGGATCCACAACTAAGGGTGGATCAATGAAGGTCTCTAGAGATGTGGAAGTGACATGATTCCCGGAAGGGGCACTCCCAACAACAGAGATGATGAACTCCTCTAAAACACCTATAGATGGATGAGGGACCTGTAGTGTATCACAAGTAGATTATGAAAAAAGAATACTAAGGTTAGGAAGATAGTCATCCCAATGAGGGGGCTCAACAAACAGAAGAGTGATGTCAGATAGGTATAAGTCATCCAATGAAGGCAGAGGAGTGGAAGGGGCCTCGTACACTGGAAGTGGAAAGGAGATGGGTGTAATGACTCTATGACACTTTGTATAGGAGACTCCTAGATAACTGATGAGATGTGGGATGTGTCAACACTCTATGGAATAGTGAGAGAAATAGGAGAAGAGTCCTCTATAATGCTCTCTGCATTAGGACTAGGTGCACAATCCTCATCATCAGAAGTAGAACCAAACGAGTCTATGTCAGTGGAACTGTTATCACATGAAGAAGTGGAGGAGACAATGTAATCAACAACAACAATAATGGCGGCATGTGAAGGGTCTCCATAGAGGGACCAAGAATTCTCCGGACACTATGGGGTGGATTTGAGTCTGCCACGTGAAACCAGAGAGAACGAGAGACATGCATCATCATGTGACCAAATATGTGGTTGTAAGTATCGAGAAAGTCCTCTAGATGACGATGATTAGCGGGTGCGGAACTGCCCAAGTATGAAGGGTGAAAGACCTCGTGGGTGAAGTAACGTTTCATGGAAGCACACCAAGCTGAATAGTTCCCTCTCCCAGTGATAAGTGGAAGAGGTTTTAAGGTGATCCTACGATGCTAGATTCTAGAAAGAGCACTCTCCATGATGAAAAATGCAAGATGCACGGCGCAGTGCACGAAAGCAAGACGTCGACTCGGCCGATAAATGCGTCGTATGTGAAAGCCAAAGAGTATAGTCAATCCCCCGAGAATGTGGAACTTTATAAAGTAGTGCATTTACAAATATTGTAATGTGATCACACAATGTGTGAAAATTCATGTAACTTTGACTAAAGAAGTGCTAAAAAACAAGTAGCGATTCAAAAGTTATGGCATTATTACGATTCCCGAATCGATGGAAAATGTCACTAGACACCGTAAATGCATTAAAAAAGTGCATGAAATGGGTGCAAAGGGTATCGTGTGGGTACCCATTGGAAATGGTATCAAATTTTAGGCATATTTTGTTTTGCTTTTGAGGGGGGAATTAGCCTCCTGCCAACCCCACACCTCACCCTCCGTCTTCGACGTTTGAAGGAAGGACATAAATCAAGCAAAATTATAGCCTAAAAACCAATTAAAATGCCATAAAGGAATGTTTTTTCCTCAAAAAATTAAAAAAGGGATTGTTTTAGCCTACAAAAAATTCTAAAATGGAGGAGGGGTCCCACTTTGAGGTGTCATGCCATGGTTACACCAAGCTGGAAGTAGTTAGACCGGTTGACCGAACTAAATGTGCTGCATGTCGGTTTGGAGGCTATGAATTGTGCTTGTAATGGTGTAACTGTTGTGTAACCCCAAAAATAGGTAACAATGGACAAAAAAACGCACCAGAGAGGATGCCACGTGACTGGTGCTACAGGTTGCAGGTAACAGCTTGACCGAGGAGAAAAAATGCAGGTCTGGAGCTGTTTGAAGATTCCAAGGCAGGTGTGGAGGCAACGTAGAGAGTGCGAGCCTAGGGGAACACAACAAGCCTGGGGTTAATGTAGTGCGCAGAAAATTGTTTTAAATGGCCACGTAGAAGTAGGGATCAATCACGAGCCAATGAGCAGAGGAAGCATGGAGCAAACCTCGACCCAAACTAGGCCGAATATAGGTGAGAAAGGAAAATATGGTGACCCCAGGTCGATCACGGCCATGGCAAGGGAAAAATGAGCCTGTTCCACCAATGCATGAGTAGGAAGTTGTGCTCAGCCAAGCACGAATCAGGGCAGTGAGATGGATGCAACAGGTGTTAACCAGTAGCCATAACAAGGAGTAAAATGCACAAATTAGTCTAGCATGAAGAAGGGCAGCACAAATGGAGTGCCCAATGTTTAATCCAAACACGAGTCATGTAAGAGATACTGCCAGAGAGCAACAAAGCCAACGTATGGAAGCAAGCAGAGTGTAAAATCCTGAAAATCCAGTGAAAGCACTTCCAAGTAGGAGTAACTAACTCTCAAAACCTCAAAACCTCAAGACAAAAAACACTCGAACTCAGATCTAAGCCCTCAAACAACACCCAAAACTATAAATCACCTCTAAAGACTACATGCAAAATCTAGAAAACCATGAACACCCCAAAAACACCCACGATCACATGAATAGCTATAAAAGAGGTATGAAACCTAGAATCAAGGCAATAAACACACAAACGGAATATCCATTACGACACACAAAACGAGAATCTGAAGATCACACTGCTGGAAGCCGGAAATGCACGAGCAATGCTTTGAGGAGTGCACAGATCCACAAGATCCACTTTGATACCATGAAAGAGGGTTTAAAAATAGCAAGCGAGGATCACGAGGGATGACATGAACATCAACGGATGTGCGAACGGCAGTGTGAAGAGATCTCGGGAGGAGCAAGCATCAACCAAATATGCATGCAAAGATTTGAAACATGGGTAGAACCTAGTTAAGCCATAAAACTCTCCTCTATCTCATAGATCAAATGGGGTGTACATATAGGAGGTGCTGAGTAACCCCTAGTGCTGTGATCATGACAAATTTAGTAGAGAGGGGCAGTTACATTCCCAGAATAGAAGTGTAACTCCCAATGATGCATATAACACACAAACCCACCGATGTGTAAGAGAATCTCATAATGACCCCTAAATGACACATGGACCTACGATCTCACCTAAGTGAGATGACTCACCTAATGATGTGGAAAATAACACACACCAACAGAAACACCATGCATGCATCCAATATCTTTTGAACCTTATAGAATATAGTCCCTTCTATTTTGGGGTTATATTTTCTTTGCATCTTCCGAATGGAATTGTACCAGGTTTCAAATTTATGGAATGCTCTATTTCTGTGGGTTTAAAAGACTTCAAGTCCTCATATGAGTAAGAAAAGACATAAAAATATTTTTAAGGAGGCTTACAAATTCATTTCACTCCTCAGGTGAGAAATAATTAACAGTGTTGACCAAGCGAGGTTTTTCATTGGTACCAATGTCAACATCCTCATAGTCAGTAGAATTCACAGGTCTTGAATGATCTTTCTTTTCAATAAATCTATATAGTTTATCAAAAATTTATTCAAGTGAAACAAATCCTTTTGGAATTTTATTTCCTTTGTGATGAATGATGCCATTTCTAGGATCCTCGCTCTCAACTCCTTCTTCAATGGGTGAGGTCATTGATTCACAAAATGCAGAATCACTTCCTTCAAAGAACAATTGTTCAAAATAATCCCTTTTTTAAGAAGGAACTAATTTGTTGGTCATCATTAAAGACTTGCTAATTTTTTTCATTGTTAGGAACGATTGGCCTAAAAATCATTTCAATGGTGTATTTTTCTTGATCAAAATTTGAATGAGGAATCATCAATGAAGATGAGACTGTAGATAATTTTCTTTGTCATTATTTTCACAAGGGATGAATTTTATTGAAAAAATATCGAAGGTTTCAAAGTCTTCGAGTGCTTTATTTCTATAGTGTCTCGAGCGATCATTTTTACTTGAAACTAATTTTTTACTTCCATCACTATCAAGTCTGCATCTCCCAAGGATTTCAAATTTTTGATCCCTTTTCCTTCTATTATTTGGAGGCCAAAGGTTAACACTTCATATTCTTCAATATTGTTGGTATTTGAAAATTCAAATTTGTAAGATAAAGGAAATATTTTACCATTTGAAGATATAAGCACCACCCCTGTGCAAGAACCTATTGAGCAACAAATTCAATCAAACTCAAGAGTCCAAATCTCATTGGGATCTTAGAAAGTGACCTCGTGCACATGAAGGTATGTATTCATCATATAATTACCCATAATGGAGTTTTGAAATAGGACTTGTGCATAAGGCTCTTTGGTTTTTATTACCATGAATTTTTCTTGAGTCTCCGGTATTATGTTCTTCATTTATCCATTGATAGGAATTGTAGGATGAAGCCAATCCATATAAATCTCACCTCCCATATCTCTATAACTAGAATGGTTAACTTGAATCGGGAATTTTAACATATGAAGTGGGAATTCTAACAACTAGAATGGTTACCTTGAATCGATTTTGACTAAATTGAGCTAAAACCATTTGAGCATCTTTAATCTACCTAATCAGAGGAGCTTGTCTTGTCTCCATGGAGTAAAAATACCTAAGTATTCTCATAAAATTCAACCCAAGAGCATGTGCTAATTTTTCAGGGATCACATTAATCGAGGCTCTATTATCAATAATGCAATTACTTAATTTATATCTATTGATTAGAAAGGAAACAAAGAAAGGTATAACCTTTTCATATTAAGGTGTTGTGGCCACAACAATATTCCGAGTCATCCCATATTCGGGATTTTTTTTCAGAATTCCTTAAGAGGAATGAACAGTAGAGTCACCTTTCATAAACTTGACCAATTTCTCGAGTTGATCCTTATTGGAATTCAAGTACTTTGCTTGTGACATGGAATTTTTTTTTATTGATATGATCAATAATATCAAATTTGAGAAAAATGACCATACTTGATGTCTCGAGATAAAATTTATTTCTAACTTGATGAAGGCTCACTTTTTTCCTTTACTTTGGGATTAGTTTATACTGATGTGGAAGAAGAAACATTCTTCATAACTGATTTTTCAACTGATTAAATTGGTAAAGGTTATCCTTTCTTTGAGATAGATTTGACCTTGGAAACCTCAATTGTCTTGGAATCTTTAGGAATCTCAGTTGTTTTAGATTCTTTGGAGGTTTCCTTAGTTTTATATTCTTTAGGAACTTCCTTGGAGATTTGTCTTTCTTCCACCTTAGTGGTTACTATGCTCTTTTTTCTAAGATCGTGTGAAGACTGAAAAGGATTAAATATTCATATCTTCCACAACTTCTTCATATTCATCTTCTTATTTTGAACGGTACTAGAAGAAATGATTATTATTTTCTCCTTCAGGATCTTTGAATTTAGGTTTAGATGTCCCAAATTCTATCTCTTCTTTATCAACTTCATCGTAACTTTCCTCAATGACATCACAGTTTGAGTTAGTTTTGGGAGCTACTTATATAGAAGGCCTCATCAATGAACCTGCATTTTTTGATTTGTTGGGAACATAGCCTTTTCTTTAGATGTATTCGTAATTAGGAGGTTTACTACTTTGATTTACTTTCTTTTTCAAATCTACCATATCATTAGCCAACTTAGTGAGTATGTCCTTTGAAGCATTGGGGATTTTTTGACTCTTTCCCTTGGGGAATTTTTATTTAATTTTCTGCCATGATTAGGTCATCCTATATTTCTATCGTCATGGATTTAGAATGTTTCAAAGTAGCCACTATATCTCTTCTTAGCTAATACCATACTCTTGGTTGTTGTACATTAATAAAGAAACATTTTTTCCTATCGTGGTTCAAGGGAATTCTCGTAGGAACTTTGTTCACCATTTTACTAAACTTAGCCATGAAATTCCTCATGGGTTCTATACGTTCTTTCTTCACCTAAGATATTTGAGACAAAAGGGCATATTGATCTTCTACCATTTTGAACATGTATTCAAACTTAGTTTTGATATAATTCCAATTTATAATGCATCCATTTGGGAAATGATGAAACCAATATGCGGAAATGTCTTGCAATGTTTCAATGAAGAGGAAAATAAAAAAATCTTCATATTCTATTGAAAAAACTACACATGCAGAAAAGAAGCTGGAAATGTGGTCATCAGGTGAAGTATTCACATCTCCATTGAACTTGGGAAGGATCTTCATCAATCCTTGTGGGAGGTCATCTCAAGTTGATAAGGCAATTGGGCCTATACAATTTCCCCATGGTATGTTAGCAACCATCGTGGGAAAGGTTGTATGTGAGGGTAAAACGACGTAAGAAATAACAAGTTGTTTACTTGTAGTGATTCCCCCCTTACTTTCTCTTTTAGGACTTGATGCAAGGCCTACGGATTTATGGGGACTGTTCCTCCTTGGAGGGGATAACTTGAAACCAAAATTTCCTTGAAACATAAAAATTAGATAAGCTCGAGATTTTTCTTCTTCTCCTCGCATAAACCTCGCTTCTTGCTAGTTTGAAATATTTATTATAAAGGAATCAATGACACATTTTGAGTATCTCTAGCCTGTTCTCTTTACTCTCTTTCTTGAACTCTTTGTGCTTGAATTAATCTAACAACTCTCACAGATTTATTTTTTCACTATCCAATCTTGATGTAGCAAGATGAAAATGATAGTCGTTTGTGTGATTTAATCAAATAGCTTTCCTTAAATCTAATTATATATCTTCTTGAGTATCTATAAAAAGAATATTTGGTTGCAATATATGTGAGTTATCTATAATAGTCATACAGATTATTTCCTTGGTGGAAGAGGGCCACAAGTGCAGGTTCTCTTCTTCTAAGGTATTCAAGTGTAAAGTTACCTATCAATGGCTCTATCAACAACCACAAATTTCTGCAATATTTCATGGTTCTCCCAAGTTACTATCCAGAGTTGGAAATAATTTATCCTTTAAAATGTTCATTAGGTACAAGATTCGGTTAAAGAATTGGAGATTTTGTAAACGGGATAACCATAAATATTTAACCAATGATTGATTAAGGATTCCTATATTCCTAGTGGATTCAACAAAAACTATTAGCAAATGGATTTATATAAATTTAAATGACATGCAATAGTCAGGGGACAAATTAGCTCCTAAATTAAGGTGAAATTTCCTTTATTGAAAACTAAAACTATATTTATATCTATACATTAAAAATTGTATGTGGGGGGTGTTTTGAGACATAAAATTGAAAGAAGTGTGAATGAGGGAAATTGAATGGATTGAAGGAAAGAAATGGAAAGGAATGGATGGAACTTGCATAGAATAGTTAGGTAAAAACAAATCCTAATATTGCTTAAATAATAATAAGAACAATGAATAACTAATTCAAATAAAATGGAGTTTGAATCAGCTAAACAAGAATAAATGAAAGAGAACACAAATGAGTAAGTAGATATCAAACATCAATCACTTTGTGAACTAGAATAAGAAATTAATAATGGTGAAAATAAGATCAAAGATAATATTCACATGTAATATTTAAACACTAACATCTAATGAACATAAGAACATCAAATGCTACAAGAGATAATGAATGGGACACAAAGTTCATATTTCATTGAATCTCCAAAATGTCTTCACAAAAGAACACAAAGTTTCTTTCTTCAAACAAAGATTGCACAAAATTATTCTTCTCCTCTCTAAAATTTACCCTTAAAAATGATCCCCTAACTTCCTTGTATAACAAAAAATTTTGTTACAAGGTAGTAGGTTTTAGATGACCATTAAATTAGGGAACCTTAAGTGACTTTGAATTTTTCAACTAACTTTTAAAAAGTAACTTGAGAATAGAAATCACTTAAGTAATTAAAATTTTAATACAAATGAGTTTGACAATAACATCACTTTAAAATATCATTTTAAAATATAAAACAAGACACAATGCGTTATCCATCAAAGTGGGTTCCACCTATCTCAATTGTATGAGAAATAGACTCTCCCACTTCGTTAGATACTTGAATGCTATATCCTGACCCATTGGTGAAATTAGGATCTATATTCTTTTCTAATTGAGCATATTTGAACCTTTTTAATGTCTCAAACATCTTATTTTCTTCAAGAGGTTCACTCGGTTGAAGCACAACCTCACAGAATAGCTATAATTCCAAAATAGTACCTGACACATTATTTAGGTTGATAATTTTCAATTGTGCATCTTAAAACAGGTTCCTCAATTTGATACATCATTCCATCGAAGTAGGTGAGAAGTTGATGGTAAGAATTTACATGTCCTTAGATAATTGTGAGAATTACTCCTCAACATGTTCTGTTCAATGTCTTTGATTATGCTCGTCCAAGGAATCAAAAGATATATTAGCTATGAGCTCATGAATCGAGTTGAGTGAAGTAATGTCTTCACTGCATATGCTCTCGTAATGAATCATGGAAGCTTGGAGAATCATCTTCTGCGACTTGAGATGTAAACACCATAACAAATGTGTCCCTTGAAGTTCAAACTCAAGGATCCCTTCAAAGGCTATAATTGTAGATTTCATGCTCATCTTCTCTTTTAGGATAAGAAAATATTTCTTAAAAGAAAATATTGGATCTACATATGCTCTAATGTCGTCATGGAGCTTAATGGAAACTTTAATTTTTGCCCCGAAGGTGATAATTTTTGAAATCTAGGATTTAGTTACATGGGCCAAAGTATTTACATCCATCAATGGATTGAGTGTTTCTTCATTGGGGTTAACAACTAAATTAGGTAATCTTGGGAAAGTGGAAGATATTGGATGCATCAAATGTTGAACATAACTCACAAAATTATTCTTTTCGGCCTTAAGATGAGAATTATGATATTTCTATTTCTCAATCCTTATTAACACATTATCCATGGAATCTTGGGCCATTTATATGTCACTTTCCAATGTAGACATCCCAATTCCAAGCCTGGATTCTTCATAGTAAGCAGGAATTATGGCATTATGATCCTTCTCGACTTGTGGAATGGTAAGATTTGTAAATTTGTTTCCATATCCATCCACCATTATTCTCGAGAACACTTTATGATTCTTGGGGATGGAATCATTTGAATATTGGAAAGAAAATAAAATACAATATTAATCGTGTTGAAAACCCTCTTTCTTTTCTTGAATTCATAGTTAATGCAAGAGTGGGTCTCCTTGACCAATTTTTCACATAGAAGCCTTGAGTCTAAAACAACATTCACACCATTCTCAACATCATTAGATTCTACAAGAGTTATTTCCATGACTTAAATCTTTGAGGAAATATCTTTAACATTAACCTCTTAAACCTCAGGGATACCTTGAGAAACATCTTCATGAACTAGGGATTCAGGAGTATTTGGTATTTGGACCACTTACACTTTAGGAAACTCTTTTGAATGTCATAAATGATTAGTGTTTATGATGATCTTCCTTGAACTATTAGTAACATGAGTAGTTGAGTCTATACTCGATGTTGAAAACCCCATGACATGTTATCTTCCTTCCATAAAGTTAGGACGCTTGGATGTTTCTCCTCATGAAATCTTGTTTAGAGAAATGGATTTGGGAAACAATTCTCTTGTTGTTTAATGTATATGATTTGGTTGAATGGAGGTTGAATTAGAAGTGGTTGTAGTCAACTAGAAACCTCATTTTAGCAATTTCTATGATTAGGGGTGTGAACTTGGATGGATGGTAACTTTACAAGTTGTTGTTCATACAAGGATATGCTCCTTTCTAGAATTGGTTGATTCTTTCCATCAAGAGAGAATTAATTTATCTTTTTCCAATCAACTAGAGGAAATGGAGTTAAGGAGATGACATATGGATCAATTAAATCATTAGAATTATCTACTAATGAATCTTGAGGATCTATGATGGGGAAGGCCTTGATTTGAGCAAGGGTCAAGAGAGAGAATTCTCACCTTCTTACTTCGTGTTCATCTAAGAAGGAATATTAAAATTCTTCCATGATGGGGTTATGTCGGTACTTCACTTCGAGAGCCTTTTGCATTAATTCATTGATATAAAATTGGTATTTGTTTACAAATAGATGTATGTTAATGAGAGAAAATACTTCTCCATGAGTTGTGCACTGAATAGATTTGGGCATTGGTATTCCCCAATTCAGGTTGAGAAGTGAATTCTTGAACAATGTTTGTTGCTAAGAATATAATGAACTTGGATAATTTTTCATGCAAGCTCCATTAACAACCACTTATCACTGACATACTTGGGAATATTCCACGGAGTTCCTACAAATCCACTCATGTGAATGTAGGAAAAGGATGAGAACTAAATGAACCATGTTCCCCACTAAGAAATGACTGCCATGGCATCCTTGGAGAATCTTTCTTATGGATTCCTATTCAGGTTTCCGATCACACATACGATAAAATCATCATTAACTCTCTTGAAGTGATGAGAGATATTATTGAAACTCAATTATAGATAATAGTGGAAAACACTATTTGAAGGACCCATGATGCCTTTCATTTGTAGACTGAAAATATATTCCCTTTGGCCACCATATAGGTTAGGTACGATGTCATGTAGAAATGACCAATCATCTTCACCTCAATCAATTGCTTGTCGAGAGTATCATTGATGATGGTGGTCCAATCTAGAGATTCTCTCTTTACAAAAATGATGCAGATGAACTGATACATCCATGGGTGAAAATTCCTAGAAGAGGGGAGATCGAAGACTCGGCTTAGACGATTGATCATATTATTGATTTAATCCTCAAATTCAATGTGGTACAATTCCTTGGGAAACCGGTCAACACGAGTCCTCTTTGTCACTATCCAATTGTTGTTGACCATATTGGTCTACATGAGGGGTTCTTCATCCTAAAAATTTTATGCTAAATGTTGAGTGATGTCAGCATTCTCAGGGAAATTGGGGATGTTGAGAAATTCTTCGATGTGCTCTGGTGTGATAAAAAGGAAAGGCTCATAATTGTCTGATAAGATTCCTCACCTTTAGGGATCATAGTTCTGCGTGTATGCAATGACTAGCTCAAAGCATTACACAAAAAATGGAAGAGTTGTTGCTTAAGGTAGAACACTATGATAGAGTCTATCTGAGAAGATATATTTCCCCTCAACTTTCACATGATCGTAAAATTGTGTTACGTTGATCTAGCCTAGATCGGTGTTCGTGATATTGTCATATGTTGATTTGTGGGAGGTGGCAGGAAGGATCCCTTAAAATTCATATTTGAGTGTGGAATTGTTTGACCTTTATATGGATTTATTTGACTTTCCCGTAGATTTGTTATATTTTTCAGCCATTAAAAATTTGAAGGAAAAAAAATAAGAACATAAAACAATGTCGAGACTTGGTCTCCAGACAACCGTAACCACGAGAGAAAATATGGCTCTTTATTTATTTATTATTATTATATATATTTTTAAATAAATAAAGCTGACCAATTTCTTGGTTATAATTATTACAAATGGAAATATGAGCTTGAGTTTAGTTCGAGGTGAAACCCAATTTTCGAAGCAATAAAATTATTTCATTTTTTTTTCCTCATGAGTTTGAATATGCATGATCTCTTCCTTACATCAATGTTTTTGTATTTAACATAAATCGAAGTCCTGTGGTAATCTTCGATCCCCATCCAAAACGTCGGGTCTTGAATACAAGAAAACTTGGGCAGTAAAATACTATCACCATAGTTTGGTTTCTCGCTAGTCCTTCATTCTCAGGAGGAGGATAATATGTTGGGCTAGTACGTGGCCTGTTTTTGCATGTGCATCGTACTAGTTTATTTTTTTAATTTTCTTTGATAGCTGTGATTTTTCTGCTAAGGTGAATGTGTGGACTATGGCCTTGGGCGTGATGAATCTCCTTTTGTTCTGCATGGCCATTTATTGTCTTTTCTCTACGTATGGCTTTTCAATAGATAACTGTAAATGCGTGGAGAGTATTACATTTGGCCTGCTTTTTGGAATGATATGTGGAAAATAATCTCCAACTCTCATTTGGATAACCATTTAACGTCCTTTCATTTGTGTGGCTATGTTTGGATGGCCTGATGAATGCATGAGCCTATGAGTGGAAATATTGCCTTCCTTTGACTATGCATGACCTAATTATGAGCTTTCGCTTGCGTTTTAAGTCTTTTATTTTTAAAACCTGCATTTTTTCTTCCTCTTTGATAGCTATGCGTGTATTTTCCTCTCTTCACTCTGTGTTAACCTTTCTCTTTACAAATGCATGATATTCCTTTCCTTGGCGTAGATCACCTTTCACATGTTGGGCTATGTATGGAATTTTTCCTAGTGAATGCATTTTTATGAATGCGTGGCCTTTGCTTCATGTGAGGACCTTTTTCCCTTGTAAATGCATGATTTTTGTATCACCACCCTGAAAATGTATTAAAATTTACAATGGTGGAAATATCCTTCTCGAAAAATGTTTTTGAGAGGGAAATAGTAAGGAGATGGAAATGAAAAGCTTCAAATATTTTTCTATGTATATTTCACATAGGGAAGTTCTAAATATCCCAGAAGATTTCTTAATTTCATAGCCACTTATTCTTTCTTCTTGTTAAATAACCAATTCCCAATTTCTTCATATAGTAGGCATTAATTGCTATGAGAATAGAGAAAGAAGTTAACTGTTTTCCCATAAAAATGACCAAGTGGGATGATAATTCCCCTCCATTTCTCCACATGGGAAAATGGGATATGTTTTGCCATATGATATCTGCTTGTGCTGGAAAATAGCAAGGGAATTTTCTTCAAGTGACGGAAAATGAAATCTTTTCCAAAAATGGAAAAATGAAAGTGGAGAGCCAATTTGGAATTCACAACAATTGGAAGCAAGATTATAATTACCCACGACAATTGCTCACGGTAATTGGGAAGAATGAGAAAAGTTCTTCCAAATTTGTCGAAATTTTTTTATGAGGATTAAATTAATATTTATTAATTAAACACCCAAAATTTTATTAAAATTAATTTTATTAAATAAAAAGGTAAAATACTAATTAATTAGTTAAAACATGGTTTATGACATAAAAGGAGGACCTCTCAACCTAAATGAACAAAATGAAGGTCAAAACAATCAGAAAAATAAAATGATAACGATGAAAGCGATAAACCATGAGAAAGAACTCTCTTGATTTTTTTTTAAATTTTCATGTTATAATTTTTGTTAAGTCAAAACTAGCTCATAACAGGAAACTAGAAACAACTAAAGGTATTGTTATCTCTTAGAACTGCACCCTTGTTGAGAGATAGTAGGAGGGGTTCTAAGATTTTTTTATCTCTCACTTCCATAGATACAATGGAAACACCTGATGTATGTGGGTATACCTATTGTTGAGGTGAGTCTCCAATATAAATATTGGTTCCTTATTGATGTATCATAAAGTATTTTTAGGGTTTTTAGGGTAAAAAGATTGTTGTAACTAAATTATAATGGGGTGATACACCAAATTGATTGAGATATTTGACTGAGTATATGCACAATAAAACTGAAAACAAATTGCATATGCACGAACCAACGAGTTTCAGTTTGATCCTAAGGAAAAACACTTATGTGTTAAGGTATAAATCACAACAACACATAGCTTACATGCACACTTATGTGTTAAGGTATGTGTTAAGGTATAAATCACAATAACACATAGCTTACATGCACACATAGCAATGTAAGATAATTAATTAGGAATTAACATTCACAATAATTAATAGAAAGATACACACCACTGTAAATAATTGGAAAGGCAATTACTGGTTCTCATTCAAGGGAAAAATTGGCAAAAATATGCTTCAGTATGCTGTGTCCAAAAATTCCTCCTTTGTGCCTTGCTAATGCATAGAATATATAGAAAAATACTTCACCCCACCCCTCCTAAAAATAGGCTGCAGTTTGTACTTTCCCATGCATGTTAATTTTAGCCTTTATCATGAGTAAATAAAGTAATAAAAATAACTGTTCACTTGACAATGATGCATTAATAGCCTTAGTTACAAAAAGACACTTTTTAATAAGAGGTAAAAAGGGTTGAGGGGTCCCTACCCTATACACCAACACCACTCCAAGAGAGCAGATAATTACAAAACTACAACATCAAAAACAAAAATATAACAGTTCATAGTAATAAGAGCTCTCTAGATCTCGAGTAGTGAAACTAACAAACAAAAAAACATAGAGAAATTAACAAAGCAGCGATGAAAGAAACAAAAAGAACAAAGACAGTAAAAAACCAAAACATCCCACCCCAGATCATTTATAGGATTTTTCAAGCCCCTCCAGCACCTTAGCCCATTCCTTCACCAAAGCATCAATATTACCCGCCAAGGTACCCAAGTCAAAACCATCGGGGTTGCCTTTCTCTTCCTGCCCTGACTATCCACGAAACAATAGGCATTGACGAGCTGTCCCGATTAATCTGAAGGTGTTGCAGAGTCGATTTCACTTTGTGACTACGCTCCATTCCATGTAGCTATGGAGGATAGCCCGAACATGATCCAACTCTTTGGTTATGAAACCAAAGTTGGCCTTTAAAACCTCAATCTCTCCACCATGCCCATTCTGACCACTTCCTCCACCTGCACTTTCATCTTATGCTAGTCATTGAACAAAAATTGAACCGAGCTCTTAGTGAGCCACATATCACCCTTGAGTTCCTCAATATCTGGTGCCAACCTTGGTAAACTAATTTCCCCTTTACCGGTCCGACGTGACCCAAATCCTCAAAGTGTTGTTCCAGTTGAGCATTGATAGGGGTCACGACTTCCTATTTACTGGACTCACCCTTGGTGTATAACGAAGTACAAGGGACTTACTTTGATTTCAAATCCTTAATATTTTGGGCCGCCACCACCTCCACCCGTCTGGTCATCATCCGAGTCCCCATCCTGAGAGTCGGTATCGTCACTCGAATCCTCATCCTCCGATTTTGAACCAGTGCCATCCACATAAGCTTCCAGAGCCATGGTAAGGGATCCAATTTTATCTATGTCGAAAGCTGCTCTTTTAACAAGGGAAAGGATAAATCCTTGATGGAGAGGGATAGATATTCTTCTCGTTTTGAACTGTGAAATAGAGGCACACAGGAGAAAAATAGAAAGTAGGGAAAACTAAAATCCAGCCACACCTAAAATGATTTAGCATAGGGAGGTGGTAGGCATAAATACACTTGTGGCAACCCTCCAAAGTTAAAAATTGAATAAGGGTGAGAGCCACCTCATCATAAGGATTAGGAAGAGACATTTGAAGGTAACTAGAAAAATGGGAAGTGAGATTCTCATTACCTTTAAGGAAAAGATTCAGTTCTTCAGAGGCTTCCTTCTTAGGTTTGTAGACCTCCCTCCCCACAGCAGGGATGCCCATCACTTTGGCCACCAAATCCACAGTGATCTCCATACTGATCCCCTTCATTTCAACAACTACTCCTTTTTTGGTCATTTTCCAGGCACTAGAAAAATCTTTGCTAAGATTTTCATAATGCCCTTCGAAATTTTTTAGAAAGGGTGTAAATCCCTTACTATCAAATAGAGCCATAGCTTTAGGCGTGACCCCTTCGAGGTTAGCAGGTTTAGTTCTGACAAGATCACCACCCATTTGGCCAAACAACAAAAACCTCTTCACGAAAAGACCCAAAATCCAGAAAACCAGAAGATTACTCGCATGCCAAGAAGTGAAATTTCTACAGACTGGAGGAAGTAGTAAGAGCTCTCTAAGAACATGAGTGGATCTCCTTCCCAATCTTCTCATTATTGAAAGATAAATGCACATTCATCCTATGGCATGCAAAAAGACATTTAAGCAAAGTGTAGTTGACTAGTTTAATACAATTAATAAACTTGGGTGATTATTTTGGCTAATAATAGCTCTTTTTTGGTGTGCAAGCTTCCTCCAATGTGCATGCAACTTTTTATTCTTGTTGTTGATTAAAAAATCATATTTAATCCTTGATCTAACACTTGTGTATTCATCCATTTACAAGGATATTTTGGCTTTATCTATGTTTTTTCTTGTAGTGATGGCATACAGAAATTGATCTCTGTGGAAGTAAAAATAATGTCTCTGATCTCCAATACTTAGCAAAAATAATTCAATGTTTCCTTATGGGGACCACTTGTCCATGTGTGCAAGAATTTAATCCTCTTTGTACAAGATTTTAATAACTAAATTGAAGGTAAAATTTTCAAATATTAAGGTAACCTACTGCTTTAATGACTTGGCATATAATATGAGTTTAATAATAATCAATTGATTATTAAACTTGGAATATATATGATTTCAAAAGTTTAGGTTTTCTAGCCTTAATGTCTTGGACAAGGAATGATGTGACATTTTGGCCTCCTTTTAATAATTTTTGGCAACATTTATTCATTGCACTTAATAATCTCGGTTCAACTATTATTTGAGTCCGCCCTCGATATCATATTACTATGATTAAAATATTCATGGGGTCATTTTATAAAACATTGGAAAAATATAATATTTGGCCTACTTTTCATGATCATTGGTATCAAATCATTGCATAATATAACTTTTGGGCCCCTTTCACCTTCTAGTGGCATTTGTAATCATGATTTATAAACCTTAACAAAGTTCATTGCAATGTATTTATTTTAATCGGACCCGGTCCCCTTTGATGATGATTAGGCCCTCAAAATCTTGTTGGTGGAAATAATTTTGAGGCTAACGGTGATGAAGTTTAATAGACCCTATGGTTTTCTTTGAAATTCAAATATTTTTATCTATGTTGTTGATTTGGGTACCTTTGTATCTATGTCATCGATCTGTCTAAAGTGGATTTTAATTACTCATTGAATCTGAGCCTTAGATCCTTTGTCTCTGAACATGGTTCGTTGATGCTAACTTAGGTGAGTTAGGGTTACTATGAGCTTGCATTGAGGTTTTTATTTGATTGTGATTATCAATATTGGTACTTGTTCAATCTCATCCATTGATAGGTGTAACTTCGATTGATAGGGTAGTTGGAAATGGTTTGCATTGTGCGCCATTTGATTGTATACTTGAAATTTTTACCATTGATACTAACTCAAAATGAGTTATGCGTGAGTGAAAATCTCATTGAGCTTATCATTTTCCCATTTTATTTCTCGTTTTGAGTAGTGAAGCCCTATCAATTTTTATCTTGCCGCCATTATTATTATTATGAACTTGATAAACTCTCTAAAAGTGGCCTTGTTAGTATGAAAATTGGGTGCTTATGTGATTTTTGATCTTTCGAGCTCTTTGTGAAGTTATATAATTGTCAATAGTTATATCTTGAAGAATAGAAACATTTTGGCAAGCATGTAACGTTACCTCCAAATTTTTAATCACACCACCCATCTAGCTGCAATACACTCTTTTCTATAGGTTCATACTCCAAGCCAAATTTCTTTTACAATTGCTTTAGGCATTACTATGCTACTTGCACCACTTTCAACCATACGGTTATGAACTACATGATATCCAATAATCACGAGTTAGATAAAACGGTGGTGGGTTTTTAATATCATTAGCATTTAGTACCTTTTGTAGCACCCACTTAACTTCTTTCATTGCAATCTTGTTTGATTATACCTAGGACCATATCAACTTTATGAGATTCCTTTTCTGTTGGCTTTGAAGAAATCTATAACTTAGCAAGCTCATGACCAAGTACCTCCTACTATCTTGGAATACTCAAAGCATCCCATAATGAAATACTAATATTATGATTTTTCATTACCTTAATAATATTGAAAGAAGAAACAATTTAAGAAGAAGCTTCTACATGTTTAGCATTATCTTTAGCAAAACTTGACTCTCCTTCAACAACTTTTGAAACCTGAGGTATGAATAATCTTCTAGGATCAGGTTGTAACTATTTTTTTACTCTTTAGAAGTTGAAATGCTTGTTGTTTTCGAAGGAAGAACAACACTGTTTTCTATTTTTTGACCAGCGTTGTGTGATTTATCGGTAACTATAGGTAAAACAGGTCTTTTTTTCTTTTTTTATTTACCTTGATCCCTTTCTATAGACCTAGTTGTGACTGCAATAAATTCTTCTTCTCCAAAATTGATTAAGTTCTGTTTCGGTGGTTTCTGAATCTGAGAATCTTTCTGCCCACCCTCCATTTGAGGCGTGAAAAATGCTTCTTATCAAGGTTATGTAATAAATATTATATTCAGGAATGTATTTAGGCAATTAGAAGTTGAATGAGGTCAATTCCAAGGTAAAAATCACTCTTCTGAAGCCATGTTTACAAGAAAAATAATGTTAGATGAACTAGGAGCTTTAGGATCAAATTACCTTTCCTGATAAGGCTACCTATAATTATGATTTTACTAATATGGCTGCCTATTTTGTTTATTTTGCTGATGAGTATTTTGATTAGGCATGTTAGGCTAAGCTAGTTTATTATCAATTGATGTTATTTGTTTCCCATAGTCTGGAAGGCGTTTATTATGTCATTTGATGGTGATGAAAAAACTAGTGTATTATGCTAATAGGATGTGGTATAGGTGCCGATCTAGTAATAGAGGTAGAGAAGGCCTTGAGACTAATTTTCTAGCTTGAATAAGGTTATTTTCAGCCCTAATAGCGATATCATAAGTTGTTGGGAGTGTAGTTCCTCCCATAGAATGTATCATGGCTGAAATTTCATTATCTAAAGCTCTAAGATTGTATAAAAATGCATGATCAACTTGAGGATTAACACTGGCTGGAATTATTTCCCAAGTTCTAACAAATCTGATACTAAAACTGGCCATAAATTTGTGAGTTGTCTTTATTGTAGATAGATGTTCTATGAGAGATAAATGATCAAAATTGTCTTGAAATTTCTTAAGTAGTTGATCTCCTAATTCATCCCAAGTTTTTATGCTCCCTATCGGTAAAGTTTTGTACCATTGTAAAGCTTGTCCTTTAAATGATGCAACTAAGAGTCTCAAGGCTACATCTTCATGAGTTACATTATGGAATGCACAAAGGGATGCATTGTCTTTAATATGCTTGAGTAGGGGTAATCTTATTTTCACTAGTAAATGAAGTTAAACCTTTCAAGGAAAAATATGTATGTCATGATAGATTGGAATTACTAAAGGGATGCCATTAGTAAAGGTAACAAAATTTTTGGGTGGTGGGCGAGGTTTTGCTACATGATTACGGCATTTGAACAACAAGATTAAGATGTGGTGGAGCAAGGGGAGGTTGGTTTCTAAAACAAGGCCTATTGTAGGGTAAGGTATTATGAAATCTTCTTCTTCTTGCTAAATTTAAAGGAAAAGAAACAAAATTATGAGGAATACCTCTTACTGTTGATCTCGTAGTCACCTTAGGCATGGAACATGCTACAAAACTGGTCTAAAATCAGCCTTACGAAGTCTCCAAATAATTTCTTTTGATTTTCAATAGATTTTTGTAGCTAAGTTCTTCCAAAAGTGATGATCTTTCAATGTAAATATGTTGTAATTTATTGTATTCTTCTACATATCTATTCCGTGGTACCACCAGTGTACCAAAATCAGTAATCTCTAGGAGTGCACCCTAGTTGAGATGATAGCAATGGTTATAAGATTTCTTTTATCTATCACTTCTATAGATATGATGGAAACACCTCAGGTTTGTGGGTATACTTATTGTTGAGGTGAGTCTCTGGTATCAAGGCCGGTTCTTTATTGATGTATCCTAGACTAATTTTTGGGGTTTTGAGGGTAAAAATATTGTTGTAACTAAATTGAAATGGGGTGATACACCAAATTTATTAAGTTCTTTCACTGATTATATTCACAATAAAATTGAGAAAAAATTGTAGATGTACGAACCAATGGGTTTCAATTTGATCCTAAGGAAAAACACTTGTGTTTTGAGGGATAAATCACAACAACACAAAGCTAACATGCACACTAAGACTAAATATAAAGTACCAAATTTGCAGCAAGGTAAGATAATTAATCAAGGAATTAAAATTCAAAATAATTAATGGAAAGATATAAACCACTACAAATAATTGGAAAGACAATAATTGCTTCTCATTCAAGGAAAAACTAGTAAAAATATGCTTGAACTCCTGTGTCCAAAAATTCCTCCTTTGTGCCTTGCTAATGCACACAATATATAGCAAAATACTTCACCCAACCCCTCCTAAAAATAGACTACACTTTTACTCACCCATGCAAATTAATTTTAGACTTCATTGTGAATAAATAAAGGAATAAAAATAACCATGCAATTTACAATGAGGCATTAATAGCCTTAGTTACAAAAATACACTTAGTCAAAGTGCAATTGACTGCTCTATTTTTAATACAATTAATAAATTTGGGTGAATAATTTGGCTAATAATTTAGCTCTTTCTTGGTGGGTAAGATTCCTCCAATGTGCATGCAACTTGGTCTTCTTGATGTTGATTAAATAATCATAGTTAATCCTTGATGTATCACTTGTGTATTCATCCACCTCCAATGGTATTTTGGCTTCATCTCTTTTCTCTCTTCTAGTGATGTCATGAAAAAATTGATCTTCAAGCAAGTAAAAATAATGTCTCCAATCTCAAATACTTAGAAATAATAATTCAATGTTTCCTTGTGGGGACCACTTGTCCATGTGTGCAAGAATGTCCTCCTCTTTGTACGAGGTTTCTTTTGCAAAGTTTAAGGTAAACTTTGCAAATATTAAGGTAACATGCTCCTTTGTTGACTTGGCATATAATATGAGTTGAATAATAATCAATTGATTATTAAACTTGACATATATATGATTTCAAAAGTATAGACATTTGATCCTCAATGTATTCAAACAAGGCATGATGTGTCACGTTGCCCGCTTTTAATAATTTGTGTCATGATTTATTCATTGAACTTAATAATCTTGGTTTGAATTATCTTTGAGCCCCCCTTCGATAGCATATTAATATGATTAAAATACATGTGGGATCATTTTGTGAAACATTGGAAAACTATAATGTTCGGACCCCTTTTCATGATCATTGGTCTCAAATCATTACATAGTATAACATTCGGGATCCTTTGTCCTTCTCTGGTATTTGTTAACATGTTTTATATACCTTAACCAAGGTCATTGAAATATTTTTTTCAATGGGACTCGATCCCCTTTGACAATGATTAGGCCCTCAAAAGCTTGTCAGTGGCAATGATTTCGAGGCTAACTATTGTGAACTTTAGTAGACCCTGTGGTTTGCATCTAAATTCAGATGTTTTGATCTATGCTGTCGATTTGTGTACCTCTGTATCTCTAGCATTGATCAGTCTGAAGTGGCTTCAAATTACGCATCAAATTTGACTCTTTGATTCTTTCTCTATCAATATGGCTCGTTGATGCTAACTCAGGCAATTAGGGTTACTGTGAGCTTGCATTGATTTTGGTGTTTGATTGTGATCGTGGATCTTGGTACTTCTTTGATCTCTCAGCTATTGATATGTGTAACTTCGGTTGATAGGGTAGTTGGCTGTGGTTTTTATTGTGAGCCATTTTATACTATAATTACATTTTCAAATCTTGATGCTAACTCATAATGAGTTAGGTGTGAGTGAAAAGGTCGTCAAGCTTATCGGTTTTCAATTTGACTTTCTCATTTCGATTGGTAAAGCCCTTGATAATTTTTAGCTCACCACCATTGTTATGATTTTGAGATTGATAATCTCTACAAAAGTGGCATTCTGAGTATGAAAATTGGGTTCTTATATGATTTTTGGTCTTTTCGATCTCTTTGTGAAGTTACACGATCGCCATTTTGTCGAGATCAATTTCAATGTAAAGAAGAACTCTACTTGAAGTTTCTATAACTTCCATGGCTTCTTTTAAGTTCAAATGCCTCTTTGTCTTGACTAAAAATGTCCATCGCTGATGAGAAGGTGATATCATCACTTTGAAACTATAGATTCTCCATTTTTTTGTTATTTTGAGCTCCTAGTGTTGAAACTTAAAAATAAAATAAAAGTTGTGCTCCCAAGAAACTTCGATTTCAATATTTTTTCTAAGGACTCGTTTTCATCTTCTGTACTGAAAGGGCATAGATTGTCAACTTCAACTAGTAAGATCATAATGATTCAACAACTTGTAATTTCTATTTCAGTTTCACGACAATTATTGTTTGTCTTGTCGTTGTTTATATCTAATGTTCTAAGGGTTTACTTGATCGATGTATCCTATGGAGATTTGGGCTTCTTGATTATTTGATTATTTTTTCCATTACATTCTTCCTGTGTTGTTTTGAAATGGGGTTTTCATGTTTTGAATCACCATTTTAGTTTATTGTTTGAAGCTTTGTTATCTTGAACCCTTATTTGACCTCTTTCGAGCATAAACCTTTCTGGGTTGGTACTAGTACCCTAGTATTTTCTGTTATATGGGGAAAAGGGCTATGGTTTGCACTCCATTTGCTTTACTCTGTGCTCTGAAAAGAAGCTTGACATTTCCTTTGATAGTATGTGAAAGTAGTGACTGGAAGATTTGCTAGGTCGATTCTGTAGATGATATTTTGTGTAAATATTTTTATTTCCATTTCTTGATCCATTATTGAGATTTGTGTGCTTTGTTTGTTTGATTTATGTTTTGAGACTTTATCTTTAACTTTTATTTCACTCATTATAGAAACGAGTATTCTTTTCACTTGCTATATGTAAAAATTAGCTTTGTTTTTCTTAATTATGGCCTCGTATTGTGAAGTATCTTGAAGGTCGGTTTCCTTCTCGTTGGAATTCATGCTCGAGTTGTTGACTTTCAGATCTATATTTGAATGCCATAGTTCCTATTTCATCTGGGAGTTTGTTTATTTTTGCGCACCCGGATGTTCTGTGAACTCGTTATTTTGATAGAAACTGTGATTGCTTTGTGCTTTTATAATCTGGGTCTTGAATTTGGGCCATCATTAGCAAAATTCAAGCCATTTTTCTTTATTTTTATTATTGGTGAAACTAATGGTCTCCTTTGTTTTTTATCAACTTACCTTGATCATGATTTCACTCTTTATTCCTGTACAACTAGTTGGGTGATCATTCTTACAATGACATGTCGATAACCCCATATGAAAATAAGCTCATCTTATCTATTTTATATGTCTTACATAACTTGAAGCCTTTGTTGAGGCCTTTGATTTATAACTCTATGCATTAATATCCTTGTTCCTAGGAGAAATGAGTCACCATTTTGGTATTGAAGCTCTTGTTCAAGCTAATAATGGGGAACTCGCCACATCATTTATTCGGCTTGGATTTGTAAATTATTACTCTTTTTGTATGCTCTAAACAGTGAATACTTGAATCCGGGGCATTATGAACTTGAGTTTGTTTCTGGATTGTTAAATAGCTTTAATTGGTTTCTAAAATGCATATATGGTTGTATAGATTGTATGGAATTTGGAATGATGGAATTTGTTAACTGCATATTTGAAACTTTGTATTTTTTAACTTCCATAATCTTTACAATATGTGTTCTCCTTCATTGTGATGATTGAATCCTATATTTTCTATAATGTCCCCTTTGGCCGCATAAGCCTGGGCGAAGACCTTTGGCCCTTTATGTCTACCCGACACCCAAAGGGAAGTTTTAGGGTGACTTATCTTTATTATTTTATTATAATGTGCTATTGTTTCAAAAAAAATAATATCATGAAAAAGCACATATAATAAATAATAAAGTTTAATAATGAATTAAAATGTCAAAAATACAATTAAAAGTAATTGTATTAAAATAGGAATTTAGAAAGGATAAAACATTTCTATTGTGTATTCCCTCTAGGGAAAAGTGACAGAGACTTGGGAGAGAAGAAAATAATTATTAAATACCTTTTGTATTCTCCATATGAGAAATGGAGGGTAGAAAATGCATCGAAAGAATCATACGAGCTGATTGGTGGTCTTGAAGGTTGTTTTGGGTCTCTTCTTCCTTTAAAAGGAGAAGTAGACTTGCTTGAGAGGCATCCAGATTTTTATTATCATCTTTGCATTGCTAAGAGCTCTGAGCTTTTACCAGAAATTCCAAGGACGAAAACCCTTGTGAATTTATCTCTTGCGGACGAAAACCCCAGGAGATTGAGAGGGGATTTCACTCAGAAATTCCTAGTGTTCTTCATCAGACTTCCAGGGTCAGTTCAGCCGTGTGTGTAAAGGGATTTGAAGGTGTTTTCCAGTGATTTGCAACCAGCAGTTGGATCAGTCCATTGTAAGCAGTTTTGGCAGCATGTTCAGAGGTATTTTTATCCAAGATATTTGTCAAATGTTTGTCATCAGACTGTAGACTGATTGCTGTACTTTTTATCATTTCTGAGGTACATTTGAAGGTCTTTCTTTAATCTGAATTTTAACAGATCTCAGATCTGATTTTCTGGGCTATTCCAGTTTGTGATAAGTTCAGTTTTCTGTGTAATTCAGCCCTAAAAATCTGGGCAGTCATTAGAAATCAGAAATATTTTTATTGGGCATGTTTTACATTGACGTTTTGCTTTAACCCTAGTCGCACTTTCCAGATCTGCACTAGGAACTTGATATAAAATACACAGAAATCTGTATTTGCTGTTTTTGATTGATTAAAAATCAGTATAGTGTAAGGAGGATCCATCTAGGGATCTTTCAGTGGTATCAGAGCATCAATCCTCCCACCTGGAGGGTCTATCTGGAATTTTTATGTAGCCTACAGAAGTTGGGCCACACCGATATTATACTAGGAGTCAGGCACGTCTGAATATTGAAGGTATCATGGATAGAGGAGAAGGAGCACACACTCCTCCACGACGTGAGCGGCCTGATCCAGATGCCCTTTTTAGCGGAATGATCGATTCCCATCAAGAAATGATTCAGACCATGAGACAGCTGATGGAGAATTTGACTATGGATAGGGCAAGAAATCGGCATGATAGAAGGGAAAGATCTGCATCCATAGCCAGCAGCTACCGAAGGCACAGCCGGGTTCCTACAGAAGTGGGCAGCGTAAGAGGTTCCCCTCCGCGAGATAGGAGACATACAGAGGAAAGAAGACCCACGAGGACTGCAGATCGACCTATGCAGCCTAGATTCCTACCAAGGGAGGAGCCGCCATTAGTTGAGGACCCACTTGAAGACATAGCCTTTCAAGATAATGTAATGGTAGCTCATGATGAGTGGAGAGCACTACCAGAAGAGGTGCGGAACACCTTTCCCCTCCACCAGTATTGTATGTAGAAAAGGGAGAGCTTGAAAGCTAGGCAAGCACAGAGGCCTAGGACGTAGCAAAACAGAGAATTGAAGCAGGTTACCAATAAGGTGACCCTTTCCACCTTCGATGGCAGTGGAAAGATTAGTGCCAGGGCATGGATTCACAAGCTTGATACATACCTCACTCTCAAACCTATGCAGGAACAAGAGGCTATTCAGTTTGCTACTCTTCACTTAGAGGGAGTGGCATATGATTGGTGGCACCATGGGCTTATCACACAGAGACATGACTTACTACGGTCATATAGGGAGTTTAGTGAGAAGTTGATTGCCAGATTTGACCGCAAAGATGTGGAGCTATATTACAGGGATTTGGCACAGCTACGACAGAGTGGGCACGTTGATTCTTACATCAACGAATTTCAGCGGATTGCAGTAATGGTTCCCGAGATGCCCGAGAGACGTGTGGTAATGCTTTTTATTGAGGGCCTGCATGACAGGTTAAGAGGGTTTGTCAAGGCCCTTAGGCCTACTACATTATTTGATGCTATCCAGATACAACATTAGATTTGGAGACCAAAACCCGCTTCTTACCAGCCTAGTAAGAAGCCCTTCACAAGCTCCAAGTCGGTTTAGCATTCCACTACCTAGTAGAGGTGTGTTCCCCCTCCTAGGATGGATCAGGAGACTCGGAATGAGTTAATAAGAAGGAAACTTTGTTTCCATTGCAAAGATCACTGGGAGCCTGGCTAAACTACCTTGGGTAAGGCAAGATGCATCTTATTGAGGTCACCTCAGATACAGAGACAGATTCGTTAGCAGATACAAATGCAGAGGACAGTGGTCATGGTACACATGAGGAGCAGCCCTAGGTAGAGCTAGGAGATGGAGATGCATCAGGCTCAGGTACTATTGCTTCACTTTCTGGAGTCCCTAGGTATCATCCCTTTCGTGTGAAAGGAGTACTTAAGGGCCAGCGAGTTGTTTGCTTGATTGATAGTGGCGCTACACACAATTTCCTTGATGAGGGATTTGTGATGAAGCGGGGATTACAGGTTGAAGAATTTCAGGGGTTCAGTGTACGAGTGGCAAATGGCTTTGCTCTAAGCTGCACTAGATGAATTCCACAGCTTAGTATCCAGCTAGGAGACTACACATTGACAGATGATTTTTACATAGTTGGACTTGGAGAGATAGATGCAGTTTTGGGAATTCAGTGGCTTCAGTCTCTGGGGAGATGTGTACAAGATTTCAGATGAATGGAGATAGAGTTTATGTCGTGAGCGGAAGAAGATTGTGCTATAAGCTCTTTCGGATGGTGGACCTAGAGTTGTTTCGGCACATAGGATGGAATCTATTATCAGTCATGGAGAGGTTGCATGGGCAGCCCAATGTTTCATTTCATCCAAATCTTCTCCAAATGGTGGACAGCAGTTGCATACAAATATTCAGACCATAATAGATAGGCACGGGCAGGTTTTATGTGATATTCCTCCGGGGGAGACCAAAGAGACGAGAGGTTTGAGCATGTCATAGAGTTGGAGGAGGGTGCCAAGCCTGTGATCACTACACCCTATCATCATCCTAAGAAATTTAAGGATGAGATAGAGAGGACCATCAGGGAGCTTCTTGACATGGGGCATATCTGTCCTAGTTCTAGCCCATTTTCTTCTTCGGTGGTGTTGGTAAAGAAGAAGGACGAGAAAATGAGAATGTGTATCAACTATAGGGCCCTCAACAAGAAGAAAATCAAAAACAGGTATCCCATCCCTCGTATTGAAAAGATTTTGGATGAATTACATGGGGCCATTTACTTTTCGAAGATTGATCTTCGATCAGGATACCATCAGATTCAGGTTCATGAGGAGGACATCCTCAAGACAAAATTCGATGCCATTACGGACATTACGAGTTTATGGTGATGGCATTTGGTCTCACTAATGCACTGCCACTTTTCAATCATGCATGAACCATCTCTTCAACAAGCAGTTGAGGAAGTTCGTGCTAGTTTTCTTTGATGATATCTTGATCTACAACAGGTCATGGGAGGATCATTTGAGGCATTTAGATGAGGTACTTGGCATTACGGAAATTCAATCTCTATTTGCTAAGATGTCTAAATGTGAGTTTGGGCTTACTTGAGATCTTGTATCTGGGCATATTATTAGAGCCAATGGGGTCAAGGTCCATCAAGAGAAAATATAGGCTATACAGGATTGGCCTCCACCAAGGAACATTTTAGAGTTGTGGGGATTCCTAGGGCTATGCGGATATTATCGGAGATTTGTGAAGGGTTATTCAGATATTTATGCACGTTTGTCAGATCTCAAAAATAAGGGCACATTTAGATGGATAGATGAGGCACATATAATATTTGATGAGCTCAAGATGGTGATGAGCACATGTCCAATCCTTTCCCTTCCGGACTTCTCTAAGCCATTCATCTTAGAGTGTGACGCCTTGGGCTCAGGTATTTGTGCAGTTTTGATGCAAGACCGTCATCCCATTGCCTATGAGAGTAAGAAGTTGAGAGAGAACAAGAGGTTGTATTCCACCTACGACAAGGAGATGCTCACCATCATGCATGCATTGGCGAAGTTTAGATAGTATCTGGTGGGAGGGAAGTTTGTAGTGAGGACCGACCATAACAGCTTGAGGTACTTCTTGGAGCAGAAGGAACTCAATGAGAGGCAACAGAAATGGGTCAGCAGGATCTAGGCCTATGATTTTGACATCGAGTATGTCAAAGGGAAGAAGAATGTTGTGGCTGATGCACTATCGAGGAGACCCCATGTTGTTGTCCTATATTCTATGAGTGAGATTTCTGTAGATTGGAAGTCTCAATTGCTGGTCGAGTATTCAAAGAACACCTTAGCATGTGAGATCATGGATGGAAAAATTTAGGATGGGCACTACCAGGTAATTTCTGATTTGATTTATTATAAGGGTAGGATTTATTTGGTACCTGAATCTAAGCTTAAGGGGAAGATTCTACATGCACTCCATGATGCTCCATTAGCAGGACATCCAGGTTATTTCAAGACATACAGGCATGTTAGAGAGAGATTCTCTTGGAAGGGTCTCAAGGAGGATGTTCTATAGTATATTTGAGAGTGTATGACTTGTCAACGAAACAAGTCAGAGCATACTTTCCTTGTAGGCTTATTACAACCCTTACCTACTCCAGAGCAGAGGTGGGAGAGTATATCTATGGATTTCATTACAGGACTACCAGTTTTGCAGGGCTATGATCACATTTATGTGATAGTTGACAGGTTAACTAAGTATGGGCACTTCTTCACCATCCCCACGAGTTTTAAGGCACCACAAGTGGCTGATTTGTTCTTTAGGGAGGTATTCAGGTTACATGGGATTCCGAAGAATATTGTCAGCGATAGGGATAGCAGGTTTATGAGCACGGTCGTAGGAAATCTTCAGGTTGGAAGGCACTAAGTTGACTCTGAGCACTAGCTATCATCCACAGATAGATGGGAAGATGGAGATTGTGAATAAGTGGATTGAGGGGTGCTTGCATAACTATGTTTCAGGGTAGCAGAGAGCATGGGTCAAACAAATTTATCTGTGCGAGTATTGTTACAATACTACATACCACATATCCATTGGGATGACCCCTTTTCGAGCTTTGTATGGTTATGACGCAAGGTCCTTCGTGGATATGGCATTTGGAGATAGTAGAGCTCCTAAGGCTCGAGAGTGTTTATAGGACAGCCAGGATATCCTTAAAACCCTTAAGGACAATATGCAACATGCCCAAAATCAGCAGAAGGCATATGCAGACAAGCACAAGATTGAGTGATCATTTGAGGTGGGGGATATGGTCTTTCTACAACTCCAGCCTTATAGACAAAGTACCCTTAAAAAGAGTGGAGCGGAGAAGCTTAAGCCTCACTTTTATGTTCCATACAGGGTAGTGAGGAGAGTTAGACAGGTAGCTTATGAGTTGGAGTTACCTTCTGAAAGTAAGATACACAATGTTTTTCATGTATCTTGCTTAAAGAAGGCATTGGGACAGCATGTGACCTCTTTAGTAGAGCTACCCCCCTTAGATGATGAGGAAAGACTAGATTTTTTTCCTGAGGGACTTCTGGATTGGAGGGAGAGAAGATTTCTGAACAAGGTGATACGGGAGTACTTGGTTCATTGGAAAGATTTACCCTTGGAGGATGCCACTTGGGAGGGTGAGTCTATTCTTCAGCACCCCACGTTGCTACAGTTGCTTGTGGGCAAGCAACTCCGGGGAGGGAGGACTGTAATGTCCCCTCTGCCCGCATAAGCCTGGGCGAAGACCTTTGGCCCTTTATGTCTACCCGACGGCCAAAGGGAAGTTTTAGGGTGACTTATCTTTATTATTTTATTATAATGTGCTATTGTTTCAAAAAATAATAATATCATGAAAAAGCACATATAATAAATAATAAAGTTTAATAATGAATTAAAATGTCAAAAATACAATTAAAAGTAATTGTATTAAAATAGGAATTTAGAAAGGATAAAATATTTCTATTGTGTATTCCCTCTAGGGAAAAGCGACCAGCATTGGGAGAGAAGAAAATAATTATTAAATACCTTTTGTATTCTCCCTATGAGAAATGGAGGGTAGAAAATGCATCGAAAGAATCATACGAGCTGATTGGTGGTCTTGAAGGTTGTTTTGGGTCTCTTCTTCCTTTAAAAGGAGAAGTATACTTTCTTGAGAGGCATCCAAATTTTTATTATCATCTTTGCATTGTTAAGAGCTCGAGCTTTTACCGAGAAATTCCAAGGACGAAAACCCTTGTGAATTTATCTCTTGCAGACAAAAAAACCCCAGGAGATTGAGAGGGGATATCACTCGAAATTCCTAGTGTTCTTCATCAGACTTCTAGGTCGATTCAGCCGTGTGTGTAAAGGGATTTGAAGGTGTTTTCCATTGATTTGCAACCAGAAGTGGGATCATTCCATTGTAAGCAGTTTTGGCAGCATGTTCAGAGGTATTTTTATCCAATATATTTGTCAAATGTTTGTCATCAGACTGTAGACTGATTGCTGTACTTTTTATCATTTCTGAGGTACATTTGAAGGTCTTTCTTTAATCTGAATTTTAACAGATCTCAGATCTGATTTTCTGGGCTATTCCAGTTTGTGATAAGTTCAGTTTTCTGTGTAATTCAGCCCTAAAAATCTGGGCAGTCATTAGAAATCAGAGAATAGTTTTATTGGGCGTGTTTTACATTGACATTTTGCTTTAACCCTAGTTGCACTTTCCAGATCTGCACTAGGAACTTGATATAAAATACACAAAAATCTGTATTTGTTGTTTTTGATTGATTAAAAATCAGTATAGTGTAAGGAGGATCCATCTAGGGATCTTTCATTTTCCAAGAATTTTTGAACTAGTAGGTGATGACAGATGTTTTATATTTTTGGCATAATTATAGTGTTCTTGTGTGCCTCTTAAGTGTAATTTTGTGGCACGATTTATCAAAACTCTCTCCTTTATAACATGCTTGAACTTTTTCTTTTAAGAAAAACTCAACAAAATGTACTGCTTCCTTTTGGTGCACTTCTTTAAAACAACAAATTTTATCCTCCTAAGGATAGTGCTATAAAACATATATTTTATTCTATAACATAATCCTTTCACCTTTATCAACATGTTTGAAACAAAACCGTAGTCTAGAATTTGTCTTGATAGTTTGATGGCCATTAGCAATTATGTACTTGGAAATCTGCAACTTCCTCTTGTTCTGTGGATGGTCATTATGCCTGAGTTTTTCTCTAAAAATTTCATTTATGAAACTCTTCTTTAAGGTTGGGTTATTCCTTTCTCCTCGCTACAAACCCGTTCTAAAGATATGTTGGAACATGGAAACTATAATGGTATGTTTATTCAATCTCTTTCAATGCTTCTAATATCTCTTATGTATATGTATGAAGAACAATCCAATTGATATTGTGACATTGTGATTTATTTTAGCACCTAAATTTGTAATTGCTCCTTATTTTATAGTCTTTGGAAGAGATCTTCTTGAAATGGTGGTTCATTTATAAAAATTGGTTCCTGTATTTTCCTTGATTTTCACGTTCCAAGTGCTTTATTGATTAAAGTATTGATAAGTAATATAATTTTTGTTGTTGATTTACTCCTTTACTTATCTCAATGTTAGATTTGATAAGTTTTCTTGACTTGATCACTGTTGGGGCTTCAAGTTTTATTCATTACAAATAGTTCATCTAATGCACATCATACCTATTTGTATCCAAATCATAGTTCCAAGTCCTTGGAAGAATGGCTACAATATTTAATATGAAATTTTCACTTTGCTATTTGTTGACACTCATTTTACAGATATTATCTCTTGAATATGAGAATTGTGATAGTTGTTATAATCCTACAAATTCTCAGTATTTGTGTTTATTCTCTGTAATCTAGTGCTTTGTTGATACATGCATTTGATCTATTTTTATTGTCATCATATTATAGCTCATAGTAGTAACTATAATTACCTGCTCTTGGTAAGCATACTTGGAAACCTTCTTTGATTCAAATTTTTGTAGCTTAGTTCTTTGAAAACGTGTTGTAATATGGAGATCTTATAATAAAATAAATGCTCATAACCAATTATGGGAAACAAAATTCAGCTTTGTTTCTTTTCGAATGGCTACATCTTTGTATTTATACTCTGTATCATTTAATCTCTTCTTGAGTTGATCATTTTTCTTTTGTATCTTGTTCTTTCCTTTCATGAATTGCCAATGAAATCCTAGGAGCAACCTATAGATATGTATGGATAATTAGTACCTCCTAACTGATATCGAATGATTGAAAGTTTTCTTTAGGCCATAAATGATTTTTGTTTCATTCAAATATAAGATTTTTTCATGATCATGAGTGTAAATGCACTTGTGGATCTGCATTTGAATATTTTATCATTACATTTGTACCTTTCACTATGAATGATCACTTCCATTTGATAATTCGAAAATGATAACAAGTTGATTATGTCATGAATGAATAGTTTGGGATGCAGATGTATTCTTTTCTATTCTCAACTTCTTCTTATGATATGATTATTTTCTATTGTATCTTGCAAATTTTTGAAAAACTTGAAAGCTGAAAATGGTTATATCCTTGCTTGTAATATGTGGCTATTCTGTTATGTAAGAAAAATTAATCTAGGACATAGCTCTTTGAATGAAATTTGCTTTGATATTCAACATATTTTTCTTACCTATTAGCTTGATATGAAAATGAAATCATTGTCATCTACTATCCTAATTCAACTGTAATGGATCATTTGTTTGATTTCTCTTTTTTTTTGTCCTAGTAGCTCTTTTACCTTAAAAATTATGAAAGATATGAATGAATTTTTCTTTTGTATCCGGAATGCAATCTATACTCAATAGTACAATATTTAATTCATGCCAAAGTTTTTTTTTCTTTAAGTGCTACATCTACCTACACAATTAAACCAATCGTATGAAAACAATAGGATTTTTATGCTCTCTTGTGTTCAATAATTTTTCTTTTCTTTCTGTTTTGTATGTCATGATTCTTGTGAATGCCATGAGATTCTGCCAAATGGTACTTTTCATTTTTGTATCAGTTACTTGATGTACCTTATGCTTTTGATCTCAAATGGTTCATTTTCTTAAAGCTAGATAACACGTGAGTAAATATTGAAACCACGAGTTCGTAATCGATGTTTTTTTTTTTTTCTTATTTAGGTACACTATAGTTGTTGGATGAAGAAGATGAAGATGGAGGAGCTAGAACTGAAATTTCAAAGAATGAAAGAAATCCCAAGGCAATGATGGGTTTTTCCTATACTCTATTTCTTTTTGTTTCATGTACATGTACCATTTATTTCTATAATTATAAGTTACATCCCACGGCTTATATGGGACACATTAAATTTAATTAATGAATAAATGATATTTTTTCTGTAATTGATTTGTGTAATTCCTTTTAGTTTCATCTCTTATTGTTTGTAATGATGTTACAATTAATTAAACAACTCACTAACATACATAATAACAATTGATCATAGGAAATGATCAAATTAAAAATACATGTAACTTAAATAATTAACATCTGTAATGTAAACAACAACTATGTTTTTTTTTCGGAGTCCAACTCCTCAAGTTTGCATCTATCTTCGCCTTCCTCAAGTATTTTCTTTAGTTCTTTAGATATTTTGTGCATCTTTGATGAAGATGATCATGGGATAGTAGCATACGTAAGGTGTTGCATTCTGCAACAACACACATAGGTGCATTTTCCCTCATTGATTCGCTTGACTAAAAACAGAATTAAACTGTAAATTTCCCCTAGCTAGGTTCATTTATCAACTCCTTCCATCGAAAACAAATTTTTGAGTTTCCCATTTTTGTGCAAGTGTAAAAATTATCAACATGTATTAGTAGACAAATGTACTCATTTCAATTATAGGTTTGCTTTGTAATCCTGCAAGGAAAAAGTAAGGTGTCACAAATTCCATGAAGCCACAAAGATGAGATGCCACCTAATGGGTGATTAGGTTACACAGAGAGTGTAAATACTTTTTTCCATTTTTAAAATAGGGGTGTCCACTATCTAGAAATATGTTTCTTGTAATAAATAATGTATTCATGGGGAATGTTAGCATAGTTAAATACATTTTTTTCATGTCGTAGTTATTCCTTTGTGGCATTTTCTTCATAATTTTTATCGAGTTATATCCACGTATAACCGACTCTCATATATATATATATATATATATTGTTTTTTTAATTAAGGAATTTTATAATTTTTCACTTCCTTTATTTTCCTTCATAAGCTCAACATGTAAAAAACCTATCTGGGAGGGACATTATAGCAACTTGGTTTGACCTTACTCAAAAGGTAAACACTAATTTGGGTTTCCAATTCGAGTGATTTGCTAATGTATTTAGGTTTTGTATTAAAATGAGTGTCTTTTTATTGTTGAGATATGCATCAAATATTATAAGTTATTGTTATCCAAAATTCACCCCAAGGTAACTTTGATAACATGCAAGCAATTATATTGATTCGGGCGAAAATTCATGTTTCTAGGGTCCCCTCATATTTGTCTAACTCCCCGTCCAAGAGGAAGAGAGTAAGTTCTTGAGAAATGCAAAAAAAGGTTGCGGAGGCAAATAGGTTGATCAAGGAAAAATCATGAAAATTGGCTAAGTCCCGCTCAAGGTCGCCTCACGAGGACGAAAAAGCGCGAACCGGCCGAACCGGGTGAAACCAACACAAACAGTCAAAACGCAGCAGGAGAAATGGGAAAAAGTACGCGGCGGGCGCAAAATTCGGATTCGGCGATCGACTAACCGCTTTGAGAGGGTCGCCTTTGGGACAAGCGGGACAAGAAGATGCGAACCGGCCGAACCGAGCGAAATGAGTCAAGGAAGCCCGAAAAAGTCTGGGACGCGCGGGTCAAAAGTACGCGAACCAGTGAACCCGAGTCGAAATGAGAACTTTTGTCCTGGGACAGTTGGGACAAAAAGGCGCGAACCGGCCGAACCGGGCGAATTTGTCCCGGACAGTCCAAAAGCAAATGGGACGCGCGGGCCAAAAGTACGCGAACCGGCTGGATCGGCCGAAATGGGAAATTTCAGCACCAAAACCAAATGGGACAAAGGGACGTGCGGGGCCTTGCCAAAATGGCCGGCGAGAGGAGAAAAGTCAACATTTGACCCGTGGAACTTCAAACGCCATAACTTTTGACTCAGAGCTCCGATTTTGATAAAATTGGACTTTCTGAACGAGCACGACGTCGTAGACAAATGTACTCATTTCAATTATAGGTTTGCTGTAATCCTACAAGGAAAAAGTAAGGTGTCACAAATTCCATGAAGCCACAAAGATGAGATGCCACCTAATGGGTGATTAGGTTACACAGAGAGTGTAAATACTTTTTCCATTTTTAAAATAGGGGTGTCCACTATCTAGAAATATGTTTCTTGTAATAAATAATGTATTCATGGGGAATGTTAGCATAGTTAAATACATTTTTTCGTGTCGATAGTTATTCCTTTGTGGCATTTTTCTTCATAATTTTTATCGAGCTTATATCCACGTATAACTGACTCTCCTTATATATATATATATTGTGTTTTTTTAATTAAGGAATTTTTAATTTTTTCACTTCCTTTATTTTCCTTCATAAGCTCAACATGTAAAAACCTATCGGGAGGGACATTATAAAGCAACTTGGTTTGACCTTACTCAAAAGGTAAACACTAATTTGGGTTTCCAATTCAGTGATTTGCTAATGTATTTAGGTTTTGTATTAAAATGAGTGTCTTTTTATTGTTGAGATATGCATCAAATATTATAAGTTATGTTTTTATTTTTAATGAATCATGACATTCCTTGATCCTTTAAAAATTGACTCTCTATTTAGATATTCTAAGCTTGATACTCAACTCGAGGTGTTGTCCTCGGTATGTTTTAAAACATATTGTTTCTTGGTAACTTAATATCACTATTTTATTATCATCATTGATGGTAAGCATGTTTTATATTTAAGCTATTCAACTTTCAAGATGTGTGTTCTCTGTGACTGTGTTATGAAGAAACCTAAACTTTTTGTTTTCCTCCATTGATTTGATTTCAAAATAACTTTACTAGCTCTTGTGAATGAAAGCCACATATTTATAACTACAACTAGTTTTTGAGATATGTAAACTTGTAACCCCATGTTCTTGTTGTAAAATTGATGAAAACATACATTTTGCGATGTAGTAATTTTTTTATTTGTTTTCATTATTTAAGTTGATGATTATGGTTGTAGCTTATATATTTTACAAGAATAAAACATTTATTCTAGGATCTTATATATTACCTTTTTCTAAACTTCAGATATGATGTTTCTATGCACAATAGTAAGATTATTTCATGTTTTGATCAAATAATGACATAGATTTGTATTTCTTAATGCAACTATTTTTTTCATTCTTTGTTTGCATATTCTCAAAATGGATATGATTTCATGCTTTGATCTAGGTGTTCCCTATGAAGTTCATATTTTTTAAATAATGTTGGAGATGTATCATATGGTGCAAAAATGAAGCAATATCTTTGTTAAAAATAATATTTCTAGCCTTCAATTGCATGGATGTAGATTTCTATCATATAGTTATTTACAAATTTGAAATTATTTTGTTTGAAGGAAAAATATAAATCTGATTCACATTAAAATCTACCTCTTGAATATGAAAAATTCTTAACATTTCATAACTACACATCTCTAAAAATTTGTTTGGTATGTAAAGTGTATGTCTATTAATGCACTGCAATTATGAAAATATTCTTATAAATATTGTATTCCTTTGATATGGTTGTAACTCTTGAACTGAATATTCTATTTTTATCTAGATTTGCAAACTATATGAAGGCATGATAACAAATTTACCTGCTTTGTAAATTTTTCACACTATGTAGATCTATATTTGATATTTTTATTTCCATTTCATTGAATGTAACATTATTTAACTTTTACAATACTTGTTCTTGAATACATATATGTTTGAAGCTTAAACTATCATGAGGAAAATAAACCGTAAGCTCTAATAAAATTCCTTTTCATCTTTTAGGTACACTAGAGTGGCAAGTGGATAAAAATGGAGTAAAATATTACTAGGAAGAAGATTTTTCCTCCAATCAATGACTAGTTTATTTTCTTCTTCACATTTCAAGCTTCATATTTATATGGATTCTTTCCTTTTCAGCCGTCTCCCACAAATAATGTGGGAAAAAGTATAATTTCTTTACTGAATGAATACAATTTTTTTAAGAAATAATTTGTTTGTTTCTTCTTTTACATTTCTCTTTCGTTGCATAACTAAAAGAACATCTAAAAATTTAATTTCTTACACACTTGTATGTAATCATAAATAATTTTATAATAATTACTTGTACTTTCTCATTTGAAACAAAGAATGAAAAAGTAAACAACTATAATAGTTGTTCTTGCTTTTGAAAATCCCTACATGTAACTTAATCCTTGTTGTTCTAGTATATTCCAGCATGTTAATTTCCAATCTAAGATGTGTTTACCATCTCCTTTAGGACCCTGCATCATTCTTTGATGATTTATGGATGATCTTGATGAAGATGATAACTAGAATTCCCTTCTATACAGGGAAGAGGCATCCTGGAATCTACTTCCCAAATAGATGACTATTTTTGTCTTGAGCAATCATCTCTTAAAAATGAGTAACCAATTTTTCTTAATACCCCTTTCCAATGATGACAAAAAATGGTCAGCATATTTGGTGACATTGCTGAATTGATTTCCTACTAATCAGAAGAACCGTCAAATATGATATTTTCCAGCCATGAAAGCAATATGAAAACTTAATCCAAGTTTTACCAAACATGCTCAAAGAAAAGAAGCACTTTGATAAAGACGTAAAATCATTCACCAAAACTTTAAAAAAAAAAACTACAACATGTGTAAAAGTGCACTCGAAGGAAGATAAAATACTATGAGGATAGCCAATAAAAAACATATCCACCTACTGCTTTTTTGTTTTTGGAAATATGTGTATAAAAAGCTTAGAGGATAGCATGGAAACTATTTACAATGTCAAGACACAATGCTTTTAATGAATCTAATTAACTAGAATCACAATCTCTTCTCCATCCATTCTTCCACTTAGAAGGATTTATGATTTTTACAACTATTAATCATGTAATGTCCACTCCACAAGGACTCAAACATTGTGTGAGTGCCTAATATTTCTCTATCCTCATGCCACTTTAACACTTATTCTACTTCATTAAAAAAATTTTCTATAAACTTCTTATAAAAATCTATTTTTACTTGTTCTAGATTCAACTCTTTAAATTCATCACATGATTTCTAACCTCCTCATGTTCTATGAGATGAGAATATCTTATTTCCATTGGTTCATTTCCATCAATTCTACTTGGCGCATCAATTCCAACCATGGAACCTCTTATCTCTCATAAGTGCACCCTTATTGAGAGATGACATCAATGGTTCTAAGCTTTATTTATCTCTCACTTCTGTAGATACAATGAAAACACCTCACATATTTGGGTATACCCATTGTTGAGGTGAGTCTTTGTATCAAAGCCGAGTTCCATATTGATGTATCTTAAACTATTTTGTTTGGGGTTTTGAGGGTTAAAAAATGGTTGTAACTGAAATTGAAATGGGGTGATACACCAAATTGATTGAGGATTCAACAAAGTACATGCATAATATATTGAGAAATAGATTATGCAAGCACGAAACAATTGGTTTTAGTTTGATCCTAAGGCAAAACACTTGTGTGTTGAGGGAATAAAATCAAACAACACAATAACTAACATACACACTAAGATCTGTATAGGAAACACAAAATTTGTAGCAAGGTAAGATAATTAATCAGGGAATTAACATTCAAAAGAATTAATGGAAAGATACAAACCACTATAAATAATTGGAAAGGCAATAACATGTTTTCATTCAAGGTAAAAACTAGCAAAAATATGTTTCAACACTCTGTGTCAAAAATTCCTCCTCTTGTACTTTGTTATTGCACACAATATATAGAAAATACTTCACCACCCCCTCCTAAAACTAGACTACAGTCTTTACTCACCCATGCATGTTAATTTTAGCCTTTACCATGAATAAATATAGGAATAAAAATAAACATGTAGTTAACAATGAGGCATTAATAGCCTTAGTTACCAAAATACACTTTAGTCAAAGTATAATTGATCGCTCTATTTTCAATACAATCAATAAATTAGCTAACAATAACTCGTACTTGTTGTTGAAGTCTCCTTCAATACAAGTGCATGTTCTTCGTTTTTTCTTTGCATGATTTGACACCTGTGCATTCATGCACTTGTAATGATAAATTTGGGTTTAACTTTGATCTGTCCACTAGTGATGACATGTAAAATATTACATATTGTGCAAAAATAATGCCTTTCATCTCCACCACTTAGTAGAAATTATCTAGCTCCACTTTACCCACTAGTGGGGACCACTATGCACATGCAACAATAATATTCTCCTTTTTCTTTAAATGAGGGTTTTTTTGTAAGATTAAGGTATATTTTGCAAAAGTTAAGAAAAGAAAAATCTTGACCTTATCGTATAAATCATTGGCTTCTTTTCATTATGGTATACATCTTTGTTGACCATACTTGGGAACCTTTTAAATAATTAGCATAGACTATGGTTTTCATTACCATGTCACATATAATAATTTTTTCGGTCCCTTTTTTTATTAATCATATGACACATATCATAGTGTCGAGGCCTTTTGAGTAGTCTCTGGAATATACATTATAGTTTCAAACCTAAAACAATGTAAAATGCAATGATAATTTTAATTGGGACCTTGTCCCCTTCTTCTATGATGACACACCCCATCAAGTATGTCGTTTATTGAATAATCCATTACTAAGTTAGGGATCCTCTAGGATATGGACACGTAGTAATGTTAGAACTCTGGTTGAGTTAGACATTCTCTGGTTTGGTTTCAGAGTTTTCTTCCTCACCATTGATCTTATCTCTTTTTGATCTATTTCATTGATCTATTACTCGATGAATTTCTCACCATTTGATTTTATAACTATGTTGATTTTAGGGTTGGAATTGAATTCCATGACTTGATCCTTGACTTTTGATCTTTTTACTTTTTGTTCCCTAAAAATTCAGCTCTTTTGAAAGTCAAAAAATTTTAAAATTTTGAGTTGGCACCCTTCAGTAGTATTTTAGTGAAGTAAGAAATTCGAAGAGATGGTGAAAATTCCGTTTCTTGGGGTAATTTTAGTGACTTGTGGGTCTGTCAAATATTTTTGTCCATCTTGTCCCATGTACCGGCGGACCTCCTATTTTCCGATTGGCCGATTTCCTCGCAAGTCCTTGTCCGTTATATTTTTTTAGACTTTTTTAGCCCATCTATCCCAAGTACACCTAGGCATCCTATTCACTTATTCTCCACATCACCCGCATCGGTGAAATGGATCTTCATGTCCTTCGCATTTCTGTGTCCCTAAGACCACCCATGCTCTCTTGGCCCGCATTAGCCGAATTGGCTTTTTTCGTCCCTCATGTCCCAATGTTCCATGGACTGTATGGGCCAAATTTTTTTGCTTTTCCCACATTTCACCATTTTGAGTCGGTGCAAGGTATATTTAATACACATTTATAATATTCTCTCTCCTGAACGACTATTTAAATGGGAAACAATCTATGCACTTGTCACATATCCTGTTTGTTATCTTTTTCCTACATGTTTACAAAATTGAGTCGTTTGTCCACCTTCTTGTATCTGCTTGCAATAAATATCATGAGTCTATTCTTTGAACACCATTCTTCATTCACTATAAAAATGAAGATTAAATTTCAAGAGCATGAGCATCTATCCCCTTTGGAAAATTTTGTGCCCGATATTGGAGATAATGAAGTTCGCCATTTATATTTCGATGATTTCCGGGGCAGATTAGAATGCGACAACCCTGCTCCCATGGCTCAAATGATAAATTATATTGAAATCACATACGCCACTGGTTTTCTTCTCTCTATGCAATGTGCCGACATTGTGCTCACCTACGGGCTAGTTTCAATCCGGACACCAAGGAGGTTGTCAATGTGCATGGTGAGTTAATTGTAAAATTGGATGTTACTACCATCACCACTGTCCTGTGCATCCCTGAAATAGAAGACTCTTGTTTTCTCACTCTCGCTAATGCTCAGAATCTATTTTATCAAGATAGTAAGAAACATAAGGCTCAGTAGTGAAATCATGGCTGAAGTTCCCTAAGAAGGGAGCATCCCAACTCTCTAAGGCATTGTTAAAGGTCAACTTCAAAGAAGAACTATCTAATATCGTCACCTTGCTCACCTAGATTATGGGAATGCCCTCTACTAATGAATTCCATTTTTGATGTGCCCTTTCATAAATATCATCTACTAGGGTAAGCAAAATCTGAATTGGGCCGAGATTATCTGTGGAAACCTGATGAACAATTGTCAAATGTTTAGCAAACTAAGAAGTTCTACATGAATTCCTATCTCATGTACACCTTGGCAGCATCTCGTAAGTGGCTTAGCTTCACTTTCATTAAAGACAAGAAGGATGAGCTCATCTATGCATACTATCCTCAGTTTACCCTCAAAGTCAATAATTATAATTTTCGAAGGGTAAATGATTCCTTCACCATGTACATTGTGAGACTCTTGGAGGGTGACACTACCAGAAGGTTCTCTAATGAGGCTAAGGCTTTGATAACCAAGTATAGGGATTTCTTCACTCAGTTCCGAAAAATATCATACACTAGGTTGGCTTGTTTTGAAAGCACACCTCTTAAGCTTCCCATGTTCTGCAACAAAAAAATAGCATTGGTTAAGGTGTGCAGGAAGATTGATAAACTTCATAGAACCTACCGAGATAAGAAGATTACTGGTCTTCATTTCCCTATCACCTTGGGAATTATAACTACAAGATATCTCTAGATGCCAAAAATATAGAAAGGGCTATTGCTCCTCTTACAGTTCATTTTTTCAATCCCAAGACTTTATTTGATCTTAAGAGATAAATTGATCAAAATCTCAGGATAACTTATCATCACCATCCTAACGCTTGAGGATTAGTAGGTTGATTGTCTTTGATGATTTTAAGCGAGAAGGAGGTATTTTGGTAGATTTTCTCTACAACAAATCATAGAATTAAATCTCTACCAGTGCTGAAAGGGCTTAAGGACGATGTTGAAGATTTGTAATCTTTTGATACGAAATATCAATCAAGCACACTCCTATGGAAACCTTGGATTGGTATGTGAAGGAAAGAGATGAATTGGATGAGGTGATCGCCCCTGTTTTCATCAAAAATAAGATTTGGTTTGACAGAAAAATACGTGACCTTAGGATGAACAATGGTAGATCCTCTTCAAGAGAGACTTCCACACCTAGGAAGGAAGTACATACACCTAGCACTGAGGTACTTGAGTAAAATCCTTCTTCTTCTTTGATGAAAGAACCTAAGTTGTCTACTCCTTCCTCTTCCACTAAAGTGTATCAGAAGAAGGTCAAAGAATTGCATATTGGGCCAGAGAACATTATTGTTCTAAGTGAGAATGATGATGATGAGATGAAAGACCTAGAAGAAACCCCTGAAATCACTTCTGAAATGGAGAAGGAAGGACCAAGGACTGAACCTCCAAGTTTAACAAACTCCTCTACAAAGGATATTCCTAAGGTTGCATTCGTTTCCCCACTAGAGACAACCATCATTCATAATCTGAGTGCCATGAGTTCACTTGCACTTGGGTCACTTTATTGTTTCATTTCTTCTTCTTCCTTTTCCTGGGTACAGCCCCTAGTCGACAACAAGAAAAGGAAATATTCCTCTTGATTAATAGTTCCTGGCATTGATGATGTAGCAAATCTTCTTGGTACTACCCCTCCTCCTCCAACAAAGAAAGTGAAGACCACTTCGAGTTTTGTAATTGATGCCCAAGGCCAGCAGTTCTTGGAGGTTACAAAATGCAAAATGGATAAAGAGGAAAAATATATTTTGATCTTTGACTTGGAGCCTTCTATAATTCCAATGGGAGAATCCACACCTGAGAGTGAAGTTCATAACCTTCGGGAAACTGTGACTAAGGTTATTGAATGGGTGGAGAAAGGAAAGAAAACCATGGAGCACTTTGAAGAACACAACCAAGTTCTTTCCAACTTTATCAGATCCTTATTGGCAAAGGATAATGTTTTGGATCCAGCCCCATTGGTCGCTCTCCCACCTCGCATAGTTCTCAGCCAATATGAGGTCCAAACCATCAAATACATTCACACCTATTCTACTTATGGGAAGGATGTTAAGGCGATGGTGGATGATATGACTATATCAGGTTTAAACTTCATTGAGGAAGACTTAAAAAATGAGAGAAGGTGATCAAGATGCAATAGAAATTCATGTCCTCAATTAAGGCTATGGACAAGGAATTAAAAGTCCGGAGTGGATGTGTCACAGATCTTCATCTGATCGGTCAAACCGATGATAGGATCATGTTGGCCAATAATTTGTTTGATGATGTCAAGAATAACTTATCAAGGACATGGATATTTAGCATTAAATGGAAAATAAAGGTTCTAGAAGAAGCACTAGGGGAATTGAGGAATGTATGGCAAAAAGGGGAGTCTTTTAAAACTTGTGTTTTATCTACCTTCAAGGATATCCTTTTCCATTTTCAGGATGAAACCATGGGTGTTTTCTTTTCTCTCCAAGAAATCAAGGCTCAGTTTAAAGCCTTTATCAAGGATGATTTGTTCAAGGAAGAGTCAATCACTAAAGAGAAAATGAAGGAAATTTGTTCTCTTCATTAAGCTATAGCAGAGGCTAATAAGGAGTATCCGAAGCATACCGAGTTTGAAAAAGATATGGAGAAATGCGTAGCCATGTGGACTCATGCTACTTCCAACATAGAGATTCCAATGGGCATGGAGATAGCGGTAGCGAGTGAAGAGATTCAAGCACCGGATCCTCAAAATAGTGGGCCCTCCTCACCCACAACTGAGATGTCTCTAATTTTGGCTCTTGACTTTCTTTCTCTAAGTTTTATTTCAGATCTCCTTGTTATTTAATTAAGGAATTTATATTTTGTATTTCCTTAATTAATTTTTTGGTTAAAAGAAACAGTTACTACTAAATGTAACCACATTGTAAAATATATATTGGGCTCTCCACGCCATTCCAAGGGTTGGAACTCGATAATTTCTGAAAGTGTTAAAGAACTGAAAGGTATCAATATAGAAGATTTCCCTTCCTGTTTCTATCTGCATCTATTTATTCTCTCTCACCTATCTCAAGTTTTTGAATAATTAATCTATTGCATTAAGAATCTTTGTATTCTTATGGATGTCATTTTTGGAACTTTGTATCTATGAAATAATATCTGGTGGTTTAATATGAATGATTTTGTTCTATATATCATCCTTGCTCAACATTTATAAGGAACTATTTTTCTATCAATATTTCTTGGGAATGTTGTTCTCTTCTACCTTTTCCCTCCCTTAGTTATTCTATTATTTTGTATTGATTATCTACCTTTGCATGAAAACACTTTTATGATGTCGAGTTCCTCATTAAAGTAGAAAGTTGTACATTTGTAAATATTTTTGTTGTTTTCTTTCAATAAGGGCACCTCTCCCATTAAAGAGGGGGACCTTTTGTCCCCGACTGTTGTTTTCATTAAAGTCCTAGTTTGACAAGCAACAGAGTTTTGGTGAGTCTACTCAGGATTTTTTTCAATGAATTCCATTTTTAAACAACAATTTCTTTATCATTTTTGATTTGGCGACTCTGAGATTTACCCATGGAAGAAGTGCTCTTGGACTTGAATATTTTTAGTTTCAACTCCTGGAGAAGTAATGCTTTCCCCTTCCTTCAATAAGGAGAAATAGAAGAGCTTGTTCTACAAGAACACCCCCTATTGAAGATAGAGCTCTTGGGAGTGGTATCCCTTAGGAACAACTCATCCCTAATATTCGAGATTTAATTCTTGTTGGTGTTTCAGTTTCACTTCAAGAAATTTTTCCAAGGATGACAGCTCCATTACCTTGGGACCAATGAGTTTGGCCTCTTGCCCTCCCTCAACCTTTGCATGGGTTACCCAGGGGTAATAGAAATAACTTTCCCAAGTTCAGAGCTGATGGAAAAGTACATCTCAATGAACACATTGCAACCTTTATAGTTTCATGTGGAGTCCTTGGAGTTGAACATGAGGATGTCTCTGTGAGGATTTTTGTGGAGAATTTATAGGAAAATGTGATAGATTTGTTTTACCATCTCCCCGCTTGGACCATCACTGATTGGAACACCATGAAAACCTAGTTTGAGCAGCGTTTCAAACCTGCAAAATATGTGCATACTTTGCTAGCCCAAATTTCTCAAATCAAGAAACAAACACAAGATCCCATGAGAAAATTTGTGGCCAAGTTTAGAAAGTTGATTAGCAAGATCCCACAAAACACCCAGCCTATGGATCAAATTCAAAAATGTTTCTTCCTAAATGCTCAATTTCTGGAAGTAAGATTTGCACTAATAAGAGCCAATCTTACAACCTTGGATGTTGATCAGAGATTAGCCGTACGTGTTGAAGATGACCTGATCATGTTTGGAAAATTGAAAAGATACTCTTCCAAATCCAAAACTTCTTCTTCCTCTTCCTATACTCCTAGAGCTAATGTAGATCAGTTAGTATAGAAGCTTGCCAATGACCTCATTGCCATCAACAAAAAATTGTCTCAGCATGATCCTTATCAAGACGTTCCAATGAAGAACTTTCAGCCTAGAAACTGTTTGCCTTCTTCCCAGACAAGGTTGGAAATCGAAGGACCACCCATCAAGGTCCCTATTAATGCAACTTGTGAAGTTGAAGAACCTGATGACAAAGAGGTTAATGAAGACTTTGAAGAACCTGGAGAAGAGGCTGAGGAAGAACTGGAAGAACTTGATGGATCTCAAGTTAATTTCCTCACTACTGAGGGCATTGATGAAGAAGATGATTATGATGAAGTAGTGGTAGAGATGAACAGTGAGTCGTATGTTGTTATGACTTACGAGAAGAAAAATAAGAGGGAAAAAGTGATGTAGCCCAATAAAAAATATAAGTAGAATCCCATGACTATTCTAGTGATTGCAAGAAGAGGATCTCCTATTCCCACTACATCCACATAAAAGGTGAGTTCTGCTAATTCTTATTCTTCTACTCCTACTTCTAAAACTTCTTATTCTCTAGCTTCAAAACCTGATAAGCCTAAGATTCCTAGTGATGATACCCCATCCACCTCTGGATCTTTTAATATCATTGACCACCTCAAGAAGACAAAAATCCATATTTTAGAGGCTGAGTTTTATCAAACCCATCAAAAATCCTTTGCCAAAATGGTCCACTTTGTCAATTCCCATTCCAAAACTTCATCTAACACTTCTAAAGGTCTTTTTCCCACTCCCTTTTCCACATCCCAACCAAATCTTGTGGCTGCAGTCACCTCACCTAATGAGAAAATCAAACCATTCTATGTGACCCTCCTCATAGCTGGCCATAGACTCAGGAACTGTGTTATAAACTCAAGAGCATCGGATAATGTTATGCCTACCAAAGTGGCTCATGTTTTGGGTCTTACCCTCATGGGAACTATTAATTCTTGTTATTCTGTGGAGAGTAGAGAGGTGCCTTTGGGTGGAAGAATTAAGGATGCACAAGTGGATTTTGCTTCTTTTCCAGAGAAAAAGGTCTTAGCTACTATTTTGGTAGCTGATATTCCTCCTTCATATCGCATGTTGTTGAGTATAAATTCAAATGGTTTGGTCACATGCCCTTATACTGAGTCAATGGAAAGATGAGGAAGCTTCTTCCTGAGAAGCAAACTGAATATATTGTGCAAAAGACAGATGATCCTAAGGAAAAAATACTTTATGAGGATATTGGGCATGGAAACTACATGATCATGTTTTAGAATGAGGTAGAACATCCCAAAGAAGTGCTCCATGATCTTAATAGTGTTTGGAATTTGGAATTTGATAGAAGTTTCTCTTCATCTAGTGTTGGGGCTGGTGTGGTACTGATATCTCTCGAAGGAAAGATTCATCCTTTCTCCTTCAAGCTACAGTTTGAAAATACAAAGAACACAACAAAATATGAAGCTCTCATCCTTGGAATGAACGTGGAAAAAAAAAGAGGTGTGAGGAACCTCCGGCTCATCAAGATGTGGAACTAGTTGTTAAACAAGTCAAAGACCTCTTCCAAGTGAAGAATAGAAGGTTTAAGCAATCTTTGTAGGAATCTTGTCTAGGATTATATTGAATTATTTGATGCCTTTTCCATCAAAGCGGTGCCAAGGAGAAGAACACTAGAGCTGATTCCCTAGCTATTTCGGTGGTTGGTCTTTTTTATACCTCATCTCGATTTCTCTCGGAAGAATTCACGATTGAAATGATCAATAGACCAGCATACTAGATAATGAAAATAACTGGAAAATTTTCAATGATGACCAACATTTTCTCTCTTTCCTAGATCTCGGGGATACATTTTATCAATTATAGTTTGAAGGAAGTGACAATCTTCCTCAAGAGAGTGTCTCGTCAAGTGAGGAAGTTGTCAAGGAGGAGATGGATCAAGATGGCTGCATAAAACTAAAAGGTAACAAGATCCCTAAAGGGCTGGTAAGTATAGAGGAATTTTTTTATAAACATGATAGATATGTTAATTCCAAGGCTTGAAAGGAGCTCAACAGTCTGCTGAATGTGAAAATATTAACATCGGGATCCCTACCAAACACAAAATGGTGAACGTTGGAAAGTGCTGCACCCAAGAAGAGAGGAAGAAGGTGGTAAATATTTTTAAGAGGTACATCAATGTCCTTGATTATTCTTATGATGATCTAAAAGCTTTCTAGCCAAAATAAATGCAACATTTCATTCCCCTCAAACTTGGGATTAAACCTTTCAAGAAGAAGCAAAGGTAGTACAATCAAAAGATTGCCAACACCATTTTCTAAGAGATACAGAAGTTGATGAAAGCCAAGATCATCTTCCCCATTCATCATTCAACATGGATTGCTAATATTGTACCTTTCGGAAGAAAAATAGTGAGATTCAGATCTGTGTTGACTTCAGGAATCTAAATTAGGATTATTTAAAGGAAAACTATCCCCTAACCATGATGGACCAGGTGGTACAAGTTGTCACAAGTTTGGAAATGTTGTCCATGCTTGACGGTTTCTCAGGATATAACCAAGTGGAAGTCAATATAGATCAGCACAAGACTGGCTTTACCACTCCTTGGGGTACTTTCACCTACAAGAGGATGCCCTTTGGCCTCATTAATGATGGTGCCACATTAAAGAGAGAAATGGATTTGGATTTCAGGACTTTGAAAGGAAAATGAATTGTTGTGTATCTAGATGATTTAACTGTGTTTTCCAAAACTAAAGCAGATCATTTTCAACATTTTGAAATAGTCCTCTTGAAATGCAGAGAACATGGAATCTCTTTAAATCCCAAGAAATATATATTTTGTGTCACAGAGGGAAAGCTATTGGGACATGTTGTTTCTAAAGAAGTAATGAAGATTGATCATGAACAAGTTGAAGCCATCCAACAGATTCCAATTCCCACAAGCAAAAGGAAGTGCACTCTTTCTTTGTTAAGATCAACTTCCTAAGAAGATTCATCCCCAATTTTGCTGAGATTAATTTGAATATTTCCCAAATGATGAAAGGAAAGTAGACGTTTGGTTGGTCCTCTGAAGGAAAGGAATAATTTGAAGGCATTAAGAAAGCTATTGCTAAGACTCCTACCTTAGCATGTCCAAATTTTAGCAAAGATTTTATTATCTATTGCTATGCCACAAAGAGTACCTTGGCTGCTATGTTGACTTAGAAAGATTCTGAAGACCATGAGCTCCCAATTGCATTCATGAGTTATATTATAAAAAATCATGAGTTGAAGTACACTATGATGGAGAAACATGCTTTTGTAGTACTTAAAGCAATTAAGCAGTTTCGATTTTACATTCTCAACTCTCACTCTGTTGTGTTTGTGCCTGATACAACAATCAAGTCTATTCTTACACAACAAGAGTTTGGAACCAAGAGAGGAAATTGGGTAGCGTAAGTTTAGGAGTATGATCTCAACATCATACCAATGAAGCTAGTTTGAGGTAAAGGCTTGTGTGAACTCATTACCGAAGGAGCTGGGCATGAGTTGCCTAATGATGAAGTCGATGTCCCCTTCGTTATGTTCCTTAGCTCAGTTGACAAATGGTACACTCGACATTTTCACTTCCTCACCTATGGTGAGTGTTCGTATCGATTAAGCGCCAAGGAGAAGAGAGCTATAAAATTAAGGTCAACACATTACATGTTGCGATAGAATGCTTTGTTCAAGCGAGGAGTGGTTGGAAGATTCTTGAAGTGTTTTGACAAAGAGAAATAGAAGAATTTGTTCTCAACCTTTCATGATCAAGCTTGTGGGGTTCATTTCTCATCTGCTATCACTTCTCACAAAATTCTTCATGCAGGGTACTATTGGCCTAATTTTTTCAAAGATGCATCAAAGTGTGTCGACAAGTGTGAGGCTTGTCAAACTTTTGTGGGAAGACCTAAGTTGGCTGCTTTACCACTTAAGCCAGTTGTGATCAAAGAACCCTTTCAACAATGGGGTTTGGATTTCATCGGAACACTCAACCCACCTTCAAGTGTAGGACATACTCATGTGTTGACTTGCCATATATTATTTCACCAAGTGGGTGGAAGCCATCCCAGTTAAAAGTACTACTTTTGAGGTAGTATGCAATTTCATCAAAGAAAACATCTTGGTAAGGTTTGGAGTACCAAACAAGATCGTGACCAATAATGCTTCCAATTTTTCTTCTACTGAGATGATGGATTTCTACTATGTGTATGATATTTCCATTGCTCATTCTTCAAATTACTACCCTTAAGGGAATGGATAGGAAGAATCAACAAACAAGAATTTGGTGACTATTGTAAGAAATATTTTCAATGAGTCTCAGAGAAATTGGCACAAGAAGCTTTATGATGCTCTCTGGGTAGATAGGATTACACCTAAAAGAGAAATTGGCATGTCCCCTTTTCAAGTGGTGTATGGTGTTGAAGCTCAACTACCAGTGATAGTGGAACTACTAGCTTTGCATTTGATGAAAGTTATTGAGGACCCGAGGTTTAAGTGATTCTTTAGATAAGAGGATCATGTATCTCCATAAGCTAGATGAAGACAGGCTTGTGTTTTCGATAGGATCTCTACCCATCGGTAGAAGGTGAAATATTTATTTAATGAGAAAACTAGATCCAAAGATTTCAAAGTTCGAGACATTGTTTTACTATGGGACAAAAGGCATGAACCTCGAGGAAGCCATGGTAAGTTTGACTCTATTTGGCTTAGTCCTTTCAGAATCAAGCACTTTGCTAGGTGAAAATTCTTTCTATCTTGATTACATGGATGGATCTTCTCTCCCACTTCCTTATAGTGGGTAGTACCTAAAATTGTTCAAATCCTAGGTGAATAGGAAGTCCTTTGTATATTGTAGAATGTGTGTTTGCCTTTCCTTGTCATTGTGTGTTGCCTTCTGTATTGATTTTCCTTTGACTCTATTTTCCCAATGGATAAGGCACTAGTCTTCTTCCCCGAGTTTTTTTGAACTCTTGTCTTACCTCATTCCTGTGATCTAGTCAAGTCATTCCCGTAAAGAGCCACCGTTGTTCCCCTCAAAATTCCCCTCTTCGAAAGTCAATTTTTTAAAAAATTATGAGTTGGCACCCTTCAGTAGCATTTTAGTGAAGTAATAAATTCGAACGGATGGTGAAAATTCTGTTTCTTGGGGTCATTTTAGTGACTTGTGGTTCTGTCGAATTTTTTTTCCCTCGTGTCCCAAGTACCGGCAGGCCTCCTATTCACCAATTGGCCGATTTCCCCACAAGTCCTTGTCCATCGGATTTTTCAGACTTTTTCAAGCCTTTTTTAGCCCATCTGTCCTAAGTACGCATACACCTCCTATTCAATGATTCCCTGCATCACCTGCATCGATCGAATTATCTCTTTGCATCCTTCACGTTTCTTTGTCCCTAAGACCGCCCATGCTCTCTTGGCCCGCATCAGCGAGAATCGGATTTTTGTGTCCCTCATGTCCTAATGTTCCATGGATCGTCTGGGCCATATTTTTCCATGTTTCCCACATTTCAGCTTTTTGAGTCGGTGTAAGGTATATTTAAAACACATTTATGATCTTCTCTCTTCTGAACGGCTATTTAAAGGGGCAACCATCTATGAACTTTTCACATTTCTTGCTCATTATCGCTTGCCCACATTTTTAAAAATTGAGTCCTTTTTCCACCTTCTAGTATCTCCTTGCAAGAATTGTCGTGAGTCTGTTCTTTGAAAGACATTCTTTTGTTCACTGTCAAAATGAAGATCAAATTTCAAGGGCACAAGCATCGATCCCCTTTGGAGTCTTCTATGCCCGATATTGGAGATAACGACATTTGACATTTGGATTTCAATAATTTATGGGGAAGATTAGCATGCGACAACCCTATTCCCATGGCTCAAATGATGAATGATAGTGGAATTACGTATACTGTTGGTTTTCCTCTCTCTGTGTAATGTGCCAACACTATGCTCACCTGTGGGGCTAGTTTCAATCTAGACACCATGGAGGTTGTCAACGTGCACGACGAGTTGATTGTAAAATTGATTGCTACCACCATCGTCACTTCCCTGCACATCCATGAAATACAAGACTCCAGTGTTCTCAACCTCACTCAATCTCGACTCTATTTGATGAAGACAATGAGAAATATAAGGCTCAGTAAAAAAACATGGCTCAAGTTCCCTAAGAAGGGAACGTCCCAACTCTCTAAGGCATTGTTCGTGGTCGACTTCAAGGAAGAACTATCGATATCATCACCTTACTCACCTGGATTATGGGAATTCCTTCTACTAACAACTTCCATTTTGGATGTGCCTTTTCATAAATATCATCTATGAGGGTAGGAAAAATCTGAATTGGGCCGAGATTAACTGTGGAAACTGACTTAACAATTTTCAAATGTTCGAAAACCAGAAATTTCTACATGAATTCCTATCTCATATACACCTTGGTAGCATCTCGTGAGTGGCTCGACTTCACTTTCATTAAAGACAAGAACGATGTTCCCATCTACACATATTTCCCTTAGTTTACCATCAAGGTCAAAAATCATAGTTTCGAGAAGGGTAAATGATTCCTTCACCATGTACATTGTGAGGCTCTTGGAGGGTGACACTACTAGAAACTTCTTTGATGAGGCTAAGGCTTTGATAACCAAGTATGGGGCTTTCTTCACTCGGCCTCAAAAGTTCTCATACATCAAGGTGTCTTGTTCTGAAAGCACACCTCTCAAGCTTCCCATGTTCTGCAATGAAAAAATAGCTTTGGTTGAGGTGTGCAGGTAGCTGGATAAACTTTATAGAACTTGCTAAGATAAGAAGATTATTGGTCTTCATTTCCCTATCACCCGGGGTAATTATACATGCAGGATAAGTCTAGATGCCCAAAATATAGAAAGGGATATTGCTCTTATAATTCATTTCTTCAAGCCCAGGACTTGCTTTGATCTTAAGAGATACATTGATCAAAATCTAAGGATAACTTATCATCACTGTCCTAAAATTGAGGATTAATGGGCTGATTGTGATGATGATTTTGAAGCCATGAGGAGGTATTTTGGTAGATTTTGGCTACAACAGATCATAGACTTCAATCTCTACCAAGTTCCTTAAGGGCTTAAGGAAGATGATAAAGATTTTAAATCCTTTGAGTATGAAATATCAATCAAGCATACTTCTATGGAAACCCTGGATTGGTATGTGAAGGAAAGAGATGACTTGGATGAGGTGATAGCCTTGTCTTCATCAGAACTAAGATTTTGTTTGACAGAAAAATACGTGACCTCGGGATGAATAAAGGTACATGGTCTTCAAGAGAGACTTCCATGCCTAGGAAGGAAGTACATACACCTAGCACTAAGGTACTTGAGCGAACTCCTCCTTCTTCTTCGATGAAAGAACCTGAGTTGTATACTCCTTCCTCTTCCACTAAAGTGTATCAGAATAAGATCAAAGAAGTCAAGAAACAACCACTCGAAGAAGAGAATCTCTTGAGCAGTCAAAAATTGTCTATTGGGCGGGCGAGAACATTATTGTTCTAAGTGAGAATGATGACGATGAGATGAAAGACCCAAAAGAAACCCCTAAAATCACTACTGAAGTGGAGAAGGAAGGACCAAGGACTGAACATCCAAGTTTAACATATTTTTCTGTAAAGAAAATTCCTAAGGTTGCATTCATTTCCCCACTGGAGACAAAAATGGTTCATACTCTGAGTTCCATGAGTTCACTTGCACTCGGGTCCCTTGATTCTTCTGTTTCTTCTTCTTCCTTTTCCTGGGTGTAGCCCCTAGTCGACAACAAGAAAAGGAAATCTTCCTCCCGATTAATAGTGCCTGACTTTGATGTTGTAGCAGCTCTACTTGGTACTACCCCTCCTCCTCTAGCAAAGAAAGTGAAGACCACTTCGAGGTTGGTAACTGATGCCCAAGGCCAATAATTCCTGGAGGTTGCAAAACCTAAGTGGATAAAGAGGAGAAATATCTTTGATCTCTGACTTGGAGATTTCCAGAATTCTAATGGGAGAATCCACAACTGAGAGTGAATTTCATAACCTTTGGGAAACCGTGACTAATCTTATTGAATGGCTGGAGAAAGGCAAGCAAACCATGGAGCAGTTGGAATAAAAAAACCAAGTTCTTTCCAAATTTATCGATCCTTGCTTGGCAAAGGATAAAGTTTTGGATCTAACCCCATTGGCTGATCTCCAACCTCCCATAGTTCTCAACCAAGATGAGGTCCAAACCATCAAATACATCCACAAGTATTCTACTTATGGGAAGGATGTTGAGGCCATGGTGGATGATATGACTATATCAGGTTTAAAATTCATTGAGGAAGCCTTCAAAACTCATGAGAAGGTGATCAAGCTGCAATAGAAATTCACGTCCTCAATCAAGGCTATGGACAAGGAATTGAAAGCTTGGAGTGGATGTATCGCAGATCTTCATCTTATGGGTCAAATCGATGATAGGATCTTGTTAGCCAATAATGTGTTTGATGATGTCAAGAATAACTTATCAAGGACATGGATATTTAGCATCCAATGGAAAATAAAGGTTCGAGAAGAAGCACTAGGGGAATTGAGGAATGTATGGAAAAAAGGGGAGTCTTTGAAAACTTGTGTTTTATCCGGTTTCTAGGATATCCATTGCCATTTTCAGGATGTAACCACGGGTGTTTTCTTTTCTCTCCAAGAAATCAAGGCTCAGTTTAAATCCTTTATCAAGGATGATTTGTTCAAGGAAGATTCAATCACTAAAGGGAAGATGAAGGACGTTTGTTCTCTTCATTCAACTATAGCTAAGGCTAATAAGGAATATCTAGAGCATACTTAGTTTGAAAAAGATATGGAGAAATGGCTAGGCACGTGGACTCATGCTACTTCTAACACAATGATTCAAAGGGGCATGGAGATAGTGGAAGCATTGAAGAGATTCAGCACCTTTGGATCCTCGAATGAAGTGGGCCCTCCTCAGCCACAATCAGATGTCTCTACTTCTGGCTCTTGACTTTCTTCTTCTACATTTTATTTTGGATCTCCTTGTTATTTAATTAAGGACTTTATATTGTGTATTTCCTTAATTAATATTTTGGTTAAAAGAAATGGTTACTAAATTTAATCACTTTATAAACTATATATTGGGCTCTCCATGCCATTCCAAAGGGTGGAACTCGATAATTTTGAAAGTGTGAAAGAACTAAAACCTATCAATACAAAAAGATTTCCCTTCATGTTTCTATCTCGCATCTATTTATTCTCTCTTGCTGTCTCTCAAGTTTGTGAATCATTAATCTATTGCATTAAGAAGCTTTATATTCTTATCGAATTCATTTGTGGAACTTTGTATCTATGAAATAATATCGGTGGTTTAATATGAACAATTTTTTTCTATATATCATCCTTTCTCAAAGATTTATAAGGAACTATTTTTCTATCTATATTTCATGGGAATGCTATTCTTCTACCTTTTCCCTCCCTTAGTTCTTTTTGTTCTTTTGTATTGATGATCTTCCTTTACATTAAAACACTTTCATGATATCGAGTTCCTCATTAAAGTAGAAAGTTGTACATTTATAAATATTTTTGTTGTTTGCTTTCAATAAGGGCATCTCTCCCATTAAAACGGAGAAAATTTTTGTCCCTTGAATATTATTTTTAATTGAAGTCCTAATTTGACAACCAACAATACCATGTGATATGGATCCATTGAAGTTAACTATGGATGATTTAGGCATTGAAAAGGCTAAATGATTATGGTTTATCTGTAAACTCACTTTACTTTCCTTGTCAATCTGTAACTTTTTTCTAACCCTTTGTATGGTTTTGCATTGATTTTGATGAATTGATCAAGTCCATTGATTCATGTATTATGAAATCCGAATGTTGATGATAACTCGGGGTTGAATTAGGTAAATGAAGGTTGAGTTGAATTGATAAAAACTCAACCCTAACTACTTTTTCACTTTAGCATTTTCATTTACATGGGCGAAGCCGTGGCCAATTTTTCATTCGTCGCCATTAATATCTGATTCGAGCTCGATTTTCTTACATTTTGTTAATTTTGAGGCTCTAAGACCTCAAGCATTTGCATAGTTGGGTTCTTTGCCAAGTTTGGTGAGCTATTATTTTGAAGTGATTGATGATTTGGAGCTATTTATTTTCCTTTATGGAATATTTGAGTTCAATTTTCTATGTTTTCTAACACTACAAGAGTTTGAATACTTTGAACACTAGAAAATTCCTTCGGAAGAACTCTCAATTTCTATAGATTTTGGATCTCGATTCTTGCTATTTCATTTACGTAAGTGGGAATTATTACTTTGAACTCGTATATATCTCCTGCAATTATTTAAGCTATTTTTCTCTTGGTTTGAGCTTGCATAATTGCATGAATTTTATCTCTTCATCATTGTTTGGAATAAAAGGTGAGAAATTTCTTTTTGAGCATTATAGCCATTTAGTTTTCACTATTTTATAAATTTATTGGAATTAAAGTTATGTTTTTATTTTTATTTCCTTGTCTTCTATATTATTCCTCGATACTTATTCTTGAGAAATTTTGGAAAACTTATAGGTATTTGATTTCTTGATATGCTTTAAACAGTTTGAAGATTTAAACTAAGCCTTATAGGTTTTGCTCCTACAGACTTCTGGTTTGTAAAATCCTTTAGAGTTTCATGCTTAGAAATGTGGTCTACATTTTCTCTATGTGTTTGCATCTCATGTTCCATTTCTTCTGGTTTATTTGAGCTGATTAGATCTTTGTTAAATCTAGTAGGTTATAAAGGTGTCAATTGTTTTAATGCCCAAATATGAGCTTTAAATCTTGTGTTTTAATGCAAGTCATCATCGAAGAAAAATTTATAGTTTTCATAAATTTCTCCTAATATATTACTCTTAAGAAAATATACTTGAAAAAAAAATTAGGGCTTTATCTAGAATGACAGGATCTCGGTTATTTTTTAACGTCTATAGCTTTACTTGAATTGGGTCTTCTATAAATCTTAGCATTTGAGAATTCTTCTTGATTAATCGAACTCTAAGATTCTACTTTGTAAGCTATGAAAATTTGTAATTGCAACTAATTTTTCATTTGAGAATTGAAACCTTGGTGTTTTACTTGGATTCTAAGCTTCCATTATGTGTTATTTTCTCAGTTCACCATTTCTAAGATTTACGTATTTGGGTTTTCCCCATTCGGGTTCAACATATTTATTAGCTCAAATTTGTAAACCTTTAATGGTTTCAAGTTCCATTTTAGGAAGTTGTTATTTAGAATAAAAACTCGAGCTTTTAAATTTTGTCTGTTACTTGACTGTTAAGAAATTCACATTGTTTTGAGTTATTTTTCAAACAATGGTTCACCATTATCTCTGCAAATACTAACTCTAAAACCTATGTGCCTCTGTAATCATTTTAGTATGAACACTCAGGGCTTCATAAGTTCTTAACGATTACCCCCTTCTCTAAAGATTTTGTCTTTAGATTGGTCTCTATATTTGTTTGTACATAGCCGTGTACTTGAAGTTCTCCATTGTTTTTCTAAGTATTGAGGACATGAGTTCATTGTTTTCTTTTCCAATCTATAACATAACAGTTTATGTGACTTCCCTTGATACTGGAAGTTGTAATCTATATTCCTAAAATTATGCTCAAAATTTACATTTTCTTTGAAAGTGTATTTGTTTAAATTCTTCTACAACTGAAAATTTATGCTTGCTTTCACAAGGTTCCATGAAAGCTTCGATCAACTCTGGCTGGTATATTTCCATTATAATCAAAATGTATTACTTCGGAGACTCTACAATTTATGTCCTAAAGTGAAAACTCAAACTTGGTTGTTTAGATTTATTGAATCGCATTCTACTCTTATACTAGTTGAAAGTTAATTCATTTATTGATACTTTACTATCCTTTTCAAGATGATCTATGCTTGGATATTTCTATTCACCTTAATGCTTGAAACAAAAATTTTGTTGGGGTAACAATTATTTGATTTGGTGAATATTTCCTAGCCTTCCGAATGTACCTTCTTTTTTATTTTAGTACTGCTTTTGAAGTTTGATGATCTTGTTGATCTGTTGCATTAAGATGAATAATATAACTCAAATTAGTTGTTGTTGAAACAAGGTTATTCCCTTTGATTTTCTGAAACTACATAAGTACTTGAGTTAGAAAGCTGAAACATGTGCTTTCATTTTTATTATTTGGTTGCTAAAAGGTCAATAATTCTCTTTCTATCACTTGAAATTACATAACTATAATTTTTTCTGTGGTTTGGAAATTAAAGGAGTCTTTTGAAAATGAAAACGTCTCTTGCGAACTGTAATGACTTTCTTTTTGCAATTGTACTATTTAATTTGATCATGGTACAATGCATGAAAGGTGTTTTCTTATGTTATCCATTTGTTTTGTTCCATCTTTATTCTGCTAAGATTTGATAGCTTAGTACTATAAAATTGGTTCCATTTCTCCTTGGTTATGATTCAATTCTTGAAGTACCTTCTTTTCAAAGCAAATTGTGTTAAGCTATTTTTGTTTTCAATCATGCCTCAGAGATTTCGAATTAGGATCTTTCATTTGAGTTATGCACTTTACTTCTATAGCTGAGTGGTAGTAGTGTGAACAATTCTATGTTTTTATTTTGATCATTGTATAATGAGATGAATGAATTTTTCTCTTGTAGCCTTGAATTTTTTTGTGTGCTAAAAGAAATTTGTACTTGTTAGTACAAAATTCAAATCATCAATTTTATTTTTTTTGTGCAACATGTACCTGCACACTTAAACAAACTAATTAGAAAAAAACTGGGTTTTTGGCCTCTCTTATGTTCCATAGTGAAATTCTTGACTTTCTTATCTATTTTTCATGATTCCTGAGAATCATATGTAATTCTGGAAGATAAGGCTCTCTCAATTCTACATTTGTTAATATGATGCAACTTATGTTTTTATTTTAATCAAAGGGTTCATTTCCCTGAAGCTAGATAGCACATGAGAACAAATTAAACCTTGAGCTCAAAAAAACAGATGTCTTTTATCTTTTCTCTTTTCGGTACATTAATGGACTGAAGGATGAAGAAGATGAAGATGAAGGATCTAAAATTGAAAAAATGAAGGGCAAAAGAAAACCTGAGGCAATAATTACATTCTTCTATACTCTTTTGCATTTAGTTTCATGTACACATACCATTTATTTCGATAATAATAATTTACATCCCACGACTTGTGTGGGAAAGATTAAATTTCCTTAATGAATAAATGATATTATTTCTGTAATTGAGTTGTGTACTTCTTATAACTTTCAGCTCTTATAATATGTAATGATATTACAATGAATTAAAAACTCAATAACTCACATAATAAAACTTAATCGTAGGAAATGATCAAATTGAAAATACATGTAACTTAATAATGAACATCTATAATGCAAATAAAAACTATGTTTTTATTTTTGATTCCACTCCTTAGGTCTACGCTTATTTCCTCCTTTCTCAAGGTTATACTTTAGTTCTTAATAGATTTTGTGCAACTTTGATGAAGTTGAAAATGGAATAACATCATACGTGAGCTTTGCATTCTATAACAACACATATAATTACATTTTCCATCATTGATCCACTTACTAAAAACATAATTAAACTATATGTAGTCCCCTTGTTAGGTTCATTCATCAATTCCTTCCATTGAAAAACAAAGTTTTGAGTTGCCCATTTTTACACAAGTGTAAAAATTGTCAACATTTATGGTGCTCCCGCACCAAATCTACCAAAGCTTATAAGACCAATGCCCGCTATAGTCCATTGGGCATGGAGTTAAATCATATAATTAAAATCTACCTTTACGAAAATAAAACTAAAGCTTGGAAAGGATCTCCTAAATGAGATCACGCACACGAATGCACTTATTGAATTGAAAAAACATTGCAATGTGCATGAAATACACTTATTGAAAGGGAAATCCTACTCTAATGAGACACTATAGGACTTTCAAAAATAATGTTTGAGAAACATTCCATTTATAGGAATGGGAAGTTCCTCCCCATTCAGCCTTGACAGCTGAAAAATGCATTGTGCTCTTTGCTAGCTAAAATCATATAAGGACACTCTAGATGGAATCAAACTTCATGTGGTTCCCTAGCTTTGCATGATCAACATCCCATTTCGGCACAATGTCTCCTTCATTGAAGACTCTGAACTTAGCCTTTTTATCAAATGTTATCTTGATCTCTTTTCAATTTTTTTCCATGTGCAGATGAGCTTGATCTCTTAGCTCTTGTAAATCTAGTAATTTAACGTAACAAACCTGTATTGGTTCATTCTCAAATAATTCCATTTTATGTAGTAAATCCAATATGGGTAGCTCAATTAAAATATGCATTATTTCCTCACATTGATAAACAAGTTTATATGGTGAATTACCACCGTATTTTAGGATTCACTCTATTAGTCCAAAGTGTTGAATTGAACATTAGATACCAAGCTCTTTGGTTGTCCTTGAGTGTTCTTCTAATGATCTTAAATAGGTTTTTTTAGTACTTTCATCTATTTTGTTACATTGTGGGTAATAACTAGAAAAATTAATAAGATAAATATTGGGCTTGACAGCTCAATCTATTTCATCTGCTCCCAAAAATGCTAAAGCATTATCTAAAATGATAGTTGCTAGAACACCAAATCTACAAACTATACCTTCATAAAATGATAATATTGAAGTATCATTGTCTTCATTTAAGGCTACTTTGCTTGAGTCCAACATGTGAAATAATCCGAGGTATTCAAGATCCACTTGTGTCCTTGTGATGAAGGAGGATTAATCATGCTAATAAAGTGAAGACCCCACTACATGAATGGCTGATCCACTAAAATAGGCTTCAAGGGCAGCAAAGCTAAAATTTATTTTCCAACAAAGAAATCACACTTCTTACACTTTTTAATCTATTTGAAATAGTCCTTGAAAATGTTCGGCCAACAATAAATAGCTTTCATGATCTTAAGAGATGTAGTACGTACTAAGAAATGACCTCCTGCAGGTCCTTCATGAAACTCATATAATAATTACAACACTCTATCATAATCAATACAACGCAGTGAAACTCCATTTATATATTTTTGAACAACACACCATCAATGAAGACATAAGGTACAAATTGTAATCTTAAATAAATTCATTTATTCTTGTCCATACCTTATGGATAAGTACTATACTATAAGTAATTTATCAAATATGACATCCAACATGATCCTGGGACCTTTGGTTTAGGTTCCGATTGTTGATTTTTAGGTTGAAATAAAAAATCAGGTTGTTGGTATGAAACTGCAACATGCTGTAATGGTTGTAATGATTCTATAGTATGTTTTTTTCCATATCAGAAATTAAATGTTCACATAAACCTTTCCCTCGGACTATTTTCACAAGACGGATTTGAAAATTACACTCCATAATTTTTGTAATCTAACCTTTTCCTTCTCATTCAATTCCTTGTTCAACAAGAAAGCTTTAACAATTAGATGAGAGGGTAAAACATGTATCTTATTATTAGACAACATGTACTTGAAATTATTTAGTCCTATAACTACAAAAAGTACTTTCTTTTTAATAAAAGTGTACCTTGACTCGTAGTCATGTAAACTTTGTCAAAAGAAAGTAATGGGCTGTTTTGTGTTCTCATCATTAACCTAAGTTAATATTGTTGAAATGGTTTCAGCTCATACAAGTGCATAAATCGTGAAATTCTTATGAAAATTATGATTTACCAAGGTAGGAGCTTGTGAAATATATTTTTTGATGGCTTCAAATCCTTTTCTTCTTTCGCCGGTTGAAGATAATTTTTTATCTTTCTTTAACATAGTTGTTAATGGCTTAACCAATTTTGTTAAATAAAGAACAAATATTCTAACAAAGTTGATTTGTATAAGAAAAATTCAATGCCTTCTTTTAATGAGGCAAGGAAAGATGTGAAATTGCTTCAATTTTGAAAACAATATGTCTAAGCAATTTCACTTCATGAACTAAAAAGATTGACTTTTTGGAATCAAATAGATTCCAAACTACCTGTAAAGCTGAAGAAATTTCCTTAAATGCATGAGATGATCATCAGAATTCTTTGAAAATACAATAACATCATCTAAATAACCCAAGATGCATTTATTTATAAAGCTATGAAAACCATGTCCATTGCACACTGAAATGTTGCAGACCGACATTACAAAGTCCAAAAGGCATTATTTTTTAAGCACAAGTACCCCATTTTGTCTGAAGGTTTTCTTGTATCTATCTTCTTCCTGCACAATAATTTGGTTGTATCCACTATAATCATCTAACATGAACAACCTGTATAAACCTGAAACTGTTCTTAATATTTGATCCATATTAGGTAGTGGATAATGAACCTTTAATGAAGTTTGTTTAGTATCCCTAAAATCCACACACATCCATATTTCTCCATTCGTTTTCCTAATAGGAACAAGATTAGCTACACAAATTGAATCCTTAACAGGAAAGATAATACCTAATTCAATTAAATTGGACAACTCTTTCCTCATTAATGGATCAATTTTGGGGTTAACTGGCCTTTGTTTCTACCTAGCTGGTTTTGAATTTGGCTGCAATTCTATGGTATGCTAAGTAAAATTGGTATCAAATCCTCTCAAATATGCATACTTCCAAGTGAAAAATCTTTGAATTCTTTGCATGAACTGAAACAAGACTATTTTTCATCTAAGAAACATACCTTTCCAATGAATAGTTTATTTTCATCATCAACTAAGATATCCTCATCATTGTCTGTATGAGTTGAGTGTTATCTTTCGAAAGTGCACCCGACAGAGAGATGGCAGTAGGTGTTCTAAGTCTGCAAAATATCTCTCTCTCTCGTAGATATAATGGGGACACCTCAGGTTTGTGGGTATACCTATTTTGAGGTGAACCTCCAGGATTAAAAGGTCGGTTCCTTATTGGTGTTCACTAGACTACTTTCTGGGAGTTTTAGGGTTAGGAGGTGACTGAAAATGAAATAATTACTAAGGTGATACACCAAATTTGAATAAAGAACTTGACTTGAGTGGAATACACAACTGACTTGTGAAGAATTCTTTGTGTGCACGAACCAATTTGTACTTTCTGCAAAATGTAAGGGAAAAAACATTTAATTTATACTGATGGAAAATCACAACACTACTAGTAAGCTAACATGCATAATGAAATTTAGTAGAAAATAATAGATCTGTAGCAAGGTAAAGTGACTAATCGGGGAATATTGATTCACAAAATTAATACTCGCATACAGAAGACTATAGAATAACTTGGAAAGGAAAGAGTAATTGAACACTCAGAGGGTAAAAATGGCAGAAATTGCTTCAGTACTCATATAAAAAGTTCTTCTGGGAAAAATATATGAAAAATTCCCCCCTTTTTCTGCTTTGCAAGAGCACACAATATATAACAAAAGTTCACCCCCTTCCCGAAATAGCCTAAAGGTTGTACTCACCCATGCATCCTAATTTTATCCTTTATTTAATAATAAATAAAGGAATAAAATAATACAAACTAAAGTACGTGATAAAAATAGGCATTATCAGCCTTAGATACAATTCAGTCAAACTGCAGTTGATTGTTCTATTTTTAGGAAAGAAAGATGAATAGTTTGCTAAAATTACAAATTTCTTGCTAGGCAAGTCTTCTCTCTTTGCACATTCAAATTCATCATCTTCTCTGTTCTGTCCTATTATGAAGGCATGTAAAATTATTTCCTGTGTGTAGGAAAAAGGATGCAACCTTAGCCATATTTGCAAAATTAAGATGAAGTGGGGACCACCTCCTAAGTGCACATGTTCTGATTTTTGTTCACTTTCCTGGATAGTCACATGAGTGACACTTGCGAATTTTGTTAGAAACCCCATGTGGGGACCACCTTTGATTTTAGATGCTGCCAAGTTGTGGACTTAGGCATAAGCATGTATATAATATTAAAGGGGTTTACCCTTTTGGCTAGCCCACCATGCAGTTTGATTCACCACTTTTAGACCCTTGGCACATAATACAATTTTCACCTTTTCGGTGATCATGGCATATAATACTGTTTTGATTTTGGGAATACATATAGTTTAGATTTTGTAAAGTCTTGGCGAATTATTTTGTTGACCGTCCACGTGGGCTAGCCCCTCTCCATGATGACTCGACCCTTCATTTGACCCTGGCATGTGGTAACTTCAAAGCGGTGATTTAGCTTAGGTTCTACGAAGTGTTTGAGGCCCTTGATCTTTTGCCTTTGTTTCTCTCCACTGTTGATCCTGTAACCCGGATTAGGGTTCTGGGATAAGCATTGAATACAGTCGGTGGCATTTAATTGGGCTCTATCACTTTGAACCCTATGTAGACCGATCGTCATTCATCTTAGCACTTGGCATTCAGCGAGTTGTTGATCTTGACGATGGGTTAGGGTTTTGGAACCCTAGTTTTGAATGTAAGTTTATACTTCTGAGCTCGCATTTGGTTTTTCATTTTGGTTTTTTAATCTTCAGGTGAAGCCCTAGAAAAAAAATTTCTCGCTCTGTATTATTTTGATGAATGTTATGGGATTTCAAAGGTTTTCGAGCATGCATTTCTGTTCCTAACCCTTCGACGCCATTAATACTTGACTATTGCATGTGTTTTTGAAGGATCTTGAGGTATTTTTTTCTGTTTTTCGGTTCTGTGCTCAAATTTTCCATTTATATATGATCTAAATATCATTTTCATCTATTATTCTACTCTGTATCACTTGTGGAGTGATGAATCTTTGTTTTCTGTTGGTTCTCTTCTCTTGGTAGTTATCGACCTTTGTATGAGCCTGTGGAAAGAGATGCCACCATTTTTGTTTGCCTGCTCATTACGTTGCACAGTGAGTCCTTGCACTGTTTCTTCTTTTCTTTTCGAGGCTTGAGTTTATTTTTGGTATCCCTAAAACTTGGAAAATCCTTGGTTATAATGTTGGTAAAATGATAATATTTGTGGGTCATCTTTTCTCCTTTGACCTTGAGCTTGAATCTTACTTCATTTACATTTTGATGAACCTTTCTGTACTTGGGTTTGGATATTTAACCTATAAACCTGGCTCCATATTTTATAAGTGTTGATTGATTGTGCTCCACATTGATATTCGAACTCTTTTTATTTCATTTTCTTGTAGATGTATATTTTGGACTTTGTCATTTGCTCTTTCATTCTATAGATGCTCACTTGGAGTTTACGAACCCTTTCTTCATTTTGTAGAAGTAACTGATTTGTCCTAAGTAGCTTCCTCCCTGTAGATACATGCTTGTATTGTTGAACTTATTTATGAAAGCGTAGTGAGGTAACTTCACTTCTTATCATTGCTTTTTGATCATACTTCTTTCTGTAGATGTAACTCCTTCTTTGGCAGTTGTATGTTGTTTCTTTGTTTGCAAACATGATTGCGTACCTTCTGTATAATGAAATAAATATCTCTTTTCTGGAAAATGAAGAAGATAATTAGTTTCTTTCTCTGTAATGAAACTTCACTTTCTAGAAGTCATAGTATCAAGTATATTTCAATTTCTCCAATTATTTCTCAATTATGTTTTTCTAGAAAAGTCCATTTTGCAAGGGGAAACTGGAAAATTTTCCCCAGAATCCTTCCCTTTTCAAATTTTGATGATTTGACCTTTCTGAAAAAAATGTAAACATCTTTTCTTGTTTATCTAATCATTTGAATGAGATGTTCATGTTGGCTTTACTTGATTCATTGAACTTCTAAAAATTTGGAAAGTAGTTGCTCTTTGATCCACACATTAATTTGGAAATTAATAGAAACCTTTGATAGCTGTTGCATAATGAGAATATGAAATACCTGTATGTTTCATTTGATCATGATGTCAACTTAGAAGTAATGAAACATATACTTTTATTGAATATTTTTATTTCTTTTAAAGCTCAGATAGCTTAGAAAGCAATGTACTAGCTAAAAAGCATGTGTTTCAATTTTGTTTTAAATCAAAAGTCAATTTTACAAGGGGAGACTATGGAATTTTTTTTCCAAAATCTTGTTTCATCTATCCTTTTACAAATTTTTGATCCAGATTTGTAAAATATCTTCTTATTAGCTCATTCTAACACTTCTTTCTTCTGTAAACCATCTGAAAATGATGTTTGTCCTTCATTCAGTAGATGCTTTCTTCTTAACTAAGTAACTGATTTTCAATCAATGTTGCAACCTGTTCCTGTAAAATTCAAAAATAAATAGGATTTTTGGCCTCTCGTGTATCCATGTCATTTATTCCTTCTTCTTTCCTTCTTTTGCAAGCTATTTTCTAACCTCTTTCAAGTGTCATTCTTCACATCTATTTCTGTTACAAGGTGCTTCAAATTCTGGCTTTTCTTAAATCAACTCTTAGCTTTATTTGACCTTCTCTTTTAAGATTTACTTTATGAACTCTGCCTCTTCCTTGTTGCCAGCTCATCTGTATTTCTTTGTTTTCCTGTGCCATGTGTTTCGTACTTCTTTCTTTCAAGTTCCATTGGATACATCAAATTCAAATTTGTATTTGCTTTAGAACATGAGTATTGGAATAACATTGTACCCTGAGCTCAATTTGACAGATGCTTCTCTTGTCTTGCAAGTGTTAAGAAATGGAGATGGAAGTGGAAGATGGAAGAGTTGAGATGGAGATGGAAAGGCTGAGGAGTGGAGACAGAAGATAGAAAAGGCAATGATGGGTTCCTTTTTACTCCTCTACTCTTGTTCTTTAGCACATGCGGTATTCTCATTTCCATGTATATGATGAGTCACTTAGTCATATTCCATGGCTTGTGTGGGAAAACTTATGATCTCTTATGTATAAAGCATTAAATTCAAATAATGAGTTGATTATCTCTTTCTACATTAAGTTTTTTTTTTATTGTACAATGATGTATGCAAATCAATTTCTCAATAAAATGAATTAACATAAGGGATAAATTGAAGTGAATACACCGTAACTCTAAAGTGGATAATTATTGAATGAAATGTGTCTCTTTGTATCTTTGTGTGATTATCTTGGCTTCCATTCTTCATTTTGACTCCTTTCTGCTATATCCATTTGGACATCGTTGTCAATGTTTTTTTGTTAATATTTTATTGATGGAAGTAGTAGAAAAGGAGTCAATTGTAATATTTTATTGCAGCATAGGTAAATGCAAACTTATAAATTATAAAAAATTTAATGAACATAGAGCAATAAAAATGATAGGCATCAAGATAATAACTGAATCTGATTGTCTGAAAACTTCCACTATGTCTATTGTTCCAAAACTATACACCTTACATATTCTGCAATCCGGTGTCTTCATCGGGATAACACAATTGTCCTTCGGGCTTGTGTTCTCTTGCTGAGGATATTCATGAGATTGCAGACTATGTGAGTTGTTACGTTTTGTAACAGCACACATAGCTACAGATTTAACTTAATCTCTTTCGCAAAATAGTACTAAAAAAATAATCTTACATAAATCCCTTAGCTCAGGTATACTTCACCCAAGCTTTCTGTTGTAATGATGTTTTGAGTCGCCCATTTTTGCACAAGTGAAAAAATTGTCAACATTTCTAGCGATCCTGCGGGGAAAGTTGTCTGCTAGCTTGTAGACTAGTGCCTTACTCTTGTCCATTGGGTATGGAGTTCAAATCTGTAACCAAAAACTACCTTTTCTTGAAAGGTCCAACCCTTTCAAAACAACTAAAGTTGGAAAAAAAAACTATCTAGTCAATTCGACCATGTGCATGAATGCACTAAATGAAAATAAATAACGATGGAATGTGCAGAACTACACTTATTGAAGAGGAAATCCTACTCTAACCAATCACTGTAGGATTTTCAATAACAGTGTTTGAGAAACATACCATTCACAAGAATGGGAAGTTCCTCTCCATTCAGCTTGGAAAGTTGAAAAGCATTGTGTTCTTTGCAAGCTAATATCATATAAGGAGCACTCCAGAGTGTATTAAACTTTGAGTGTCTACCTAGCTTAGCATGATCAACATCCCATTTCAACACGATACCTCCTTCATTGAAGATTCTGAATTTTTCTTTCTTATCAAAAGTCTTCTTAATCTGATTCTGGTTCTTCTCCATGTTTGAATGAGCTTGGTCTCTTAGTTCTTGTAATTCCATCAATTCTACATAACGGACCTGCAATGGTTCATTCTCAAGTAATTCTATTTGATGCAGCAAATCTAATACAGGTAACTCAACTGAAATTGACATCCTCACTTCTTTCCCATACACAAAATTCTATGGTTAATTTCTAACTGATCTCTTAGGGGTCACCCTATCAGACCAAAGTGCTGAATTCAACATTAGATGCTAAGCTCTTTGGTTATCCTTGAGTGTTCTTCTAATTATTCTCAACAGATTCTTATTAGTGCTTTCAGCTAATCCATTACATTATGGGTAATAATTAGATGAAGAGCTCAAGTATATTCCATGGCTAACACACCAATCTTTTACCTTAGCACCGAGAAACACTAAAGCATTATCTCGATATGATAGTTCTTTGGAACACCAAATCTATAGACTATCCCTTCATAGAAGGCTAGTATTGAAGCTTCATTAGCATCCTTCAAGGCTACTGCTTCAGTCCATCTTGTAAAGTAATTTGTAGTAGTTAGAATCCATTTATGTCCTTATGAAGAAGGTGGGTTAATCATTCTGATAAAGTCAATACCCCACTGCATAAAGGGCTGATCAGCTGAAAAGGGCTGCAAAGGCAGTGAAGCTAAACATTTTTTTCCAACAAACAAAGCTCACTTCTTACACTTCCTAATCCATTCAATAGTCCTTAAATATGCTACACCAATAATAACCTACTTTCATGATTTTCAAAGATGTAGTTCATGCTGAGAAGTGACCTCCTGCAGGTCCTTCATGGAATTCTGATAATATCTTCTGAATTTTGTCATAATCGACACATCGCAGCAAGATTCCATTTATATCTCTTTTAAACAATACACCACCCACGAAAAGATAAGGAATAGCTTGTAATCTGAAATATCTTTGTTTATTCTTATCCATACCTTCCGGATAGGTGTCGTGTTGTAGATAGTTAACCAAATCAGTCATCCATCTCGATTCCTGAATTTCTTGAGGAAGTTCAGGTTGTTGATTTCCTAGTTGTAACATAACATTTGATTGTTGATACGTGGTTTCAACATGTTGTTCTGAATCTTTGGGTTCTGCAGCCTACTATTTTTCCATATCAGTAATTAAATGCTCACATAAACCTTTACCTTGAACTGTCTTTACAACTCAGCTATCGACATCGTATTCCATAACCTTCGTTATCCATCCTACTCTTTTCTCATTCAACTCTTTGTTCAACAAGAAAGCTTTCACATTTGGATGAGAAAAAAGAACATGAATTCTATTTTTTGAAAGCATGTACTTAAAATTCTTTAGTCCTCTGACTACGAAAAGTACTTTTTTTTCAAGGAATGTGTACATTGTTTCATAATTGTTGAAGCTCTGTCCAAATAAAGTAATCAGCTCTTTGATATTATCATCATTGACTTGAGTTAGAATAGCTAAGATTGTTTCAGCTCCTGCAAGTGCATACATTGTAAAATATTTGTCAAAATTTGGATTTGCAAGAGTAGGAGCCTAAGAAATAGCCATTTTAATAGCCTCAAAACCCTCTCTCCCTTCATTGGTCCAAGATATTTTTTTCTCTTTCCTTAGCATGGTTGTCAATGGCTTAACCAATGCTACAAAATCTAGGACAAATCTTCTGACAAAGTTGATTTTTCCCAGAAAGCTCTGTAATGCCTTCTTGTGATGAGGTAATGATAGCTGTGATATGGCTTCAATTCTGAAAGGATCAATTGCTAAACCCTGTTTGGAAACAATATGGCTGAGTAGCTTACCTTCATGTACTGAAAAGATAGACTTTTTGGGATTCAAAGATATTCCAAACTACCTGCAGATCTGAAAAGTCTGTCTCAAATGCATTAGATGTTCATAATTTTTTTCGAGAATATAGTGACATCATCTAAATAAACAAGTATGCATTTATTTAGTAGGCTACGAAAAGCCATGTCCATTGCACGTTGAAACATTGCACCAACATTTGAAAGACCAAAAGGCATCCTTTTGTAAGCGTAAGTACCCCACTTGGTGGTAAAATTTGTTTTATATTTATCCTCTCCTTAGACTAAAATCTGATTATATCCACTATAACCATCTAGAAGGGATAGTATGTCTGATCCTGAGACTGTTCTCAAAATCTGATCCATGTTTGGTAATGGATAATGATCTTTCAATGATGCTTTATTAAGATCTCTGAAATCCACACATAATCTGATTTCTCCATTCTTTTTCCTAACTAGAACAAGATTTACTACCCAACTTGAATGCTTAACTCGAAAATAATTCCTAATTCAATAAATCTTCATAATTCTTTCCTCATAAGAGGTTCTATTCTGGGATTTAGAGGCCTTTGTTTCTATCGAACTGGTTTAGAATTTGGCTGTAATTTAATCATATGTTGTGCTAGACTGGGGTCAAACCCTTTCAAGTCTTGGTATCTCCAAGCAAAAACATATTTAAATTCAGTGCAAAGCTTAATAAAATACTATTTTTTGGATAAGGAACATACCTTTCCCAGAAATAAGTACTTTCCTTCATCAATAGAAACCTCTTCGTAATTATCAACATGAGTAGAAATCTTAGCTTTGTCCTTTCTTAATGTTCATCGGTGCTAAAGATGTCTTCCAATGTGAGAAGTCCTCGAGGAAACTTGTTTGTCTTTAACTAAACAATTTGTTCACCATATAGATGCTTTAATTTATCCTGATTTACTACAGAAAATTCAGCTTCCTGCTGCAAAAACCTACAGATTTGATCATCACTCTCAAACACCTGCCAATTAGATTCATTATCAAGAATAGAAGATCTGACAATGAACTTAACATGAGGCTGAACTTTATTGCTTTCTATTTGTTCCAGCACTTAGAAACTAGCACCAATTGCTACTAGTCTATCAACGATGTTTATTTTCAGTTCTAGGAATAGACTAAATATTAATGGCATCAAAATCTTCCATTAAGTCTAAAACTCTATGCTTGTAAGACTTCATTAATGGATTCTTACATACATTGAAGTTTTTTACTTGATTTATTACTAACTTAGAATCGCCAAAGACTTGTAACATGTTGATTCCTCTTTTCCTGAGCCCAAAGTAAGCCATGAATTAATGCTTCATACTCAGATACATTACAAGTGCATGAAAATTGAAGACTCAGAGCTGTAAAATACCTTTCGTTTGTTGGGGAAGTGAGCATCAGACCTGCTCCCTATCCTTTCTTATTCTTAGCTCCATCAAAATGAAGCTTCCAAATCCCTTCTATTTTATTTTCTATTTTGGACAGCAAGGGAACTGTTGCACTTTCTTCATGCATGCAATAAACACCGAAAATATGTTCTTCAACTATTTTCTCATCCATGAACATGTTAGAAACACCTTCTAGTGCTGAAATATGAGCTACATCATCAAAATCAGATTGATCTAAAGCTGAATAATTTGCTACTGCATTTGGTGAATGAGGCTCAATATGAAATCTAGCCAATGGCTCAGAATTTATGGTAACCTTAGTGCCATAACATGTAGTGAAAAATAAGAAAGACCAATCAGAAGAGAGGTAGCCTCCTATTTTTGTTGTAAAGTCTCTAGATAGGCACAAAGAAAAATATGGAGGTAAATCCACAACAGTAACATCTTGTAAAATGGAAACATTTGGGAAAGCATGTAATGTTACCTCCAAATTTCTGATTACTCCAACTGTATTGGTTACAGTCCCATCAAGCTGTAAAACACTCCTTTTTGTAGATTCATATTGCAGGCCTAATTTTCCAGCAATTGACTAAGGCATGACTATACCACTTACACCGTTGTCCACCATACACTTATGAACTAAATTTTCTCCAATGATCAAAGATAGGTAAAAGGGTGGTGGCTTCTTTATGTCATGAGCATTTAGAACCTTCTGAACCATCCATCTAACATCCTTTATGTGATCTTGATCAAGTGTTCCAAGGACCATATTTGTATTTTAGACTTCCTTTACTACTGTTTTTGAAGAAATCTGCAGTTTAGCTAGTTCATGAGAGAGTAAATCTTGTTGTCCTAGAATGCTTAAGGCATCCCACATCGAGATGTTAACATTGTGCTTCTTCATCACATCAACAATATTAAAAGAAGCAACAGTCTTAGAGATAGACTCGACCATTTTAGCATAAGCTTTAGCAAAAATTGATTCTACTTCGGCAGCCTTGGATATCTGAGGGATAAACAATCTTCTTGGATCAGATGAAGCTATTTTTGTTGCTCTTTACCAGCTGTAACACTCACTTTTTTTACTGAGGGAAAGTAGGATTGTTGGCTAGTTTCGAGACTGTAGATGTTGATATATCAGTAATAATGGGCAACATAGGTCTGTTTTGTTGTTTTTTAATTTTCGATAGCTTTCTCTTGAGCTCTAGTGGTAACAATGAAATCCTCCTCATTAAAGCTAACCAAATTCTATTTAGGTGTTTTCTAAACATGAATTTCTTGCTGCCCACCCTCCATTTGAGGTATGAACAATGCTTCAGATTGAGGTTGTGCAACAAGATTTAGGTTTAGGAATGCATTTGGGCAATTTGCAGTTTGATGAGGTTGATTACAAGGTTGGCACCACTCTTCTGTAGCCATATTAACTGGAACCAAAGCGTTAGATGTATTAGGAACATTAGAATCAAACTGCCTTTGCTAATAAGGCTACCTGTAATTTTGATTTTGTTGGTAAGGTTGCCTATTCTGCTGGTTTTGCTGATAAGGAGCTTGATATGGCCTATTAGGCAATGTAAGCTTATTTTCAATTGATGTCAGTTTATTTCCCATGGTTTGTAAGGCTTTAAACATATCTAGGGATGGGGCTACAATAGTAGGCTCTACGATTGTAATAGGCTATGGGATAGGAGCTAAATCTGCCAAAAATGGCATTATAGGCCTTGGTGCTAATTTTTCAACCTAAATAAGGTTGTTTTTAGCTTTTATAGCAGTGTCATAGGCCCCTGGAAGAGTAAAAGCTCCCATGGATTGAATCATAGTTGCAATATCACTATTCAATGCTCTGAGGTAATAAAGGAAAGCGTGATCAGCTTGAGGCTTAACACTTGCTGGGATTCTTTCCCAAGTTCTAGCAAAACAAATGTTGAAACTAGACAAATATTCATGAGGGGCTCTCTTGATAGTAGATAGTTGTTCTATCAGGGACAAATGATCTGAATTGTCTTGGAACTGTTCCAACAATTTCTCTCCTAATTCATCCCAAGTTCTTATGCTTCCAATCTCTAGGTTCCTATACCATTGCAAGGCTTGTCCTTTAAAAGATGTAGCTAAAAGTCTTAAAGCTACGTCTTCATGAGTAATATTGTGGACTGCACATATGGCTGCAACATCTTTGATGTGTTCAGTTGGTGTAACTTGATTTTCACTGGTAAATGATGGCAGACTTTTCAGAGCAGCATTAGGAATGTCATGATACACTGTAATTACTAATGGGCTGCCATTAGTAAAGGCTGCAAAATTTCTGGGTGGTTGAATAGCCATTGGAAAAATTAGGATATTGATTGAAAAATTTATTCATGGTGAAGGAATATCAGGAGGGTTTTCAAAACCAGTTTTATTATAAGGCAAAGTATTACCAACCCTTCTTCTTCTAGCAGATTTCAAAGGTAAAGAAATAAAATCAGGAGGAATACCTCTTACTGATGATCTTGTAGTCACTTTAGGCATGGAACATGCTGCAATACTGGTCTGAAATCAGCTTTACGGAGTTGCCAAAAGATCATAGAATCTTTAGAATTAATTTGCTACAACTTTGCTCCCAAAATTAACTTTTATTTGCTGTAAACCTTCTTTTGATCTGCTCTAGAATCTTAAATTTGTATGCAGATATGATTCATGCTCCCACAGGGCATGCCAAAAATGTTATCTCTTAAAAGTGCACCCGCAAAGAGATAACAGCGGGTGTTCTAAGTCTACAAAATATCTCTCTCTCTCTCTCTCTCTCTCTCTCTCTCTCTCTCTCTCTCGTAGATACAATGGGGACACCTCAGGTCTGTGGGTATACCTATTTTGAGGTGAACCTTCGGGGTTAAAAGGCCGGTTCCTTATTGGTGTTCACTAGACTACTTTCTGGGAGTTTTAGGGTTAGGAGGTGATTGAAAATGAAATAATTACTAAGGTGATACACCAAATTTGAATAAAGAACTTGACTTGAGTGGAATACACAACTGACTTGTGAAGAATTCTTTGTGTGCACAAACCAATTTGTACTTTCTACAAAATGTAAGGGCAAAAAAAACACTTAATTTATACTGAGGGAAAATCACAATAGTACTAGTAAGCTAACATGCACAATGAAATTTAGTAGAAAATAGTAGATCTGTAGTAGGGTAAAGTGACTAATCAGGGAATATTGATTCACAAGATTAATACTGACATATAGAAGACTAAGAATAACTTGGAAAGGAAAGAGTAATTCAACACTCAGAGGGTAAAACTAGCATAAATTGCTTCAGTACTCATATCAAAATTTCTTATGGGAAAAATCTCTGAAAAATTCTCCCATTTTTCTGCTTTGCAAGAGCACACAATATATAGCAAAAGTTCACCCCCTTCCTAAAAATAGCCTAAAGGCTATACTCACCCATGCATCCTAATTTTATCCTATATTAAATAATAAATAAAGGAATAAAATAATACAAACTAAAGTACGTGATAAAAATAGGCATTATAAGCCTTAAATACAATTCAGTCAAACTGCAGTTGACTATTCTATTTTTAGGAAAGAAAGATGAATAGTTTGCTAAAATTACAAATTGCTTGCTAGGCAAGTCTTCTCTCTTTGCACATGCAAATTTGTCATCTTCTCTATTCTGTCCTATTGTGAAGGCATGCAAAATTATCTCCTGTGTGTAGGAAAAAGGATGCAACCTTAGCCATATTTGCAAAATTAAGATGAAGTGGGGACCACCTCCTAAGTGCACATGTTCGATTTTTTGTTCACTTTCCTGGATAGTCACATGAGTGACACTTGTGAATTTTGTTTGAAACCCCATGTGGGGACCACCTTTGATTTTAGATGCTACCAAATTGTGGACTTAGGCATAAGCATGTATAAAATATTTAAGGGGTTTTCCCTTTTGGCTAGACCACCATGCAGTTTGATTCGCTACTTTTAGACCCCTTGGCACATAATAAAATTTTAACCTTTTCGGTGATCATGGCATATAATACTGTTTTGATTTTTGGGAATGCATATAGTTTAGATTTTTAAAGTCTTGGAGAATTATTTTGTTGACCATCCACGTGGACTGGCCCCTCTCCATGATGACTTGACCCTTCATTTGACCCTAGCCTGTGGTAACTTGACCATGGTGGTTTAGCTTGGGTTCTGCGAAGTGTTTGAGGCCCTTGATCTTTTGCCTTGGTTTCTCTCCACCGTTGATCCTGTAACCGGATTAGGGTTCTGGCATAAGCATTAAATATAGTTGGTGGCATTTAATTGGGCTCTATCACTTCAAACCTGCGTGACTGATTGCGTTCATCTTAGAACTTGGCATTCAACGAGTTGTTGATCTTGATGATGGGTTAGGGTTTTAGAACCCTAGTTTCAAATGTAAGTTTATACTTGCGAGCTCACATTTGGTTTTTCATTTGGTTTTTTAATCTTGGGTGAAGCCTGAATTTTTTTGATCACTATGTTATTTTGATGAATGTTTGGGGATTTTACAGGTTTTCGAGCTTGCATTTCTAACCCTTCGACACCATTAATACTTGACTGTTGCATGCATTTTTGAAGGATCTGGAGGTATTTTCTTTTATTTTTGGTTCTGTGCTCAACTTTTCCGTTTATATATGATATAAATATCATTTTCATCTATTACTCTACTCTGTATCACTTGTGGAGTGATGAATCTTTGTTTTCTTCTGGTTCTCTACTCTTGGTATTTATCGACCTCTGTATGAGCCTGTGGAAAGAGATGCCACCATTTTTGTTTGCCTGCTCATTATGTCGCACAATTAGTCCTTACCTGACTGTTTCTTATTTTCTTTTCGAGGCTTGAGTTTATTTTTGGTATCCCTGAAACTTGGAAAATCCTTGGTTATAATGTTCGTAAAATGAAAATATTTGTGGGTCATCTTTTCTCCTTTGACCTTGAGCTCAAATCTTACTTCATTTGCATTTTGATGAACCTTTTTGTGCTCGGGTTTGGATATTTAACCTATAAATCTGGCTCCATATTTATAATTGTTGACTTATTGTGCTCCACCTTGATATTCGAACTCTGTTTTATTTCATTTTCCTGTAGATGTATATTTTGGACTTTGTCATTTGCTCTTTATTCTATAGATGCTCACTTGGAGTTTACGAACCCTTTCTTCATTCTAGATGTAAAAATTTGTCCCGAGTAGCTTCCTCCTAGTAGATCTTTGTTATCCAAAATTCACCCCTCAAGGTAATTTTGATAACATGCATCAGATTATTCAGTCCCGAGCAAGTACATTGATTCAAGGCCTAAAATCGTGTTTTGGGGCCCCCTCGGCTTCTCTCTAACTCTCCCATCCAAGAAGAAATCCCAAGGAGTTAAATGGAAGAAATGCGAAAAATAAGGTTGCAGTAGTGTTTTGAAGAATTTCGGTCTGAAGGGCTCGGGTCGTACCAGTTCGGGTTGAACTGAGGTTCTTCGTACCAAGCTTGGGGCTGAAAAAATGAAGAAAATCGGCTAAGTCCTAGTCCAGGTGGTCTGCGGGACAGTTGGGACGTCGGGATGCATGGGACGTGAAAAGGACGAATCGGCCGAAAGAGGAAAAAATCGTCTAAGTCTTTGTTTCGCACAGTTGGGACATCCGGGACAAAAGTACGTGGAGGACGCGGATCGGCCGGTTTGGCGCAAGTCAGTCCATTTCGAGTGGTTTGGAGATGTTTGTCCCAAGCGGTCCAGATAGTTGGGACAAAAGTACGCGGAGGATGTGAACCGGCTGATTCAGCCAAAATAGGAGACTTTCGTCCGAGGCAGTTTGGGACATCTGGGCCAAAAGTACGCGTGGGACGTGAAAAGCCGAAAGAGCCGAGAGCGAATGGAATCTCGCCACGTGTCTTCACCACAAACAGGAACAAGGAATCCCAAATCGGCCAAGCAAGAGTTTTTGTCTAAGACAGCTGGGACAAAGGTACGCGCGGGACGCCTTGGCCGAAGTGGCCGAAGGCAAAGAAGAAAAGTTAACGTTTGACCCGTGAAACTTCAAATGGCCATAACTTTTGACTCCGAGCTCCGATTTTCACAAAATTGGACTTTCTAGAACGAGAAAGATGTCCTCTCAGTTAAATATATATTTAAATATTTGGCTCCAATCGCTTAATGCTCATTCTAGTCAAATGACAAAAACACCTGCTAGATCCAAAATAGCTACCCGCACTCAGAAGGCCATAACTTTTGTATTTCTCAACGAAATCACACAAAATTGGTACCGTTGGAATCATGGCTCTGAGCCCAATGCACAAAAATCAATAAATTCTAGATTTGATGAGATATTGATGGATATTTTTCATAAAACGTGGCCGGGTTCATAACAGTGTTTTATTTGGTAGTTGGGAGTGCAATTAAGAGGCATGGTCATCATTCTTTCTCTGTTGCAGCACATGGGACAGTATGGGGAGCCTTTTACAAGTAATATATAATCATTTTACTCCATTTAATGCCTCTTATAGGTGGTTAAAGGATAGATTTCAGGATTTTCATTTTTCCCTCTCTCTCTCTTCTCATCTTTTCTATAAATTGGAGTGTTGGGCTCATTGTAAAAGGGGGTAGTTTTTGTAGCAAAGCTCTACCAAAATTTCTTTGTGAAGCCAATGTGTTGCAGGCCCTTGTAGTGGACTCCTTGCATGGTGATCCAGGCCCTTATCTTGTAATAGATTGAACTGTGCATATCATGAAGCAATAAAATATCAGTTTGTGGATGTATCTTCCCCTGCTGTGTTTTCTTGCATTCTTCTTGCCCCTTTAATATTTCTACAAGAATATTGTGTCTATTATTATGTTCTTGCAGGGATTCATTATCATTGTGTATGCTTGGAATATCATTGTGAATGCATTTTGCTAGATTATGGAGAACTGTCATCACCTCTTCTAGTGTGCACTTTTCCTCTGTATTCCACGCATTTGGAGACTACTCTCACACCCTCCTTTTCTGGTGTATCACTACTTTAGTGTAGGCTTTCATTTTATGCATTCTCTCTCGCTGGTCCGTTGGAAATTTAGATTAGAATAGTTAGTTTCCCCTGCATTAGAGTAGATTGTGGCAGGTAGTATAGGAGCAAGAACCAGCTTTCTCTGAGGTCTATCTCAAGTAGCAAGTCCCACAACTTGGAGATAGTACCCATGTTATCCAATCACACCGTGAGTTCAAGTATATGCACTTGTATAAACACAGGGGTGCTGTGATTCAGTGATAACAAATACATGCTTGTATTGTTGAACTTATTTATGAAAGTGTAGTGAGGGAACTTCAATTCTTATCATTTCTTTTTTATCATACTTCTTTCTGTAGATGCAACTCCTTCTTTGGTAGTTGCATGTTGTTTCTTTGTTTGTAAACATGATTGCGTACGTTCTGTATAATGAAATAAATATCTCTTTTATGGTAAATGAAGAAGATAATTAGTTTCTTTCTCTGTAATTGACAGTTCACTTTGCAGAAGTCATAGTAGCAAGTATATTTCAATTTCTGCAATTATTTCTCAATTATGTTTTTCTGGAAAAGTCCATTTTGCAAGGGGAAACTCGGAAAATTTTCCCAGAATCCTTCCCTTTTCAGATTTTGATGATTTGACCTTTCTAAAAAAATGTAAACATCTTTTCTTGCTTATCTAATCATTTGAATGAGCTGTTCATGTTGGCTTTACTTGATTCATTGCAACTTCTGAAAATTTGCAAAGTAGTTGCTCTTTGATCCACACTTGAATTTGGAAATTAAAAGGAACCTTTGATAGTTGTTGCATGATGAGAATCTGGAATACTTGTATGTTTCATTTGATCATGATGTCAACTTAGAAGTGATGAAACATATACTTTTATTGACTATTTTTATTTCTTTTAAAGCTCAGATAGCTTAGAAAGCAATGTACTAGCTAAAAAAGAATGTGTTTCAATTCTGTTTTAAATCAAAAGTCAATTTTACAAGGGGAGACTATGGAATTTTTTTCCAAAATCCTGTTTCCTCTCTCCTTTTCCAAATTTTTGATCCAGATTTGCAAAATATCTTTTATTAGCTCATTCTGACACTTCTTTCTTCTCTAAACCATCTTAAAATGATGTTTTTCCTTCATTCAGTAGATGCTTTCTTCTCAACTAAGTAACTGATTTTCAATCAATGTTGCAACTTGTTCCTGTAAAATTCAAAAATAATTTAGAAATAAATAGGCTTTCTGGCCTCTCATGTATCCATGTGATTTATTCCTTCTTCTTTCCTTCTTCTGCAAGTTATTTTCTAACCTCTTTCAAGTGTCATTCTTCACATCTATTTCTGTTACAAGCTGCTTCAGATTCTGCCTTTTCTTAAATCAACTCTTAGCTTCATTTGACCTTCTCTTTTCAGATTTACTTTATGAACTCTACCTCTTCCTTGTTGCCAGCTCATCTGTATTTCTTTGTTTTCCTGTGCCATGTGTTTCTGTACTTCTTTCTTTCAAGTACCATTAGATACATCGAATTCAAAATTTGTATTTGCTTTAGAACATGAGTATTGGAATAACATTGTACCTTGAGCTCGATTTGATAGATGCTTCTCTTGTCTTGCAAGTGTTAAGAAATGGAGATGGAAGTGGAAGATGAAGAGTTGAGATGGAGATGGAAAGGCTGAGGAGTGGAGACAGAAGATAGAAAAGGCAATGATGGGTTCCTTTTTACTCCTCTACTCTTGTTCTTTATCACATGCAGTATTCTCATTCCCATGTATATGATGAGTCACTTAGTCATATTCCATGTCTTGTGTGGGAAAACTTATGATCTCTTATGAATAAAGCATTAAATTGAAATAATGAGTTGATTATCTCTTTCTACATTCAGTTTTCCTTTGATTGTACAATGATGTAGGCAACTCAATATCTCAATAAAATGAATTAACATAAGGGATAACTTGAAGTGAATACCTGTAACTCCAGTGGATAATTATTGAATGAAATGTGTCTCTTTGTATGTTGTGTGATTATCTTGGCTTCCATTCTTCGGTTTGACTCCTTTTAGCTATCTCCATTTGGACATCATTGTCAATGTTTGTTTGTCAATATTTTCTTGATGGAAGTAGAAGAAAAGGAGTCAATTGTAATATTTTATGGCAGCATAGGTAAATACAAACTTATAAATCATAAAAAAATTAATGAACATAGAGCAATAAAAATGATAGGCATCAAGATAATAACTGTGAATCCGATTGTCTAAAAACTTCCACCATGTCTGTTGTTCCGAAACTATACACCTTAAATATTCTGCAATCTGGTGTCTTCATCGGGATAACACAATTGTCCTTCGGGGCTTGTGTTCTCTTGCTGAGGATATTCGTGAGATTGCAGACTATGTGAGTTGTTACGTTTTGTAACAACGCACATAGCTACAGATTTCACTTAATCTCTTTCACAAAATAGTAATAACAAAATAATCTGACATAAATCCCTTAGCTCAGGTATACTTCACCCAAGTTGTCTGTTGTAATGATGTTTTGAGTTTCCCATTTTTGCACAAGTGTAAAAATTGTCAACATTTCTAGCGATCCTACGGGGAAAGCTACCTGCTAGCTTGTAGACTAGTGCCTTACTCTTTTCCATTGGGTATGGAGTCCAAATATGTAACCAAAAACTACCTTTTCCTAAAATGTCCAACCCTTTCAAAACAACTAAAGTTGGAAGAAAAAAACTATCTCCGTGAACCTCCGACCATGTGGTTGAATGCACTAAATGAAAATAAATAACGATGCAATGTGCGTAACTACACTTATTGAAGAAGAAATCCTACTCTAACCAATCACTGTAGGATTTTCAATAATAGTGTTTGAGAAACATACCATTCACAGGAATGGGAAGTTCCTCTCCATTCATCTTGGAAAGTTGAAAAGCATTGTGCTCTTTGCAAGCTAATATCATATAAGGAGCACTCCATAGTGTATCAAACTTTGAGTGTCTACCTAGCTTAGCATGATCAACATCCCATTTCAACACGATATCTCCTTCATTGAAGATTCTGAATTTGTCTTTCTTATCAAAAGTCTTCTTCATCTGATTCTGATTCTTCTCCATGTTTGAATGAGCTTGATCTCTTAGTTCTTGTAATTCCATCAATTCTACATAACGGACCTGCAATGGTTCATTCTCAAGTAATTCTATTTGATGCAGCAAATCCAATGCATGTAACTCAACTGAAATTGACATCCTCACTTCTTTCCCATACACAAGCTTGTATGGTGAATTTCTAACTAATCTCTTAGGGGTCACCCTATCAGACCAAAGTGTTGAATTCAACATTAGATGCTAAGCTCTTTGATTATCCTTGAGTGTTCTTCTAATTATTCTCAATAGATTCTTATTAGTGCTTTCAGCTAATCCATTACCTTGTGGGTAATAATTAGATGAAGAGCTCAAGTAGATTCCATGGCTAACAGCCCAATCTATTACCTTAGCACCGAGAAACACTAAAGCATTATCTAATATGATAGTTGCTAGAACACCAAATCTATAGACTATCCCTTCATAGAAGGCTAGTATTGAAGCTTCATTAGCATCCTTCAAGGCTGCTGCTTTAGTCCATGTTTTAAAGTAATCTGTAGCAGTTAGAATCCATTTATTTCCTTGTGAAGAATGTGGGTTAATCATTCCGATAAAGTCAAGACCCCACTACATAAAGGGCTGATCAGCTGAAAAGGGCTGCAAAGGCAAAGTGAGGCTAAACATTTTTTTCTCAACAAACAAAGCGCACTTCTTGCATTTCCTGATCCATTTGAAATAGTCCTTAAATATGCTACACCAATAATAACCTAATTTCATGATTTTCAAAGATGTAGTTCATGCTGAGAAGTGACCTCCTACAGGTCCTTCATGGAATTCTGATAATATCTTCGAATTTTTTCATAATCGACACATCGCAACAAGATTCCATTTATATCTCTTTTAAACAATACACCATCCACGAAAAGATAAGGAATAGCTTGTAATCTGAAATATCTTCATTTATTCTTATCCATACCTTCCGGATAGGTGCTTTGTGTTGTAGATAGTTAACCAAATCAGTCATCCATCTCGATTCCTGAATTTCTTGAGGAAGTTCAGGTTGCTGATTTCCTAGTTGCAACATAACATTTGATTGCTTTGATACGTGGTTTCAGCATGTTGTTCTGAATCTTCGGGTTACGTAGCCTATTGTTTTTCCATATCAGCAATTAAATTCTCACATAAACCTTTACCTTGAACTATCTTTACAACTCGGATATCAACATCGTATTCCATAACCTTCATTATCCAACCTACTCTTTTCTCATTCAACTCTTTGTTCAACAAGAAAGCTTTCACATTTGGATGAGAAACAAGAACATGAATTCTATTGTTTGAAAGCATGTACTTAAAATTCTTTAGTCCTCTAACTATGAAAAGTACTTTTTTTTCAAGGAATGTGTACAATGTTTCATAATCGTGCAAGCTCTGTCCAAAGAAAGCAATTAACTGTTTGATATTCTCATCATTGACCTGAATTAGAATAGTTGAGATTGTTTCAGCTCCTGCAAGTGCATACATTGTAAAATATTTGTCAAAATTTAGATTTACAAGAGTAGGAGCCTGAGAAATAGCTATTTTAATATCCTAAAACCATCTCTCTCTTCGTTGGTCCAAGAGAATGTTTTCTCTTTCCTTAGCATGGATGTCAATGGCTTAACCAATGCTTTAAAATGCAGGACAAATCTCATCGACAAAGTTGATTTTTCCCAAAAATCTCTATAATGCCTTCTTATGATGATGTAATGATAGCTATGATATGGCTTCTATTCTGAAAGGATCAATTTCTAAACCTTGTTTGCAAACAATATGGCTAAGTAGCTTACCTTCAAATACTCGAAAACATAGAGTTTTTGGGATTCAGAGATATTCCAAACTACTTGCAGATCTGAAAAGTCTATCTCAAATGCATTAGATGTTCATCAAAAAATTTTGAGAATATAGTGACATCATCCAAATAAAAAAATATGCATTTATTTAGTAGGCTAAGAAAAGCCATGTCCATTGCATGTCGAAACATTACACCAACATTTGAAAGACCAAAAGACATCCTTTTGTAAGCGTAAGTACCCCACTTGGTGGTAAAATTTGTTTTATATTTGTCCTCTCCTCGGACTAAAATCTGATTATATCCATTGTAACCATTTAGAAGGGATAGTATGCATTATCCTGAGACTGTTCTCAAAATCTGATCCATGTTTGGTAATGGATAATGATCTTTCAATGATGCTTTATTAAGATCTCTGAAATCCACACATAATCTGATTTCTCCATTCTTTTTCCTAACTAGAACAAGATTTACTACCGAAATTGAATGCTTAACTCCAGCTTTAGAAATAATCTGAATTTAAGCATAGAAATAAATAGGATTTTTGGCCTCTCTTGTATCCATGTAACAAGATTTACTACCCAACTTGAATTGATTTAAGAAAAGCTGATGGTTTGACCTTTCTAAAAAAAATGTAAACATCTTTTCTTGTTTATCTAATCATTTGAATGAGAGGTTCATATTGGCTCTACTTGATTCATTGCAACTTCTGAAAATTTTCAAAGTAGTTGCTCTTTGATCAACACTTGAATTTGGAAATTAAAAGGAACCTTTGATAGTTGTTGCATAATGAGAATCTGGAATACCTGTATGTTTCATTTGATCATGATCTCAACTTATAAGTGATGAAACATATACTTTTCTTGACTATTTTTATTTCTTTTAAAGCCCATATAGCTTAGAAAGCAATGTAGTAGCTAAAAAAGCATGTGTTTCAATTCTGTTTTAAATCAAAATTCAATTTTACAAGGGGAGACTCTAGCAAAAATTTTCAAAATCCTGTTTCCTCTCTCCTTTTCCATATTTTTGATCCAAATTTGCAAAATATCTTTTTATTAGCTCATTCTGACACTTCTTTCTTCTGTAAACCATCTGAAAATGATGTTTGTGCTTCATTCAGTAGATGCTTTCTTCTTAACCAAGTAACTGATTTTCAATCAATGTTGCAACCTATTCCTGTAAAATTCAAAAATAATTTAGAAATAAATAGGCTTTTTGGCCTCTCATGTATCCATGTGATTTATTCCTTCTTCTTTCCTTCTTCTGTAATTTGTTTTCTAACCTCTTTCAAGTGTCATTCTTCACATCTGCTTCTATTACAAGGTGCTTCGATTCTGGATTTTCTTAAATTAACTCTTAGCTTCATTTCACCTTCTATTTTCATATTTACTTTATGAAATCTGCCTCTTCCTTGTTGCCAGCTCATCTGTATTTCTTTTTTTTCCTATGCCATGTGTTTCTGTACTTCTTTCTTTCAAGTACCATTAGATACATCAAATTCAGAATTTGTATTTGCTTTAGAACATGAGTATTGGAATAACATTGTACCCTGAGCTCAATTTGACAGATGCTTCTCTTGTCTTGTAGGTGTTAAGAAATGGAGATGGAAGTGGAAGATGGAAGAGTTGAGATGGAGATGGAAAGGCTGAGGAGTGGAGACAGAAGACAGAAAAGGCAATGATGGGTTCCTTTTTACTCCTGTACTCTTGTTTTGTAGCACATGTGGTATTTTAATTCGCATGTATATGATGAGTCGCTTAGTCATATGCCATGGCTTGTGTGCAAAAATTATGATCTCTTATGAATAAAGCATTAAATTGAAATAATGAGTTGATTATCTCTTTCTGCATCCAGTTTTCATTTAATTGTACAATGATGTAGGCAACTCAATATCTCAATAAAATGAATTAACATAAGGGATAACTTGAAGTGAATACATTGTAACTCCAAAGTGGATAATTATTGAAAGAAATGTTTCTCTTTGTATGTTGTGTGATTATCTTGGCTTCCATTCTTCATTTTGACTCCTTTCTGCTATCTCCATTTGGACATTATTGTCACTGTTTGTTTGTCAATATTTTCTTGATGGAAGTAGTAGGAAAGGAGTCAATTGTAATCTTTTATGGTAGCATAGGTAAATGCAAACTTATAAATCATAACAAATTTAATGAACATAGAGCAATAAAACTGATAGGCATCAAGATAATAACTGTGAATCTGATTGTCTGAAAACTACCACTATGTCTCATTGTTCCAAAACTATACACCTTACATATTCTACAATCTAGTGTCTTCATCGAGATAACACAACTATCCTTTGGGGCTTGTGTTCTCTTGCTGAGGATATTCATGAGATTGCAGACTATGTGAGTTGTTACGTTTTGTAACAGCACACATAGCTGTAGATTTCACTTAATCTCTTTCACAAATTAGCAATAACAAAATAATCTGACGTAAATCCCTTAGCTTAGGTATACTTCACCCAAGCTGTCCATTGTAATGATGTTTTGAGTTGCCCATTTTTGCACAAGTGCAAAAATTGTCAACATTGAGATCTTTCCTTTGTATTTTCTCGAGTCAAATATCTGAACTAAAAATATCCTCTAATGTGACCAACCCTTGAGGCAACTTTTTTTTCTTCAATTGAACAATCTGGTCACCATATAAATGTTGTAGTTTTTCTTGATTAACTATAGAAAATTCAAATTCTTGCTGCATAAATCTACATATTTGTTCATCATCTTCAAAAACTTGCCATTTTTATTTATTATTAGGAACTAAAGGTTTGATAATTAGCTTTATATGTGGTTGTATTTTACTATTTTTAATTTTTTCTAACATTTCAAAGCTAGCTTGAAATGCTGCAAGTCTATCTCCATGTTTGTTTTCAGCTCTTGGGACTAATTTAATATTAATATTTTCAAAGTCATCTATTAAATATGAAACTCTATGTTTCTAAGATTTCATTAATGAGTTATTATAGACATTAAATTTTTTTACTTGATTTATCACTAACTCAAAATCACCATAAACCTAAAACATACCGATTCCTCTCTTTCTAGCCCTTTGTAGGCCATGAATTAATTCTTCATATTTAGCTATGTTATAGGTATAGGAAAATTTCAGACTTAGAGATGAAAAAATACCTTTCATTCGAAGGATAAACAAGCACCAAACCTCTAACTTTTCCTTTTCTATTCTTTGTTCCATCAAAATGAATCTTCCCTAAGCCTTTTGTTGCATTTTCTATTTTGGACAATAAGGGAATAGGTGCATCTTCCTCATGCAAATAATAAACACAAAATAAACGTTCTTTTAGTTCCTTGAAAGGATCATAAACATGTTCTTCTTGAGTTTTTTCATCCATAAACAAGTTAGAAACACCGTCTAGTGTATAAACATGTCATGTGACATCAAAATGAGTATGATCTATGGCTACATAATTTACTACAACATTTAAAGCATGAAGTTTAATATGAAATCTAACCAAAGGCTCTGAATTAACTGTAACTTTAGTTCCATACCTTGTTGTGAAGAACAAAAATGACCAAACTGAAGAAAGATAACCTCCTATCTTTTCTGTAAAATCTCTTGATAAACATAAAGCAAAGTAGGAGGTAGATCTACAATAGTTACATCTTCAAGAATAAAAACATTGGGACAAACATGTAACATTACCTCCAAATTGTTGATAACAAAAGCGTGTTGGTTGTTGTACCATCTAAATGGAACACACTTTTTTTGTAGGTTCATACTACACGCCTAAATTTTTTATAATTTCGTAGGCTTTAATAAGATGCTTTCACCACTATCAACCATGCGCTTATGAAGTAAATGATCTCTAATAATCAAAGATATATGAAAGGGTGGTGGTTTTTAATATCATGAGCATTTAGAACCTTTTTTACCATCCATATAACATCTTTCATACGCCTCTTGATCAACTTTACCAAGGACCATATCATGGTTTTGAGTTTCTTTTGTACTTGGTTTTGAAGAAATATGCAACTTAGCAAGCTCGTGAGAAATTACATTTTGTTTTCCTAGCTTATTTAAAGCAATTCATAATGAAATACTAATATTAGGTTTTTTCATAACCTTAACAACTTTAAAAGTAACAACACTTTTAGAGACAACTTCTACGGTTTTAGCATAAGCTTTAGCAAAAACTAACTCTAATTCAACATCTTTTGAAATCTGAGCCCGTATGAACAATCTACTAGGATCGGGTTGCAACTATCTTTGTTGTTGTTTAAGATTTGAATCACTTTTTATTTTTTGAAGGAACGTCGGGATTGTTTTCATTTTTGACTTGCACTTGCTGATTTTTCAAAATGTAGGTAAAAGAGGTCCTTTTTGTTCTTTTTTTGTATCTTGAGCCTTTTCTTGACACCTATTTGTAACTTCAATGAAATATTCTTCCCCAAAACTTACTAAGTTATTTTCAGGTGGTTTCGACTATGAGCATATTATTTCCCACCCTCTATTTGAGGCATGTACAATGTTTAAGATTGAGGTTTTCTAACAAGACATAAATTCAGGAATGTATTTAGGAAATTAAAAGTTGAATGATGTTGATTACGATGTGGAAACCACTCTTTTGAGGCTATATTCACTAGTATAAGGGCACTAAATGGACTAGGAGATTTATGATCAAATTTCTTTAGTTGTGCGTATAACGCAAATTTTGATGGTATGGCTTCTTATTATACAAATAAGGTGCTTGATAAGGTCTATTAGGCTGAGCCAATTGTCTCTTTAAAGATGGTATTTCATTTGATGGGGCTACAACAATAGGTTCTATTATGCTAATTGAATGTGGAACAGGTTCCAAATATGCCATAATAGGCATTGAAGGCCTAAGAGCTAAATTTCTATCTTGAATAAGGTTTTTTTCAACTCCTATAGCAATATTATAATCCAATGGAAGTGTAGTTCCTCCCATAGACTGTATCATGTCTGTAATGTCACTATATAAATTTCTACTATGGTATTAAAGTACATGATCAACTTGAGGCTTAACACTTGCTAGAATTCTTTCCCAAGTTCTAGGAATTTTGATATTAAAGATGGCCATAAATTCATAACGAGCTCTTTTGATTGTGGACATCTTCTCTATGAGAGGTAAATGGTCGAATTGTCTTGAAACTAATTAAGTAACTTATTTCCTAATTCATCCCAAGTTTGTTATTATACATACTTCTAAAGTTTGGTACTATTGCAATGTTTATCTGTTAAATGATGCAACTAAAATTATTTAAGCTACATCTTCATGAGTTATATTATCGACTGAATATGCTCGTAATGAGAAAAATGATTTTATCCAGTAAATGAGGGTAAACCTTCTAAGGTAGCAACATGTGTATCATGATAAACATGAACAATCAACGGGATGTCATTTTTAAAAATTGCAAAAATTCTGGGTGGTGCTTGAGCCATTGGAATAAATGGGATTCAAGCAATAAAATTAACACATGGTGAAGCAAGGGGAAGATGGTTACCAAAACCGGGCCTGTTTTATGGTAAGGTATTGCAAACTCTTCTTCTTCTTGCTGAATTTAAAGCTAAAAAAATTATGAGGAATAAGTCTTATTGTTGATCTTGTAGTCACCTTAGTCACGGAACATGTTACAAAACTAGTCTGAAATAAGCCTTAAAAAGTCACCAACTAATTTTAATTTGATTTTCAATGAGTATTTGCAGCTTTTTCCATCCAAAAGTGATGTTTTTTTTCTTTAAATCTTCTATAACTTGATGAAAATTGTTGCAAATCTGAGTCGTGACCCACCAGGTGTACTAAAAACTATTATCTCTCAGAAGTGAACCCTTGTTAAGAGATGAAAGAAGGGGTTCTAAGATTAATTTATCTCTCACTTCCATAAATACAATGGAAATACCTTAGTTTTATGGGTATACCTATTGTTGAGGTGAGTCTCCTGTATCAAGGCCAATTCATTATTGATGTATCCTAAACTATTTTTTGGGGGGTTTTCAGGGTTAAAATGATAGTTGTAACTGAAATTGAAATGGGGTGAGACATAAAATTAATTGAGTTCTTTGACTAAGTGAATCCACAATATATCGAGAAACATATTACAAAAGAATGAACCAATAGTTTTAATTTTGATCCTAACGAGAACAACTATTTGTTGAGGGAATAAATCACAACAACATAATAGATAACATGCACACTAAGACTATATAGAAAACACAAAATTTTCAGCAAGGTAAGATAATTAATCAGGAATTAACATTCACAAGAATTAATAGAAATATACACACCACTACAAATAATTGGAAAGGAAATAACTAGTTCTCATTCAAGGGCAAACTGCAAAAATATACTTCAGCACTCCAATTTAAAAAAGTCCTCTTTTGTGCCTTACTAATGCACACAATATATAGCAAAATACTTCACCCAATCCCTCATAAAAATATACTGCAATATTTACTCACCCATGCATGTTATTTTTAGCCTTTATCATGAATAAATAAAGGAATAAAAATAAACATGTAGTTTACAATGAGGCATTAATAGCCTTAGTTACAAAAATACACTTTAGTTAAAGTGCAGTTGACTACTCTATTTTTAATACAATAAATAAACTTGGGTGAATAAATTACATAACAATAGATCTTGCTTATTGTACAAATATATTTTAATGCAAGTGCATGTTCTTTGTATTTTTGTGCATGATGTGACACCTATGCATTCATCAACTTGCAATGATAAATTTGGATTTATCTTTGACATGCCCTCTAGTGATGACATGCAAAAAATAACATAATGTGCAAAAATAATGCCTTTAATCTCCACCACTTAGCAAAAAATATCCATCTCCACTTTACACACTGGTGGGGACCACTATGCACGTGCAACAAGAATATTCTCTTTCCCTTTGAACGACATCCTTTTGTTAAGATTAAGGTATATTTTAGGAAAGTTAAGGTTGTAAAAATATTGACCTTAGCATATAAATTATTGGCTTCTTTGCATTATGGTATACACATTTGTTAATCATAATTGGGCACCTTTTAAATAATTGGCATAGACTATGGTTTTATTGACCACGTCACATATAATAATTTTTTAGGCCCCTTTTTTGTTTAATCATATGACACACACCATAGTGTCGGGCCTTTTGCGTAGTATATGGAATATACATTATAGTTTCAAACCTAAAACAAGGTCAAATGCAATGATAATTTTAATTGGGGCCTTGTCCCCTTCCACTTTGATGACTCACTCCATCAAGTATGTTGGTGATTGACTAAACCATTGCTAAGTTAGGGATCCTATATGATATTGACACATAGGAATGTTAAATTTTTTGTTGAATTAGATAGACTCTGGTTAGGTTGGGAGTTTGCTTCTTCACCATTGATTTTATCTCTTTTTTATTTGTGTCATTAATCTTATATTGATTACCTACTCAACATTTTATTTTATAACTATGGTGAGTTTGGGGTCAGCATTGAATTCGATGAATTGATCCTAGAATGTTAATCTGTATATCTTGTGATCTGGAGCTGTTGAAGTTAAATCTATATAAATTATGCATTGAAAAGGCCAAATGATTACGACCATTGATCTGTCGACTCACTTGATCTTCACTATTGATCTCTAAAATGGTTATAACCTTATGTATTGTTTTGTATTGATTCTAATGAATTGATCAACTCCATTGATTCATGTACTTTGAAGTCTAGAACATTGATGATATCTTAGGGTTTAGTTAGGTAAATGCAAGTTGAGTTGTGTTGGTAAAACAACTCAAGCCTAACTCATTGTTTACTTTGGAATTTTTGGTTTTATGGGAAAAGCCCTATCAAATTTTTCATTTTCCGCCATTAATTTTTAATCTGAGCTCGATTTTCTTGAATTTTGTGAACTGTGAGGCTCTGATACCTCAAGCATTTTCATATTTATGTTATTTATCAAGTTCTAGAGATATTATTTTGAAGTGATGGAGGATTTGGAGCTAGTTATTTTTTTATGGAAGATCTGAGTTTGATTTTGTATATTTTCTAGTCTTGTGAGGGTTTGAATACTTTGAACTCAGGAAAATTCCTTCGGAAGACCTTTGTGAATTTATATAGATATTGGAGCTCGATTCTTGCTATTTCATTTCTATGAGTGGGAAATGTGACTTTGAACTTGTATATATCTCCTACCATTATTAAATCTCTTTTCCCTTAGTTTGAGCTTATGTACTTGCATGAATTTGATCTTTGTATTGTTGTTTAGAAAAGAAGGTGAGATCTTGCTTTTTGAGAATTACACCCATTTAGTTTTCATTGTTTTCTGAATTTAATGGCACTGAAACTCCATTTTTATTTGTATTTCCTTGTGCTCTCTGTTGTGCATCTATCTTTGAGATTGAGAACTTATGTTGAAAACTTCCAGGTCTTCGATTTCCTAATATGCTTTCAAGATTTAAACTAAGCCTTGTAAGTTATTCTCCTCAAGATAAGTATTTTGTAAAATACTTTGAAATTTATTTATAGCAAAGGGAGGAAGAATTTTTTTGAGTTGTTTTGGGTTTGTTCTAGCATGGCCACCATTAATACTTAAAAAAAGTTCATTCGTTATTTGTAGCCTTAAGGGTTTTGTTGACAATTTTTGCACTTGTGAAAAAATAGGAAACTAGAAACTTCATCGTTACATGAAAGTCATGGGTGAAGTGTACCTAAGATAAGGAGGTTTTGATGTTATTAGTTACTGCTGAATTAATTTACAATTAAGTGAAATTTACAACTATGTGTGCTGTTACAAAACATAACAGATCACATATTTTGTAATTTCATGATACCTTGAACAAAAAAACACAAAGACCCCAAAGGATAGCTGTGTTATCTTGATAAAGACACCAAATTACAGAATAGGTGAAGTGTAAAGTTTTCGAACAACAAGCATAAGTGTAGATTACAGAAATCGAGTTCATTAACGAATGTTAGAGGTTTTCATTAATGTTTTTTCTTCATGTTTATCACATTCAATTATATAACTGAGTTTTTTAGTTCATAATACAATCCATACAAAAGGTTGAAATGCAGAACAAAATACACAACTGAATTTCAAAAGTCAATGTTTTATTCACAAGGAAGGTCAAATGTTTCCCACACAAGCTATGGGATGTGACTAAAAATTAAAGTACATCTACTGAAGAAAGAGGTACACATGCATGAAATAGAAAGCAAAGGAGTATGAGTGAACCCATCATTTCCTTATAAATTCTTCATTGTCCAGATAATCTTCTTTCCAACTTGTTTCTTCTTTGTCTCCACAATCGTAATCATGGTACCTGAAAAGTAAAAGATAAGGAATCATCAAAAAGAGCTTAGGGTTAATCCATATTCCTACACGATCCTAGTTCGTGCATATGAATCTCTTCAAATAGGAGATGTAATTGACTTGAATATCATACTTTTGCATACATGCTCTACTTACTCAGAAAAAAGAAAGAGAAGGGAAAAGAAGAAAACATAGATGCAAGATAGGCCAAAAATCCTAAGTATTATCTACCTATTTTCTTAAGTGTGCAGGTATAGGTTGCAGCCAAGAAGAAAAAAGCATATACATGTTGAAAAAGAAGATCAATGTAACTGAAACTTAGATATTTCCTACAAATGGAAGAGGATCATAGTACTACAGAACAAAGAATATGCTTGCAGACAAGGTACATTTTCTATATTTCAGTCAAAGAAAAGGAATTATGGGAAAATTTTGACAGGATTCACCATGTGAAATGGACATTTTAAATTTTCCAGAAATGCTACCATCAAAGAAGTATAGTATCTAAGCAAAGAAATAAGATTATGGTATTTCAACAAAGCATCTAAATCAAGGCTTACGCCTACTAATGGTGTTACATGAATGAGAAACTGTTTACAAAAGGCCACATACAAGGTACAAAGATCTCATTAAAATCAAGAATAGATTGAAGAATCAAAAGGAGTAAAGAAGCGTGAATACCCATGCCAAAGGAAAGATACCCAAATATGGGTTGTAATACCTCAAGCCACAAATTGAAAGATACATGGGTATATACAGATTTTGGGAAAAATAACTCATTCATACAGGATAGTTAAAAATCCATACACATATTTGTTGTAATATAACTCAAAGGATCGAATACAGTTACAGGTCTACAAAATAAAATGCAGATCTTGGCTTTGATCAAAAAACAATTTAATGGGTATCCAAAACATCAGGGAAAGAATCTAAAAATTACTAGTAAAATCAAAAGTTGAGAAAACCTTCAAGGATCATCAAACTCAGAGCCAAAAGGGATAACCCACAATGATTTTTCGACTCAAAGATCAAGGTTTCACAAAAAGAATGACATCTTAAGTATAAAATATCAGAGAATATGCCTCTATCACACTTGGAAAATAAAATAAATCAGAGCTTAAGAATAAACTACTATGGCGACCTTTCTTTTTATACAAGCCAAAGATTTCATAATAGTCAGAGCTAAAATATGCAAATACCCACAACAAACATGGATCTATCTCACAACGAGCTCAAAATTTCAAAGAAAAGCATGACTACCCACGATGCAAGAATGCCAGATTTGGAGATATGATTCAAAAGTAACGGTTTTTTAGGGCACAAGGCAGTGAATCCATCAATATAAAAGCCTATTAATAAAAAATCAGTTTTTCAAGATGAAGTAGCAGAGACAAAGTAAAAGGGTGAGCCAAATATTGATCGAAATGAGCAATATACAGTCAAGAGATTACAAAAAAACACAAGCCACGACTACCTTGCTCAAAATAATGGTGTTACAGGTGCAAGAAAGCAATAGATGATCATTTTTATAGGAGGGATAAGCTCACAAACCTGCAACAATGGTGGCCATAGAATCTTTGCAGAGCTCCTACAGGCACAGAGATCTCTTTTAAAGAAAATACGAGCTCAAAGACAATGACAACTGGTTAAAAATTGACCAGATCTCATGAAGAAAGCCAAGTAACAGAGCTTGAAGGCTTCATCAATGGCTGCCATTAAAAAATTTATAGAGTTTGTTTAGCTCGACTAGAGCTCAAGAATGAAAATGTGAAAGATTAGGGTTTTGAGTGTTTTACTCATCAACGATCCAAAGTAACCTAACTCACTCTGAGTTAATGATCAGAGGATCGACGATCAAAAATAAACAAGGATAAAGATCAAAGGATGAGGATCGATCTCCACTTTCAATGCAAACCATGGTTCGAGTCTTCAAAAATGCATTTAATACAAGTCAGAAACCCTAATCATGCTTTTGAGATCAACGATAAAAAATCAACAAGTACAGAGATCAACGCTCACAAATTGATCATCAAGATCGATGCAAAAGTAGTCCAAGTGAAATGGTGGTCAATTGACCAACTTATAATTTTTAAATTTTATAAAGTGTCAAAATTTCCTCTGCAAGCCCGAAGTCCACAGTACACATGGCACCGTCATCATGGAAGAAGTGGAAAAATGGAGGTTGGGAGTTATTTGCATTTTAAACTTTAAAATTGCAAAAGGTTAAAATCTCAAAATAGCCCCACAACCCCACAAGGAAAAAATCAAAGCATTGGCGGAGAAGGAGGTCTTTGTTGAGTTTTGAGATTTTTCACAAAATTTGTTAGAGTTTCAAATAGACCCTCAGGCCCGAAAAATCCACCAAAGGAGTCAAACTATCAAACTTTCACATAGGCTCGCAAAGGACAAATTAGAAGAAAAGTTTTTAAGTCATCTGCGGGCCCGCAGAAACAAAGTGGAATAAATTTACAAAGTTTCCCATGACCCGACCCACGTTGCCAAAGGGTAAAATCGGAGGAGTGGACCACCGGGATTTTTAGTTTTTATCTTCTCTTGGAAAATAAGCAAAAGACATAATTTCGAGCCGTGGTTCCCCTGCAATTAAATTCAAACACGTGTACATCTTGGATCAAGAGAAAATGGCGAGCGAGTATTTCAAAATGCATAAATATTATCAGAAAACAATAAGGATGATTTTACAGGGCCATTTTGGATCAAATTTATCAAGCATGGACATCTTCATAGTGATAAAATATAGAGCTTCGTTAATGGTGATCATGGGAAGGATTTTACAGAGTTTGCTAGCTCTTTTAGAGCTAATTATTTTAATTACCAGAGGTCAACGTTGGATGTAGGAAAACTTCTAAATGGTTTAATTACCTTATTTTTCCAGAAAATAAGAGATGATTATGATGTGCTTATGGATAAGTGATCCCTGTAGTAGATCATTTATTTCGTAAAATATTGTAATTATTGCAATTATTTTCTCTTGAACAGGGAGTTGATTCTACATGCCTTCACAACAGGACATAATAGAGAAGAAGACAGAGTTACATGTTCATGGAGAGAGACTTGCTCAACAAGCAAGCTTATTATTAGAAAATTATTTACTCTTGCTTTCTTAAAAATAGATCAGTCAACTTCAGTTGACCAATTGTAATTAAGACTAATAATGCCTATTTGTAATTGCATGCTCTATTTTTATTCATTTATCTATTATTAAATAAAGGATAAAAATAGAATGCATGGGAGAGTACAAGCTTTGGGCTATTTTTAGGAAAAAGGTGAATTTTATTTTTTCTATATATTGTGTGCCTTTGCAAAGCACAAGGGGGAACTTCGTGAGAACTTCTAGAGGACTTTTTGGATATAGGAGTACTGAAGCAATTTTTGTAAATTTTTCCTTTTAAGTGTGAAAATTTTCTACCTAACCAATTATTTGTTTTCTTGTGTATGTTTCTATTAGTCTTGTGAAGACAAATTCCCTGATCAATCATCTTACCCTACTCCAAATTCAGTATTTTCCACATAATTTGAATGTGTATGTTAAATTATTAGTACTGTTGTGATATTCTTTCCTCAGTACAACCAAGTGTTTTCCCTTAAATTTTGTAGAAGTTTGTTGGCTCGTGCGTCAAAAATCTTTCACACATCAATTTCGCATATAATCAGTCAAAGCCCTCATACAAATTTAGTGTATCACCTTAGTTATAATGATTTTATAGTGATCTTTTACCCTTAAATCCTAGAATCAAAATTAGGATACATCAACAAGGATCCGGCCTTGATACCAGAGACTCACCTCAAAATAGGTATACCCACAAACGTGAGGTGTTTCCATTGTATCTACGAAAGAGAGATCAAATTTTGCAAGCTTAGAAAACCTGCAGCCATATCTCTATAGGGTGCTCTTTTGAGAGATAACAATTTTTGACATGCTTGGTGGGACAACGAATCAGATCTGTGTGCAAGTTACGACAGATCCACAATAGATTTACATTATTTATAAAATCCACTTTCGGGAGCAAGCTCCAGCAATTTATTCTAAATATTTTACGATCTTTTGGTGACTTCGTTAAGCGATATCGCATCAGACAGATTACATCATGTTTCATGCCTAAAGTGACTACAAAATCATCGGTAAGAGGAATTCCTCTTGAGTTTGTTTCTTTACCCTTGAATTTTGCTAGAAGGAGAAGACTTGGTAATACTTTACCTTATAATAGACTTGGTTTTGATAACCATCCTCCTAATATTCCTTCACCACGTATCAATTTCTCTATTAACATCCCAATTTTTCAAATGGCTATTCAACCACCAAGGAATTTTGTGACCTTTACTAATGGAAAATTGTTAGTAATCCCAGTCTACCATGACATTCCTAATGCTTCCATGAAAATTTTTCCATCATTCACGGGTGAAAATCAAGTTACACCTGTGGAACATAACAAAGATGTTGCATTCCTATGTGCAGTCCATAATATCACTCATGAAGACATAGCTTTAAGACTTTTAGCCACATATTTTAAAGCGTAGGCCTTGCAATGCTATAGAAACCTAGAAATTAGAAGCATAAGAACTTGGGATAACTTAGGTGAAAATTTACTGAAATAGTTCCAGGATAATTCAGATCATTTGTCTCTCATTGAACAGTTGTCTACTATTCAAAGAGCTCCCAATGATTTTATGTCTAGTTTCAATATCCATTTTTTCAGAACTTAGGAAAGAATTCCAGCAAGTTTCAAGCCTCAAGCTATTTCATGCTTTCCTTTATTATCTTAGAGAATTAAACTGTGATATCTCAACTATGATTCAGTCAATGGCGAGAAACACTCCAAGCAGCTTATGATATTGCTATCCAAGCTGAAAATAGTCTTATTCAAGATGGAAAATTGGCACCAAGGCCTTCAATTCCCTTTTTGGTATATTTAGCACCTATTCCTCATCCTATTACAATAATAGAACCTACTATTGTAGCTCCATCAGATGATGTATTGAAGGCATTGCAGACTATGGGAAATAAATTGAATTCAATTGAAAATAGAATTGCATTACCTAGCAGACCCTATCAGTCTCCTTATCATCCCTATCAATACAATAAAAAGACAGGCAGCCTTATCAATATAATCAAAATTATAGGCAGCCTTACCAACGAAAGGAAGTTTGACCCAAAGGTTCCTAGTTCATCTAATGCTTTAGTCCTAGTTAATATAGCTACAAAAGAGTGGTGTCAACCTTGTCATCAACCTCATTCAGCTGCAAGTTGCCCAAATTCTTTTCTGAATCTTAATCTTGTTGCACAACCTCAATCTGAAACATTGTTCATGCCTCAAATGGAGGGTGGGCGGTAGAAAATCATGTTCGAAATCACCCGAATAGAATTTAGTCAATTTTAATGACGAGGAATTCATTAGTAGTCACAACTAGGGCTTGAGGGAAAGTTGCTGAAGGTAAAAAAAAATAGACCTATCCCGCCACCATCACCGATAAGACAACATCTACAGCCCAAATTCCACCAACAATCCAGATGTTCCTCAAAAAACAACAAGTGTTCCACTTCATAAAAGCCATCAAAAATAGCTACAACCTGATCCAAGAAGACTATTTATACCTTAGATATCTAAGGCAGCTGAAGCAGAATCAATTTTCACTAAGGCCTACTATAAGACAGTTGATTCTATTTCTAAAACAGTTACTTCTTTCAACATTGTTGATGTAATGAAAAAACATAATGTTAACATCTCAATGTGGGACACTCTAAGTATTTCTAGACAACAAGATTTACTCTCTTATGAACTAGCTAAGCTGCAAATTTCTTCAAATACAACAGAAAAGGAAGTACAAAAGATAGACATGTTCCTTGGAATGTTTGAATAGGACCGAATTAAAGAAGTTAAGTGGATGGTTCAAAAAATTCTGAATGCCCATGATATTAAGAACCCACCACCATTTTATTTATCACTGATTATTGGAGAACATCTAGTTCATAATTATATGGTAGAAAGTGGTGCAAGTAACACAGTTATTGCAAAAGTGATTGCAAAAAAATTGGGTTTGCAGTATGAGCCTACAGAAAGGAGTGTCTTACAGCTTGATGGAATTGCAACTAATACAGTTGGTGTAATAATTTTTTTGAAATGATGTTACATGCTTGCCCAAATGTTTCTATTCTGCAAGATGTAACTATTGTAGATTTACCTCCATACTTTGCTTTATGCTTATCTAGAGACTTTACAACAAAAATAAGAGGTTATCTCTCTTCATATTGGTCCTTATTTTTCACTACTCATTATGGTACCAAATTTACTATCAATTCATAATCATTGGCCAGATTTCACATTGAGCCTCACTCTTCAAATGCAGTGGCTAATTATTTAGCCCTAGATCAGTCTGATTTTGATGAGGTAGCTCATGTTTCAACATTATATGGTGTTTCTAACATGTTTATGGATGAAAAGATAGTGGAAGAACATGCTCATGATCCTTTTAAGGAAGTTTAAGAACACCTATTTGGTGTTTATTGTATGCATGAAGAAAATACACCACTTCCCTTACTGTCCAAGACAGAAGATTCAACATAAGGGATTTGGAAGCTTCATTTTGATGGAACTAAGAACAAGAAAGGAAAGGGAGCAAGTTTGATGCTCACTTCCACAGAAACGAAAGGTATTTCTCAACTTTGAATCTCTAATTTTCATGTACTTGTAATGTAGCTGAATATGAAGCTTTAATTCATGGCTTGCTTTGGGCTAGAAAGAAAGGTATCAACATGCTACAGATTTTTAGTGACTCTGAGTTGGTTATTAATCAAGTAAGAAATTTCAATGTTTGTAAGAATCCATTAATGAAGTCTTACAGACATAGATTTTCAAACTTAATTGAAGATTTTGATGCTATTAACATTCATTCTATTCCTAGAGATGAAAACAAGCATGCAGATAGACTTGTAGCAGTTGGGGCTAGTTTTGAAGTGCTGGAATAGATTGAAAATAGAAAAATCCAGCCTCATATAAAGTTAATTGTTAGGCCCTTAATACCTGATAATGATTCAAATTGGTAAGTTTTGAAAGTGATGATCAAATCAGAGATTTTTGTAGAAGAAGCTGATTTTTCTTTGTTAATCAAGATAAATTACAACACTTATATGGTGACCAGATTGTTTTTTTGAAGATAAATAAATTGCCTCGAGGTATGGTCACATTGGAAAACATTGTCATCACTCGACAATCAGTTGAGAAAGGTCGATACTAAAATTTCAACTCATGCTTTGATAATTACCAAGAGACTTTGGTTGATGAAGGGAAAAGGCTATTTCTTGAAAGGTATGTTCCTTAACTAAAAATAAGTCATTTATTAATCTTTCCAAAGAGTTTAAGGATGTTTTTCTTGGAAATACGAAGATCTAAAGGGTTTGATCCCAGTTTAACACAACATACAATTGAGTTACATCCAAATTCTAAACCAGTTAGACAAAAATAGAGGCCTGTAAATCTGAAAATAGATCCTTTGATGAGGAAAGAATTATCTAAGTTGATTGAATCAGGTATTATCTTTCTAGTTAAGCATTCAAGTTGGGTAGCCAATCTCGTTCATGTTACGAAGAAGAATGGTGAAATCAGACTATGTGTAGGTTTCAGAGATCTTAATAAGGCTTCATTAAAAGATCATTACCCACTCCCAAATTTGGATTAGATTTTGAGAACAGTCTCAGGATCAGATAGACTATCTCTTCTACATAGTTACAATGGATATAATAAGATTTTAGTACAGAAGAAGATAGATATAAAACAACCTTTACCACTAAGTGGGGTACTTATGCTTACAAAAAGATGCCTTTTGGTATTTCAAATGTCGGTGCAACGTTTCAACGTGTAATGGACATGGATTTTCACAAATTATTAAATAAATGCATCCTTGTTTATTTAGATGATGTTATTGTATTTTCAAAAGATTCTAAAGAACATCTAATGCATTTAAGGTATACTTTTCAGTTGTGCAGGTAATTTGGAATATCTTTGAATCCACTGAAGTCTATCTTTTCAGTACATCAAGGCAAGCTACTTGGCCATATTGTTTCTAAGAAGGGTTTAGCAATTGATCCTTTCAGGATCGAAGCCATATCACAACTATCATTTCCTCATCATAAGAAGGCATTACAGAGTTTTCTTGGAAAAATCAACTTTGTTAGAAGATTTGTTCCAGATTTTGTAGCATTGGTTAAACCACTCACAACTATGCTAAAGAAAGAGAAAACTTTCTCTTGGACCAGCGAAGGGAGAGAAGGTTTTGAAGCAATCAAAACAGCTATCTCTCAGGCTCCTACTCTTGCAAATCAAAATTTTGATAAATATTTTACAATGTATGCACTTACAGAGATGAAAAAATCTCATCTATATTAACTCAAGTCAATGATAAAAATATTGAGCAACCTATTGCTTTCTTTGGATAGAGTTTACATGATTACGAAACAAGGTACACATTTCTTGAAAAATAGGTACTTTCAGTAGTCAAAGGAATAAATAATTTCAAGTATATGCTTTTGAACAATAAAATCCATGTTCTTGTTTCTCATCCAAGTGTGAAAGCATTCTTACTAAATAAGGAGTTGAATGAGAAAAGAGCAAACTGGATAACAAAGGTCATGGAGTATGATGTTGATATTCAAGTTGCTAAGATGGTTCAAGGGAAAGGTCTATGTGAACATCTAATTGCTGATATGGAAAAAAAACAAGTTACAGAACCAGATGATTCAAAATAGCATGCTGAAATTACATCTCAGCGATAAAAAATAATGGTTCAACCAGAAATCAATAGCCTGAGCTCACTCACGAGATTCAGGAATCAAGACGGAAGACTAATTTTGTTAATTATCTATAGCATGGCACCTAGCCAGAAGGTATGGACAAGAATAAACAAAGGTATTTCAGATTACAAGTTGTACCTTATATCTTCATTGATAATGTGTTGTTCAAAAGAGATATAAATGGAATCTTGTTGCGGTGTGTTGACTATGATAAAATTTAGAAAATATTTTCAGAATTCCATGAAAGGACGTACAGAGGTCACTTCTTAACACGTACCACAACCTTAAAAATTATGAAAGTTGGTTACTATTGGCCTAGCATATTCAAATACTATTTTAAATGGATTAGAAAGTGTAAAACATGTGCTTTCTTTGTTGGAAAGGAATGTCTAGCTTCGCTACCCTTGAAGCCTATCTTAGTTGTTTAGCCTTTTATGTAGTGGGGTATTGACTTTATTGGCATGATAATCCCACCATCATCACAAGGACACAAGTGGATCTTAACTGCTACAGATTACTTCACAAGATGGACTGAAGCAATAGCCTTAAAAGATGCTAATGAAGCTTCAATACTATGCTTTTCTGAAGGAATAGTTTACAAAATCGGTGTTCCAACAAATATCATATCAGATAATGCTCTAGCATTTCTTGGTACAAAGATAACAGATTGGGCTGTCAACCATGGAATATATCTAAGTTCTTCATCTAATTATTACCCACAAGGTAATGGTTTAGCTGAAAGTACTAACAAGAATCTGTTAAGGATCATTAGAAGAACACTCAAAGATAATCAAAGAGCTTGGCATCTGATGTTGAATTCAACACTTTGGGCTGACAGAGTGACTCCTAAAAGATCAGTTGGTAATTCACCATACAAACTTATGTAAGGAAAGAAAGCAATAATGCCTATTTTAGTTGAGTTACTCGCATTGGATTTGCTGCATGAAATGGAGCTACTTGAGAATGAACCATTACAGGTTCATTATGCAGAGTTAATGGAATTACAAGAGCTAAGAGATCAAGCTCATTTGAATATGGAAAATAATCAAAAAAAATGAAGAAGACTTTTGATAAGAAAGCTAAATTTAGAGTCTTCAATGAAGGAGATATTGTGTTAAAGTGGTATGTTGATCGTGTAAAGCCAGGAAGACGCACAAAGTTTGATATAATCTGAGTGGCCCTTACATAGTTTCCACTTGTAAAGAACACAATACTATTCAGCTTTCGAAGCTGAATGGAGAGGAACATCCCATTTCTATGAATGGTATGTTTCTCAAACAATGTTATTGAATATCTTACAGTGTTTGTTAGAGTAGGATTTCCCTTGAATAAGTGCAATTCCTGCACATTGCATTGTTTTTCAATTCAATAAGTGCATTCGTGCACATGATCTAGTTACTAGATCCTTTCCTAGTTTTAGTTTGTTTTGGAAAGGGTTGGACCTTTCAAAAAGGTATATTTTGGTTATATGCTTTAGACTCCATGCCTAATGGACAAGAGCAAGGCACTAGTCTTTAAGCTAGCAGGTAGCTTTCCTCGCAGGATCACCAGAAATGTTGACAATTTTTGCACTTGTGCAAAAATGGGAAACTTGAAACTTCATCGTTACGATGAAAGTCATGGGTGAAGTATACCTAAGCTAAGGAAGTTATGATGTTATAAGTTACTGCTGAATTAATTGACAATTAAGTGAAATTTTAAGCTATGTGTGCTGTTAAAAAAAGCAATAGATCACATATTCTACAATTTTATGATACCTCTAGCAAAATAACACACAGGCCCCAAGGACAACTATGTTGTCTTGATGAAGACACCAAATTATAGAGTATGTGGAGTGTAAATTTTTGAAATAGCAAGCATAAGTGCAAATTAAAGAAATCGAGTTCATTACTTAATGTTACAGTTCTCATTAATGTTCTTTCCTTCATGTTTAAGATATTCAATTATATGACTGAGTTGTTTAGTTCATAATACAATCCATACAAAAGGTTGAAATGCATAAGGAAATACACAAATCAATTTCAAAATTCAATGTTTTATTCAAAAAGAAGGTCAAATGTTTCCCACACAAGCCATGGGATGTGACTAAAAAGTAAAGTACATCTCCTGAAGAAAGAGGTACACATGCATGAAATAGAAAGCAAATGAGTATGAGTGAACCCATCATTTCCTTATATATTCTCTATTGTGCAAATCATCTTCTTTCCAACTTGTTTCATCTTTGTCTCCACAGCCGAAATCATGGTACCTGAAAAGTAAAAGATAAGGAATCGTCAAAAAGAGCTCAGGGTTAATCCATATTCCTACACTATCCTAGTTCATACATATGAATCTCTTCAAACATGAGATGTAATTCAATTGAATATCATACTGCATACATGGTCTACGTACTTAGAAAAAAGAAAGAGAGGGGAAAAGAAGAAAACATGGACGTAAGAGAGGCAAAAATCCTAAGTATTTTCTAACTATTTTCTTAAGTGTGTAGGTACAGGTTAGAGCTAAAAAGAAAGAAGTATATACATGCTGAAAAAGTAGACCAATGTAACTGAAAATCAGATATTTCCTACAAAAGGAAGAGGATCACATTACTACAGAACAAAGAATATGCTTAGAGACAAGGTACATTTTCTAGATTTCAGTCAAAGAAAAGGAATTCTGGGAAAATTTTGACATGGCTTCACCATGTGAAATGGACATTTTAAATTTTCCAAAAATCTACCATCAAATAAATATAGTATCTAAGTAAAGAAAAAAGATTATGGTATTTCAACAAGGCATCTGAATCAAGGTTTATGCCTGCTAATGGTGTTACATGAATGAGAAACTCTTTACAAAAGGCCACATACAAGGTACAAATATCTCATTAAAATCAAGAACAAATTGAAGAATCAAAAGGAGTAAAGAAGCATGAATACCCATGCCAAAGGAAAGATACCCAAATTTGGGTTGTAATACCTCAAGCCACAAATTGAAAGATACATGGGTATATACAGATTTTTAGAAAAATAACTCATTCATACAGGACAGTTAAAAATCCATACACATATTTGTTGCAATATAACTCAAAGGATCAAATACAGTTATAGGTCTACAAAAGAAAATGCAGATCCTGCTTTGATCGAAAAACCATTAAATGGGTATAAAAAAATCAAGGAAGGAAGCAAAAACTTACTGGTAAAATTGAAAGTTGAGAAAACCCTTGAAGGATCATCAAACTCAGAGCCAAAAGGGATAACCCACAATGATTTTTCGACTTAGAGATCAAGGTTTCACAAAAAGAATGACATCTTAAGTATAAAATATCAGAGAATATGCCTCTATCACACTTGGGAAATCAAAGAAATCAGAGCTTAAGAATCAACTACCATGGCGGCCTTTCTTTTTATACAAGCCAAATATTTCATAATAGTCAGAGCTAAAATATGCAAATACCCACAACAAACATGGATCTATCTCACAACGAGCTCAAAATTTCAAAGAAAAGCACGACTACCCACGATGCAAGAATGCCAAATCTGGAGATATGATTCAAAAGTAACAGTGGTTGTTTAGGGCACAAGGTAGTGAATCCATCAATATAAAATCCTATTAATACAAAATCAATGTTTCAAAGATGAAGTAGTAGAGACAAAGTAAAAGGGTGAGCCAAATATTGATCAAAATGTGTAATATACAATCAGGAGATTACAAAAAAAACACAAGCCATGACTACCTTGCTCAAAATAATGGTGTTACAGGTACAAGAAAGAAATAGTTGATCATTTTTTACAAGAGGGCTAAGCTCACAAACTTACAAAAATGGTGGTCATAGATTGTTCGCATAGCTCCTATAGGCACAAAGATCTCTTTTCAAGAAAATCCAAGCTTGAAGACAATGACAACTGGTTTAAAATTGACCAAATCTTGCAAAGAAAGCCAAGTAACATAGCTTGAAGACTTCATGAATGGCTGCCATTAAAAAATTTGCAGAGTTCGTTAAGCTCTACTAGATCTCAAAAATGAAAATGCAAAAGATTAGGGTTTCCAGTGTTTTAATCATCAATGATCCAAAGTAACCTAACTCGCTTTGAGTTAATGATCAGAGGATCAACGATCAGAAATCAAAAAGGACAAAGATCAAAGGATGATGATCGATCTACACTTTCAATGCAAACCATGGTTCGAGTCTTCAAAAATGCATTTAATACAAGTTAGAAAACATAATCATTCTTTTGATATCAATGATAAAAAATAGACAAGTACAGATATCAATGCTCACAAATTGATCATCAAGATCGATGCAAAAGTAGTCTAAGTGAAATGGCGGTCGATTGACCAACTTATAATTTTCAAATTTTATAAAGTGTCAAAATTTCCTCCATGCAAGCCTAGAATGTCTGCAGAGTACATGTGGTACCATCACAGCAGAAGCAGAAAAATAGAGGTCAGGATTTATTTACATTTAAACTTTAAAATTTCAAAAGTTTAAAATCTCAAAATAGCCCCGCAACCCCGCAAGGCAAAATTCAAAACAATCTGAAAGTCAAAACATTGGTAGAGTAGCGGGTCCTCGTTGAGTTTTGAGATTTTTTTGCAAAAGGGTTAAAGTTTCAAATAGACCCTCAGGCCCGAAAGTCCACCAAAGGAGTCAAAGTATCAAACTTTCACGCAGGCCCGCAAAGGGAAAATTAGAAGAAAAGTTATTAAGTCATCCGTAGGCCCAGTAAAAAAATGGAATAAATTTACAAAGTTTCCCATGACCCCCCACGTTGCCAAAGGGTAAAATCGGAGGAGCGGACCATCTAGGATTTTTTAGTTTTTGAGATTTTTTGGAAAAGAAGCAAAAGACATAATTTCAAGCCATGATTCCACTACAATTAAATTCAGACACATGTATAGCTCGGATCAAGAGCAAATGGCAAGCCGAGTATTTCAAAATGCACAAATTTTATCAGAAAATAATAAGGATGATTTTGCAGGGCCATTTTGGATCAAATTTGTCGAGCATGGACATCTTCAAAGTGATAAAATATAGAGCTTCGTTAATGGCGATCACGGGAAGGATTTTGCAGAGTTTGCTAGCTCTTTTAGAGCTAATTATTTTAATTACTAGAGGTCAATGTTGGATGCAAGAAAACTTCTGAATGGTTTAATTACCTTATTTTTCCATAAAATAAGAGATGATTATGATGTGCCTATGGATAAGTGATCCCTGCAGTAGATCATTTATTTCTGCAAAATATTGCAAGTATTGCAATTATTTTCTCACGAACAGGGAGTTGATTTTGCATGCCTTCACAACAAGAAAAAATAGAGAAGAAGACAAAGTTGCATGTTCATGGAGAGAAACTTTCTCAACGAAAGCTTATTATTATAAAATTATTTACTCTTGCTTTCTTAAAAATAGATCAGTCAACTTTAGTTGACCAATTGTAATTAAGGCTAATAATGCCTATTTGTAATCGCATGCTCTATTTTTATTCCTTTATCTATTGATAAATAAAGGATAAAAATAGAATGCATGGGTGAGTACAAGCCTTGGGCTATTTTTAAGAAGAGGGTGAATTTTATTTTTTCTATATATTGTGTGCCTTTGCAAAGCACAAGGGGAACTTCTGGAGAACTTCTGGAGGACTTTTTGGATATAGGAGTACTAAAGCAATTTTTACCAGTTTTTCCTTCTGAGTTTGAATAATTTATACCTTACCAATTATTTTCAGTCTTGTGTATGTTTATATTAGTCTTGTCAATTCAAATTCCATGATCAATCATCTTATCCTACTACAAATTCAGTATTTTATGCATAATTTTAATGTGCATGATAACTTATCAATATTGTTGTGATATTCTTCCCTCAGTACAACCAAGTGTTTTCCCTTAAATTCTATAGAATATTATTGGCTCGTGCATAAAAATATTTCACACATCAATTGTGCATATACTTAGTCAAATCCCTCATACAATTTTTTTGTATCACCTTAGTTATAATTATTTTACAGTCATCTTTTACCCTTAAACCCCAAAATCAAATAAAGGATACATCAACAAGGAACCATCCTTGATACTGGAGACTCACCTCAAAATAGGTATACCCACTAACCTGAGGTGTTTCAATTGTATCTAAAAAAGAGAGAGATAAAATTTTGCAAGCTTAGAATACCTGTAGCCATCTCTCTACAGGGTGCACTTTCGAGAGATAATAGGTTTCATTCTTTGAAATGTTGTCTATATTTTCTTTTCATGTTTGTAGCTCATGCTCTATTGCTTATGCTTTATTTGAGATGATTACAAAGCTTTGTTGACTCTACTAGGTTATAAAGGCATTAATTGTTTGAATACCCAAATATGAGCTTTAAAACATGTTTTTTAATGCAAGTCACCATCGAAGAAATTTTTTCAGTTGTCGTACTTTTCTCCTGATCTATTATTCTTACAAAACTTTACTTGATAAAACATTTAAGGGATTTATCTAGAATGACCTGGATCTTGTTATTTTTTTGACGTATGTAACTTTACCTGAATGGGGTCTTTTGTAAATGTGAGCATTTGATAATTCTTCTGGATTAATTGAACTCTAATATTCTATTTTGTGAGCTCAAACTTTGTAATTACGACTAGTTTTTCATTAGAATATTAAATATTTGGAGTTTTACTTGGATTCTAAGCTTCTCTTCTAAGTTATTTGCATAGTTTTCTATTTCTAAGATTTAAAAAAATTCCCCATTTTGGGTCATCGTATTTATTATCTCATATTTTCAAACCTTCAATGATTTCAAGTTCTATTTTGGGGAGTCACTATTTAGAATAAAAACTCTAGCTTGTTTGTTTCATCCGTAGCTTGAGTATTAACATATTTGGTTTGTTTGGAGTTATATTTCAAAAAATGGTTCACCATTATTTATGGAAGTATTAAATTTCAACCCTTTGTGACTCTGTAATCATTTTATGATGAACACTCGGGGTTTGTAAGTTTGTAACAGTTACCCCCTTTCTCTAAAGATTTTGTCTTTACATTGGTCTCTGTATTTGTTTGTACATGACCATGTACTTGAATTTATCCATTAATTTTCTAAGTATTAAAGACATGAGTTAGTTGTTCACTTTTCCAATTTGGAACTTAATCATTTTTTTGACTTCCTTTAATACTGGAAATTGTAATCTGCATTCCTTAAATTTTCCTCAAAATTTGCATTTTATTTGAAAGTGTATTTGTTTAACTTTTTTGTAACTTAAAATTTATGCTTCCTTTCACAAGGTCTTGTGAAATATTTGATCAACCTGGCTTGTATATTTCCATTATACTCAAAATGTATTGCTTCTGAGTCTCAGCACTTTATGGCCTGAAGTGAAAACTCAAACTTGGCTATTTAGATTTATAGAATCCGCATTCTATTTCTTGTACTCTTATACTAGTGTAATCTACATTTTGTTTCATGTACTCTTGTACTAGTTGAAATTAATTTCATGCATTGATATTGTACTATCATTTTCAAGTTGATCCATTTTTGGAAATAAAGTTTTTGTGGAAACAATTATTTGATTTGGTGAATATTGTTTGACCTTCTGACCTGCACTTTTTGTTATGAGTTTAGTACTTCTTATGAAGTTTGATGATCTTGTTAATCTATTGAATTGAGATTACTACTATAATTCAAACAAGTTATGGTTGAAACTTTGTTGTTCCTTTTTATTTTATAAAACTACGTAAGTACTGGAGTTAGAAAGCTAAAACTTATGCTTTCATTTGTATTATTTGATCGCGAAAGGTCAATACTTCTCTTTATGTTACTTCAAATTGCATCATAAGCGTAATTTATTCTTTGGTTTCAAATTAAAGTAGTGTGAATTTTCATTTTTCTCTTTTTACAATTATACTATGTACCTTCACTTGAAAATGTACTATGTACTTTGATCATGGTGTAATGCATGAAATGTGTTTTCTTATGTTATCCCTTTGTTTTGTTCCATGTTGATGCATACTGAGCTTTGATAACTTAGTACTTTAAAATTAGTTATTTTTCTCCTTGGTTATGATTCCTTTCTTGAAGTACCTTCTTTTCAAAGAAAACTATGTTAAGGTATTTCTGTTTTCAATCATGCCTCGCACTCAAATTAGAATCTTTCATTTGAATTCTGCACTTTATTTTTGTAGCTGAGTGGTAGTAGGTTGAAAACTTGTACTTTTTTACATTGATCATTGTGTAATGAGATGAATGGATTTTTCTCTTCTAGACTTGAATATTTTTTGTGTGCTGAAATCAATCTCTACTTGTTAGTATAAAATTCAAATCATGAATTTTAATTTCATTTGTTGCAACCTATACCTACACAATTAAACAAACTAGTTAGAAAACATTAGGATTTTTAGCCTCTCTTATGTTCCATAGTGACTTTATTGTCTTTATTTTCTATCTATCACATTCTTCAGAATCATATGTACTTCAAGTTACTATTCGCAATTATGCATTTGTTAATTTGATGTACCTTATGTTTTTCTTTTAATCTGAAATGGTTCATTTTTCTAAAGCTAGATAGCACATGAGTATAGATTAAACCCTGATGTCAAAAAAATGATGTCTTTTCTCTTTTCCGGTACATTCATGGACTGAAGGATGCAGAAGATGAAGATGAACTAGAACTGAAACAACGAAGGATGAAATAAAATCCAATGCAATGATGGGTTTATTCTATTTTTTTTTTCTTTTAGTTTCATGTACATGTACCATTTATTTCGATCATCATAACTTACATCACACGAATTGTGTGGGAAACATTGAATTTCCTTAATGAATAAATGATATTATTTCTATAATTGAGTTATGTACTTCCTTTTAATTTCAGCTCTTATGATATGTAATGATGGTACAATGAATTAAACAACTCAATAAAATACTTAATAACACTTAATCATAGGAAATGATCAAAATGAATATACATGTAACTTAATAATGAATATCTGCAATCCAAACAATAACTATGTTTGTTTTTTTTTAGTCTAACTTCTCGTGGTTTGCGATTATTTCTGCATCCCTCAAGGCTATACTTTAGTTCTTCTTAGATTTTATACAACTTTGATGAAGGTGAAGATGGAATAGTAACATACCTTAGAGGTTCAATTCTACAACATCACACATATCTACATTTTTCTTTGTTGATACACATACTAAAAACACAATTAAACTATATGTACACCCCTATTTAGGTTCATTCATCAATTCATTCCATCAAAAACCAAGTTTTGAGTTGTTCGTTTTTGCACAAGTGCAAAAAATGTCAAAAGAACCTCAAGTGAAATAGGTTGTTTGGATTCAAGACCATAGACAAGATTGAATGGTGAGTTAGAAATGTACCTTTTATGAGTGATCCTAACAACCCATAAGGCTTCTTTCAATTTTGTATGCCAGGTTATTTTATTCTCATCAATAGTGATCTTGATTATCCTTAAAATATTCTTGTTAGTTTATTCAATAAGGCCATTGCCTCATGGATAATAATTTGAAGACGTACTAACAAAAATACCATTTTTTACTATTAACTATTAAAATCTACCTTGAGAAATAGATGTTCAAATCATCAAACCAAAATTTTGAAATCCTTCATGCAGATGTATTAAACAACTTGGAAATTCTCTAAACTCAAAAATGTAAGTTTCAGACTTTAGATTTCAGGGATTTCCCTTTTGGAAATTTAGTAGCAAAGAAATGAATTTTTGATTTCGAATCTCCGAACTCCAAAAGCCTCGTATGTCTAAAATTTCAGACTTTCGAATTCAGATATTTCCTTTAGTGATTATCACCTTTCTAATTCAGAGTTCCAAAGTCTGAAACTCTAAAATTCCAAAAATTTGGACTTTCAGACTTTCAAGTTTCGAGTTTTAGGTTGCATTTTTGGTCAAATCTCCTTCAAAGTTCTAAAGTCTGAAACTCTGAAAGTTTGAATTTTTGGACTTTTACACTTTTGGGTTTTAGAACTCTTCCAATCAGTTTTTGGTATTGCTCTTTTTGACTTACGAAGTCAGAAAGTCCAAAATTCCAAAAATTTGTAGTTTCACACTTTCAGGTTTCAGAGTTTTCCCATCACCATTTGATGATTTTCACCTCCTAAATTCCCAAGTCCGAAACTCTGAAAGTAAAAAACTTCAAAATTTATGGGTTCTTTGCTCATTTAATTATTACCTACTTCTGTATGTGTCAAAATCTAGGCATTAATGTTGGGTTTTTCTATTTAAACTCACAATTTTACCTGTCATTTTTACCTAACAATTTACTCTGATGATTTGGTTTTTACTGCATCTTGTACTTTTTGGTGTCATTGTCAAGGTATTTTATTTAGGTTATTGCTTTTGGGTTTAAGATCTTTGTGGTTTGTTTTCTCCTTGTTCATTTTCTTTTTGTTCTTCCTTTGTCTATCTTGGAAATGAAAACCCCATTACCCACCATGTTTTTCTTTGAGGGTATTTCCTGCCTTAATGGTTGTAAAATCCATTTCTTTTACAGTATCCAACTCATATTCCCTACAAATTTTTGAGATTTTCCTGAGTATTTCACGTGCTTTCAGTGAGGTCTACATTTTAAAACTTTTTAGAAGTTTTCTTTTCATAGATTTTCGCTTCAGCATTTCGGAAGTTGTGGTCTTAGAGTTTGGAGATTCAATTGTTTGGAATTTATGCCTTTCCATTTCAAGTTTTTAAACTTTTCCTTTTACAACATTCTATTTTGGATTTTTGGAACTTTTCATTTCAGATCCTTTTCGTTTCAAAATTTCGAGATGTCTCCATTTCAGAAACTTTCATTTTGGAATTTTAGGGTTTGAAGATTTTCAAAGATTCAAAACTTTTTTATTTTAGATTTTTGGTCTATGGGAGTTAAGGTATTTCAGACTTCTAAATTTTTTAAGGTCTTCGGATTCTAAAATAAAAATTTGATCTCAAATTCTGTAGTCACAAGCAAGGAAAAAATGAAGTATATATTCCTTGAAGTTATTGGTCATTCTTGTATGTCCTGAGATTTGGAAAATATAGGAGACACTGATCTTGGGAAAATTGATTTTCTAGACTTCTGGGAAAGGGTGAAAGCCCCAAATAGGAAATCCTGGATGCAAGCCATATATGCAAAGTGTACTTACTCTAGCTATTGACTTTCCTGCATCCATGCATTTCCCTGAGTACGTCTTAGTCAGTAGCTGCTCACTTCGATGAAGAATATAGCACGATTAACAATGCGATGGTAAGATTGAAATCCGTTTGGACCCATATTTCTTTGAATATTTATTCAAACATCCAGACATTGAATACAATGCAAAAATTTCACTAGAATCAAAAGTGGAGCATTGGGACAAAGAAGTTGAGCTATGCACAAAAGTCACGTTTAAAAGATATCTGACAAGCATGTTACCAAATTTATTAAAACCATTTATCAATCAGAATTTATCTAGGAATTCAATGAAATTATTATGCTACTAACAAGATTTTCAGGCCTTCCCTCTATAAAGTAATTTCGAGAATGGATGTTCCTGTATATTGTGACCATTAAGGAGAACAAGGAATTTATCAGACGGGGAGCATATAAGTAGCTCCATTTTCTTTCAGTTAAGAAAGGTATTATCCTACAATAGTTTCTACATGACTTATTTCTTGGTCTATGTTGCAGCCGCTATGGGAGATTTAGCTGGATTAAAAACCAAAGGTATTCACAGTGCGTCACAAATTTATGATTTGTATCCTCATCTTACACTAGAAAAAGGAAGTAGACACTACCGCAGAATTAATGATGCCTTCTTTGTGATCATTATTTATCATTTCAAAAAAAAATTATACAATCGAATAATTTTTGATGAATCCTTCAAACAAGTGCATGAATGGAAATCTATTTACCTATTATTCCCTACATTTACATACATTCAGATTTCACGTTTTGTAGGTGCTCCCAGTAAGTTGCCAAGATGTCCCACTAACAAGTGGGTCTTGCTAGAATTGGTTTGGAAATTGTTGGACTATAATAATATTTAGAATAAATGGCACAAGGTGGGAGTTCATTTCCCTATTGCAATTAGCAGATACACTTTTCCAAATATTTATAAGGTAAAGAATGTAGATGCAGAAATGTCAAAAGTAACTTTACGGACCTTCCATCCTCAAACCAGTTTCGACTATTGGGTTAAATTTAGTGAAATAGACATTTCAAGTTCCGATGTACCCCAATTGGAAGACATCTGGATTCATTGTCAAGATGAATTCATCATTTGACAAAGATATTATGAGAGGCTAACTTTGGATGAAATTTGGCAGTTTGGTATAGCCGAGATTCCAAAGGAAATGCAAGATGATGATGAAGTTTTGGATGCAACATATAAAAATAATAATGTTGCTAATCAACCATTTCCATGGATTGATTGGTATGTAGAATAATGTTGTAATACCAAGGAAAGGCGGGGCCCATTCTACAGAGAACCTATAGTTGGTTGGTTACTTTGGGAATCTCACCCAAGGGGTTAGATCAACCTACAAATATAGAAACCCCATCAACCATGAGTCTACCAACACCTACAAAGGGAAAAAAGTCCATCCAAAGGGCCCATACAACCCCTAAAAATATTTTGTTCATTTTTGGCAGCTCATATCTCTCCAAGGATCCTTGCTTCTAAAGCCATGTCTCCAGCAATACCAATGTCATAAATAGTTGAATTCACTTGATTCTCCAAGTATCTTACAAGGCATGCCATCTCCTATTTCTCTTCCATTGTCACTTCCTACATCATTTCATTCCACTTCTACAATCATTTCCTCTTTCCTATATCCTTTTATCACCCAAGTGTTCTCATATCTTCTAGTTCTCTCAGTAGTGAAAATGATTGGGTCACCCATATCTAATTCACCTCCTTTAACAATTTTGTTTCCTTACATATTATATTCTTAACCCATTGTATCCACTCCTATGGTCATCCTCACATCCACCCCATCCATTATTGACACCTCTATTCAATTGCCAACTAATGTTATTGGTGGTCTTGTTTTGACTAGTGTTTCAGGTACCGAACTTATTTTTCCACTCCCACTAGATCAACCATTCCAGAATGATTGTTTTGTCGAATCCAAAACAAACGAAGACTGGTGCCTCTGGTAGATGTTATAGATCAGAGTGTGTTGGAACACACACCAAAAAGGAAGGAAAAGAGGCTGAAGACTATTTCCATCTTGTCAGTAAATGAATTTGGAGAAAGGGTCGTAGAAGTTGCTTCTACTCCGTTGAAGGTAAATCTAAGGAAACTATTACAACAGTAGATTATCAAATTTCTAGATTTTCACTTAAAAAAGAAACACATGCGTAAGAAAAACAAGATGTGTAGAGTTCTCTTGAGAATCATTAGAAAAATATGAAAAAAAAAAAGGTTTTCATAGATGATCTCAAAGCAAAGGTTGAACAACTCACTGCATTGTTGAGAAAAGTGACACAACCTTCTCCATCTACCAATATTTCAACTACCATGGCTTTGATAGTTTCTTCCACCCTCGATGATATTTCTTATCACAAGATTGAGAAGATAGGTCAGAAGGGAAGATCAATAAATGGATGGATGGAGCATATACTGCAAGAAGCCAATCCTTTCATAAAGGAAGCAATTGACATATACAATGATTTACAAGTTGAAAGGACCTCTATTCGAAAAATGGATGAAACCTTCTCCAAAGATAATAATAATTTGAACTTAAATTTGACTACATGGAGTGAGATTAGAGAAGAAGATTTGGATTTGCTTCTCTAGGAAGATGTAATAGATGATGCCTCTAAATTGTTTGAGTATCAAAAATCAATGGAGTTTTGGTCCCAGGTGTTGCACAGGATCTAATTAAGAAATTAGATGACAAGCATATAGAGATAATGGATGCTCTAAATGACATTTCAGAGGAGTTTGATAATATCAATTGTAAGTTCTTCAATGAAAACATCGATGCTCTTCCTGAAGATCAGATCAAGCTGAATTTCAAGGACTTGGTCAAAAGGGACGATGAAGTAACTAGAACCTTCTGTAGTGACTCCATTGACAAGTTGGTTTCGTGCAAAAACTTCACTGGTTGACTAAGAAAGGTAGTAAGTAAACTCAAAATATTTTGATCCGTAGAGTAACAAGAGAGATTAAGATGGAAGATGTAGTTAATCACTACGCATGTGGATTAAAGGATGGAGAAATTCATGGAATTTTTAAGCATTTCATCAAATACAAACATCGGATGGCTGCCTAGGAGAAGGAACAAGAGAAAAGTGGAGTTGGAGAAGATGTTGTAAAACCTAGCCAAAGCTAAGCGGCCATGGGAGGTTTGATCCAAGCTCTAGATTAGTCAAAGTTACAGGGTTGACTGGGTCAAACTCTTACAACAAACTTTGCTATTTTTATGGGAGCATGTTCCCTAGAACTTAATAACATTTCTATTTTTAGTAATTTTTTGGTTAAGGCCCAGTTGTAATGGCTTGGACTAAGGAACTTATAAATCAAAAAGTACATTAAGAATTTTGGGGGGACCAATTATTGAAAAGTTTCTTTTCAATCTTAGAAGAGTTCTTTGACTATTCAGGAACCTTTCAATTACATTTAGAGTGATATTTTGTCGTGGAAAGTTGATTTATTATGTTAATGGTTAATGTGTTTATGATTTGTGAATATATAGTTCCTTAGTATAAGTGGTTGACTTGTCTTTATCTCAGAATATCTTATTTCATTCTATTGGAAACTGATATAAATTTTTGAAGATCAGTTTTGGAAAAGGTTATCTTCCTTTTGTTATACAATCCATATTATCATTGATGGTTATAAATGAAATAGATGTTTGAAAGTGCCTATTTTATTTTATCATGGTGATTGGTTATGTTTTTAATCGAATTTGATCTATCTGTTACGCATAATCTAAGGTTAACAAAAGGAATGTATGCTTCCTAGTTTGTGATATTATGCATCCTCTCTAAGTTGTAGTAGATGAAATTGACTTGTGGTGCACAAAATCTCTTCAAATTAACCCTTCATGAGTCTAAAAAACCCTTTATTTGGTGCATCACCATCCCTAGAAAATTTTCATTTCTTGCAAATCTCTTTCTCTAAAACCCTTGAAAATCTTGGCATATCTTTAGATAACCATTTTTATTACACTAGGGGTAGTGCAGCAATTAGTTTAGGAAGTGGAAGTCATCCTTCTCTAGAGGTTCACCTTGAGCCAAGTCCCACATCTTGAGAGATGATCCCATGTATCCCAATCACACCAAACATCTTATTCATATTATTTCCATTCTTATGGTGTAGTGATTTGAGGACAATATATTTTGGCATGCACGTTGGGAGAGATAGTTAGTACTTCTCTTCTCACTTACATAAATCAAAGTACCTGGGAACTCTAAATATTTTGATTCCAAATCTCAGTGTGCTAATTTATGCGAAGAATTCCAACAAGAGCTTCTTCAAAGAAATGAAATTACCAGCATATCGAACTTTCCTTGTCTCCTCCAAAGATAAGAAAAAGAAGCATTTCAATATCACCAGTTTCACATTTACCTTGTAGGGGTAATTCAAATCCTCCATACGGAAGGTTTCATCCACCAAGGAACAATCAAAATCTTGTTGCTATGGCACAAAACTAGGTTTTTCCCCCTTTTAATGCAAATATTCCTCTTCTGTTGGCTCAACATGACCCTATACCTATTGAGGAACTCAAAATTTTACCCTTTTATACATGGGAAACTCACGTTACTCTAGTGTAATATATTATTGATGTATCTAGTATTTGTGCCATACATAACATCATAGAGGACAATGTTACAATCAGACTTCTTGCCACCTCTTTCAAGATAAATAAATTCAATGGTGTCGAGGGTTAAGTGTTGGCACTATAACCACTCTGGATGAGTTACGAGAAAAGATCTATAAACTATTTAAAGATGAGACTAATCACCTATAACTTTTGGAATAACTCACTACCATGAAGAGAGTTCCCCAGAATACATGAGTGATTTCAACTTCTGTTTCCACAGACTGGGATAGGATTCCAAAGCACTCATAAAGCCTTCTCTAAATAATGTATTATTGTACTATTTGTGAGCCTTGAATAGTGATGTACCAATTATGATCTAGTCCATGGGTGGGACTACATTACCTGATGCCTACAAAGTTTCCATAAGAAAATTCCTTGATTCAGGATAGAAATATAGGTCCACATCCGCAAATGTTGTTGTCTCCAGATCTTATAAATAATCAGCCTATCATTGCTCCTATTTTCACATCCTCTAATCAACTAGCTTAGTCAACCACTACCTTTTAAAATGATCTATTTGAAGTCAAGTCACTGCTGTAATTGTTTTGAAACAAGCTCATTGCAGTCAAGAGGCAACAGTTTCAATATAATCATCTATACCAGCCATAAAACTAGTATTATAAGGCTAACATTCCTCCTTTAAAGGGAAAAAGTAGTCTCAAAATCAAACTTCAGGTGAAGCTACAAATGTCGGGCCTTTGAAATTTCAGAACCCTCTTGCTGCTAGCTCATATAGAGCCATAGTACCTATCCAGAATAATCTAGTTCAAGACTACGAATGGTGTTATCCTTGATCTCAACCCCACAATCAAAATATTTTTCCCGAGGAGTTTTAATCCAAGACCTTATGGTTAAATTTATATCTACCCCTTCAGAGTTAACAAATAATTCATCTACACAACGAACAACAGATAAACCATAGGCATTTGAAGAAGCCACCTTGCTTGATTGGCAAGTTGAAGATTTTTGTGGGTTGAATACGGATTCCTCATGAGTGGCAAATAATACTCATTTTAAAAAGAGAGAAATGGAATTTCAATATTCCAAGGATGATCAAAAATCCACTTCACAGACTCATAAAGAAGTGGTAATTGATAAATATGCGAGAAAGAAAGCACCAATAAAACCTCTTAGCCAAGCTATGAGGTGAGCAGGTTCTTCAGGCATCATGATACCCAACAACAATTTTCCAAAGGAGGATCCCAATGCCCAAAGAAGTGTCAGTAAAGTAGGAGAAATTCCCTTCAGCATAGTGGAACAAATGAAGAAAACCAACCTGAGCATCATGATGTGGGGCGCTATCTCAATTCATTCTCAAGAAAATTTGTTGGAGGCTTTGAACAAATTTTGTACAACTAATGGACCATCAATTCATAAAACAATGATAACAACAATTCTATGTCAACAAGAGGAGAAAGGAACTCCTAAGGCTAGCAAGCCACCACCATTTTATATTTTTCTAATCATTTGCAATCATTTTTGCATAATTGCATGATCGATTCTAGAGCCAGTAGTTCTGTTATGCCTAAACAGATTATAGATGTACTAGGCATACAATATACACTAGTTGCAAAAGGATTTGTTCAGCTGATATGGCACAACTATTAACACTGTTGGAGTTATTAAGGGACTCCAGCTTACCATCCATGCATGTCCCAGCTTGTCATTCACACAAGACATATTTGTTATTGATCTTCCTCCTCTCTTTTTCATTTTCCTATAACGATATTTCACTACCAAGATGGGTGGTTACTTGACATCAGATTGGTCACATATGATTCTTAGAACTCGCTATGGAACAAAGGTGACTATAAGAGTAGAACCAATTTTCCATAATCATGTGGAGCCATACACTATTAATCCCATAAATGTTAATTATCTTATTTATGATCCAGAAGATGAAGATGATGATCATGAACCAAATACTCTCGTAGAAGAGGTTCCTAATACATTACTTGATGAGGTAAGTATAGATCTTAAATATGATCCCTAACCTGATTTATTGGTGGATGAAGAATATGGACTACCATTGTTGGAGGAAACCGGATTGGGTACATACTATATCCATGAAGAAGGAATAATTGTACCTCAATTGGTTAAAACATAAAACATTTTTTAGGGAATGTGGAAATTGTTCTTCGATGGTTCGAGAAGTAAAAATGGGTCTGGTGCAAGAGTTATGTTGATTTCTCCATAAGGGAACAAATACTTCTCATATTTTTTATTACAATTTAGTTGCACTAATAATGTGGCCGAATATGAGGCTCTCATACAAGGGATTCAGCTAGCTCAGAAGAAAGGAATCAAGGCTATGACCATCTTTGGAGATAGTGAATTGGTTGTGCATCAAGTGACGGCCCATACATGTATCAAAAATGATCTCTTAAGATCATACAAAAATCAAGTTTGGGACTTGATAGAAGATTTTGAAGCTTTTGGAATTCATGTAGTTCCCAAAAAAAAAATCGGATGCTGATAGGCTCACTACAATTGGCTCGTAGTATGACATACTTGTGGACATCATGAAAGAAGAACAACAAATAGTCAAGATGGTGGTCCATCCTGCAGTTTCAGATAATTTGAGTAGCTGCCAAGTATCTGATAGTGACAAAAAGATTGCTATTTTGTTGTAAGAAGAGGTAGAATTCACTTCCAAACACCAAGATAAAATGCAAAACTCATACGGTGATCAAATTATACAACTAAAGGGAAACAAGCTACCAAAAGGCTTACTTACTCTTGAATCCATCTTCAATTAAGATGATCATGGCCAAATGATAAAGCACAAACATGGTGGTCAAAGAAGAGGATTTTGAAGAGGTCGAGGTGACAAGTGAAAAAAAATTAAAGATTTGGAAGGTATGTATTGCTAGAGATAGAGAAAGCTTTCACCAAATTGTCTCAATAATATCACAACATTTTTGCATGGATCTATAAAGACCAATGTGATTTTCATCCAGGTCTAGCATAACAGAAAATCGAACTAGATCCAAATTCAAATCCAATTCATCAGAAACAGAGACTAATTAATCCCAAGATTGAGCCACTAATGAGGAAGGAGCTAACAGAATCTGATTGAGTCCAGTATAATATTTCCTATCAAGCATTCCTCATGGGTAGATAATCTTGTACATGTAAGGAAGAAGAACAAAGAAATCAAGTTGTGTGTAGACTTCAGAGATTTGAAATACACCTCATTGAAAGACCATTATCCTCTTCCATCAATGGAGAAAATCCTTCAAACAGTGGTAGGGGCTCAAAGGTTTTCCTTGCTCGATGGATATTTGGGGTATAATCATATTCTAGTCCAAGAATTTGACTAATTCAAAACAAATTTCACTACTAAGTGGGGGATGTATGCTTATAATAAAATTCCATTTTGATTTTCCAATGTAGGGGCTACTTTCCAAAGAGCCATGGACATGGAATTTAAAGGATTAATCAACGATATCATCTTTGTTTACCTTGATGATATAAGTGTATATTCCAAGCATGCCAAGATCATATCACACATCTAAAGAAGGTTTTTCAAATATGTAGAGAATTTGTGGCTTGAATCAATCCTAAGAAGTGCATTTTTTTAGTGCAGGAAGTAAATTTTTTGGGGCATGTTGTTTCAGTGCAAGGATTGTCTCTTGATCTAGCATGAATTCATTCAATTATGTCCTTATCTCTTCTAAGTCACAAGAAATGCCTTCAGAGTTTCTTGGGAACCATAAATTTTGTACAGAGATTCATTCCCCAATTTTCAACGTTGGATAAACCACTAACATCCATGCTAAATAAGAATATTCCATTCTCATGGAAAAATAATGGAGGGAGAGTCTTGAAGCTATCAAAACAGCCATTTCTCAAGCTCCCACGTTGGTAAACCCCAGGTTTGATAAAGATTTTATTCTTTATGCTTTTACAAGTCAGGAAAGTATTTCAGGGATTCTCACCCAACAAAATGATGATCTGATGGAGTAACCAATTTCCTTCTTCATTCAATCCCTTAAGGAATATGAGCTCAAATATTCATTTGTTGAGAAACAGGTATTTGTAGTTATTTGAGCTTTGAAGAAATTTAAGCACATGTTGTCCAATAAAAATCCACCTAATGGTCTCCCATCCTGGCGTCAAAGAATTTTTGTTGAATAAAGAGATGAATGAGAAATGTGTTGGATGGATTACCAAGGTAATGGAGTATGATGTACACATCAAAGTCACTAAACTTGTTAGAGGAAAGGGTTTGTGTTAGCAACTCTTATTGCAAAACATGGAGGTCAAAGATGATGAAGATGTTATGATTTTGAATACTGATGAAGGTAATGATTAGATTGATTGGTTAACAAAGATGTAAAATTTCCTCCTTTCAGGGGCATATCCTTCAAATATGGATAAGGTCCAAAGACGTACTTTCCATCTCCAGTCTATTCCATACATCCTGGTGGATAATATTCTTTTCCGAAAAGACTTGAATGGTGTTCTTCTTCACTACATCAAATCAGAATAGGTGAATAAAATATTAGGAGAGTTTCATAGTGGCCTATCTGGGGGACATTACTCTGCACAAAAAAATGCTACTAAAATTATGTGAGCTGGTTATTATTGGCCAGATTTTTTCAAAGATGCTCATCTCTGGGTGAGGAAATGTAAAGAATGTGCCCTTTTCATAGGAAAATAGAAGCTGACAGCTCTTCCCCTGCACCCCATTCAAGTAGATCAACCTTTCATTCAATGGGGGTTATATTTTATCGGGATGATCAACCCTCCATCTAGTGACAGACATAAATGGGTTCTTACTGCGATAGATTACCTCAATTGATGGATAGATGCAATGGCTTCGAAAGAAAACAATGAAAAGGAAGTTCTTGATTTCCTTGAAAATAAAATGACAAGGTTCAAAGTTTACGTTTATCATTATTTCTTACATTGCAATGGCTTTTCTTCATTTGAAGTTGAGTGAATGGGTGGTTAAGAATGGGGTATACCTCAAGACTTCATCCAATTACTATCCATAGGGAATGGGTTGGCTGAGTCTAGTAACAAGAATCTCATAAGGATCATCAAATGCACGATGGAGACTAACAAAAGGACCTGACATACACAACTTAATATTGCCTTATGGGTAGATCGAATTATACCTAAAAGATCCATCAGAATTTCACCTTTCATGATCGTGTATTACAAGGAGGCAAAGCTTCCGATCTCCTTGGAGTTCCCTTCTCTGGAATTGTCTCATCAACTTAAAGTTATGGAAAATGACTACTCGAATGGTGACGCTCGTTAAACTCATGGAATCGGAAGAAAATTGAAACATGGCTATGAAAACTGTAGGACAACATCATGCTCAGGTTGATAAATCCTTTGAAAAGAAAGATTCTGATAAGCATTTCCAAGATGGAGATTTATTTCTCAAATGCGATGAAGACATAGCCAAAAAAGGCAGGCATGCCAAGTTTGATTCTCTAGAGTGGACCATATATCATCACAACTTGCAAAGAGGTGAATTCATTTCTTTTATATAGACTTAATGGAGAATAATTTCCTATTTATGTGACTTTGATACATCTCAAAGCTTGTTTTCGAGATTGTTTCACCCGTGTACAATTTTTCTTTTTTCTTTTCCTCGAAATGCTTTGCCCATTGTTTTAGTTTTTTTTTTTAATTTTTCTTTCATTTTGTATGCACCCTGAATGTAGTGTTGATCCCAAGACTCCATTTCCAAATGGTTTGTATAAGGCTACTAATCTAAAATCTTAGCATGAAAGCATTCCCAAGAGCTCACCAAAAATGTTAACTATTAAAATCTATGTTAAGAAACATATGTTAAAATCACAAAACAAAAAAAATTAAATCCTTCATGTGGAAGTATTAAACAACATGGAAATTATTTGAACTCAAAATTTTTAATTTTTGTACTTCATATTTTGGGGATTTCCCTTTCAGAAATTTAGTGGCAAAGAACTGAATTTTTGATTTTGAATCTCCAAACTCTGAAAACTTGAAAGTCAAAAGTTTTGGAATTTTGGACTTTAAAAATTAGGAGATTTCCCTTATTGATTAGAATCTTTCTAATTCAGAGTTCTAAAGTCTAAAACTCTAAAAGTATGAAATTTTGGACTTTCAGACTTTCCGGTTTCAAAGTTTCAAGTTTCGTTTTTGATCAAATCTCCTTCAAAGTTCCGAAGTCTGAAACTCCAAAATTCTAAACTTTCAGACTTTCAGACTTTCAAGTTTCGGAAGCCTTCAAGTAATTTTTTTGTATTCCACTTTCAAACTTCTAAAGTCAGAAAGTCCAAAATTTTGTAGTTTTAGACTTTCGAGTTTCCCATCACCATTTCACTATTTTCACCTCCTGAATTCCAAAGTACGAAGCTATGAATGTATGAAATTTTGGACTTTCAAACTTTCAGGTTTAAGATTTTCTAAGTTATTTTCTCATTTAATACTTACATACTTCTGTACGTGTAAAAATATCGCATTAATGTCATGTTTCTCAAATTAAAATTATAATTTTACCTATCATTTTCACCTGAAATTTTCCTCTGACGATCTAGTTTTTACCGCATCGTGTGTTGTTCAACATCATTTTCAATGAATATTATTTAGGTTATTATTTTTGGTTTAAGATCTTTTTGTTTTGTTTTCTATTTGTTCATTTTCTTTTTGTTCTTCCTTTCTCTATCTTGGAAATGAAAACCCCATTACCCACCATATTTTCCTTTGAGGGTGTTTCCTACCTTAACGTCCCTGGAAAATCCATTTCTTTTACAGGAATCCACCTCGCATTCCCTCAATTTTTTGAGATTCTCCTAAGTATTTCACATCCTTTCAAAGTGAGGTCTCGTATTTTTGGAGTTTTCAAGTTTTCATTTCAAGGATTTTTGCTTCAAAATTTTGGAATTTGTGGTCTCATAGTTCGGAGATTCAACTGTTTAGAATTTATCATTTTTTAGAATTCATTCCTTTCCATTTCAAATTTTCATTTCCAAACTTTTCATTTTCTAAACTTTTCATTTTGGAACCTTTTCATTTCAAAATTTTGGAAGTCTCCATTTCGGAAACTTTCGTTTCATAATTTTGGGGTTTGAATATTTTCAGAGATTTGAAACTTTTCTATTTCAGATTTTCAAATTTGTGGCATTTAGGGTGTTTTGAGATTTTCAGATTTTTCAAGGTGTTCGATTCCCAAATAAAAATTTGATGTCAACTTCTGCAGTTAAAGGAAAGGAAAAAATGAAGTATACATTCCTCGAGTTGCTCCTCATTCTTGTCTATGTCCTCAGATTTGGGAAATATAGGAGACACTGATCTCGAGAAAATTGATTTTCCAGACTTCTGGGCAAGGGTGAAATCCCCAAATAGAAAATCCTAGATGCAAGCCATATATGACAGTGGACTTTCTCTAGTTATTGACTTTCCTACATCTATGTATTACCCTGACTACATCTTAGTTGTAAGAGCTCACTTCGATGAAGAATCCAGGACAGTTAAGGATGTTGATGGCAAGACTGTAATCCACTTGGACCCATATTTCTTTGAGGATTTATTCAAACTCTGGACATTGAAGACTATGCGAAAATTTCACCAGAATCAAGCAGTGGAGCATTGGGACAAGGAAGCTGAGTTATGCACAAAATTCATGTTAAAAAGCTATCTGGCCAAGAGTGTTACCAAATTTCCTAAAACCATGTATCGATCAGACTTCATCCAAGAATTCAATGACATTATTGTGCTACTAAGTAGAGTTTTAGGCCTTCCCTCTATAAAGGAATTTCAAGAATGGATGTTCCTATATATTTCCACCATCAAGAAGAACAAGGAATTTATCATATGGGGGAGCATATAAGTAGCCTCATTTGCTTTAAGTTAAGCAAGGTATTGTTCTCTAATAGTTTCTACATTACTTATTTCTTGGTCTATGTTGCGTCCGCTATGGGAGATTTCAATGGATTGAAAACTAAACGTAATTGCAGTGCTTCACAAATTTATAATTTTTATCCTCAACTTATACTAGATGAAGGACATAGACACTTCTACGTAATTAATGATGCCTTCTTTGTGGTCATTCTTTATCATTTTGATAAAGATTTATACAATCGAATAATTTTTTATGAAGCCTTCAAAGAAGTGCGCGAATGGGGAGATATTTTCCTATAGTTCCCCATATTTACATACATTCATATTCCAAGTTTTGTATGTGCTCCAAGTAAACTTCTAAGATTTCCCACTAACATGTGGATCTTGCTAGAATACGTTAAGAAATTACTAGAATATCATAAGATTTAGAATAAACGGAAAAGGTGGGAGTTCATTTCCCTATTGCAATGGGAAGATACACTTGTCCAAATATTTATAAGGAAAAGAATTTAGATGTAGAAATTTCATAAGTAACTTTGCAGACCTTCCATCCTCGGACCAATTTTGACTACTGGGGTAAATTTATTGAAACAGGTTTGTCTAGTTCCCATGTACCCCACTTGGAAGACATCTGGATTCATTTTCAGGATGAATTCATCATCTGACAAAGATATCATAAGAGGTTAACTCTGGATGAAATTTGAGAATTTGGTATAGCTGAGATTCTAAAGGAAATGTAAGACAATGATGAAGTTTTGGATGCATTATATAAAAATAATAAGGTTTCCAATCAACCATTGTCATGGATTGATTGCTATGTAGAAGAATGTTACAATACCAAGGAAAGGGCAAGGCCCATTCTGTAGAGAACATTAAGTTAGTTGGTTACTTTGGAAATCTCACCCAAAGGGTTAGATCAACCTACAAATATAGAAACCCCATCAACCATGAGTCTACCAACACCTACAAAGGGAAAAAGGTCCATCCAAAGGGCCCATATAGCCCCTAAAAATATTTCATTCATTGTTGGCATCTCATCTCTCTCCAAGGCTCCTACTTCCAAAGCCATGTCTCCAGCAATACCAATGTCAGAAATAGTTGAAGTCATTGATTCTCCAAGTGTCTCGCAAGGCCTTGCCATCTCCCTTTCTCTTCCATTGTCACTTCCTACATCATTTCCTTCCACTTCTACAATCATTTCCTCTTTCCCATATCCTTCTATGGCCCAAGTGTTCTCATCTCTTCCATTTCTATCAGTAAGGGAAATGATTGGGTCACCCATCTCTACTTCACTTCCTTTAACACTTCCATTTCCTTCCATCTTATCTTCTAAACCCATTGTATCCACTCCTATGGCCATCCTCACATCCACCCCATCCATTATTTCCACCTCTGTTCAAATGCCAACTAATGTTATTGGTGCTCTTGTTTTGACTAGTGTTTCAGGTACCGAATCGATTGTTCCACTCCCATCAACGCATCAGCCATTCCAAAATGGTTGTTTTGTTAGACTCCAAAATAGAAGAAGAAGGTGCCTCTAGTGGATGTTATAGATCTGAGTGTGTTGGAACACACACCAAAAAGGCAGGAAAAGAGGCCAAATATTGTTTCCATCCTGTCAATAAATCAATATAGAGAAAGGGTCGTAGAAGTTACTACTCCCATTGAAGGGAAAACCAAGGAAACTATTACAACAACATATTATCAAATTTCTATATTTTCACTGGGAAAAATAACACATGAAGGGGAAAAACAATATGTCAGACTGCTTTTGGGAATCTATTAGGAAAATATGACAAAGAAAAGGCTTCCAAGGATGAGCTCAAAGAAAAGGTTGAACAACTCACTACATTGTTGATAAAAGTGACACAGCCTTCTCCATCTACCGAGATTTCAACTACCATAGCTCGACGCTTTCTTCCAACCTCGATGATATTTACGATCACGTGATTGAGAAAATATTTCAGAAGGGAAGAACAGAAAATGGATGGATGGAGCGTATACTACAAGAATCCAATCCTTTGATAAAGGAAGCAGTTGACATATATAATGATTTATAAGTTGAAAGGACCTCTATTCAAAAACTGGATGAAACCTTCTCTGAAGATAATAATAATTTAAACTTGAATTTGAATACATGGAGTTAAATCAGAGAAGAATATCCAGATTTTCTTCTCAGAAGATGTAATAGATGATGCCTCTAAATTGTTTGAGTATCAAAAAGCTATGGATTTTTGGTCCCAAGTTTTGTAGGATCTAATTAAGAAATTGGATGAAAATCATATAGAGATAATGGATGCTCTAAATGACATTTTAGAGGAGTTTGATAATATCAATTTTAAGTTCTTTGATGAAAACATCAATGCTCTTCCTGAAGATCAGATCAAGGTGAATTTCAAGGACTTGGTAAAAAGGGATGATGAAGTAACTATAACCTTTTGCATGGACTCCATTGACAGGTTGGTTTCATGTAAAAACTTCACTAGCCAACTAAGAAATGTAGTAAGTAAAATCAAGAGTTCAAGCCAAAGTAACAAGAGATATTAAGATGCCAAATGTAGTTAATATTTACACATGTGAACCAGAGGATGGAGAAATTTAAGGAATTATTAAGAATTTCATTGAATATAATCATCGGATGGTTTCTTAGGAGAAGGAACAAGAGAAAAGTGGAGCTGGAGAAGATGTCGCAAAACCCAACCAAAGCTAAGCGGGAGTTAAGTTTTTTCAGAATTTTATATATTTTTAAGATCTTTGGATTCTGAAATCAAAATTTAATGTAAACTTCTACGGTCAAATGTAAGGAAAAAATGAAGTATACATTCCTCAAAGTTGCTCCTCATTCTTGTCTCTCCTCAGATTTGGGAAATATACGAGATACCTATCTTGTGAAAATTGATTTTCTAGACTTCTAGGCAAGGTTGAAAGCCCCAAACAGGAAATCATTGATGCAAGCCATATATGAAAGTGGAACACCAAACCTAGTTATTAATTATTCATAGAAGTCCAAAATATTTCCACCAATAAAATCTTTAGCATTATCTAAAATGATGGTTAAAGGAACACCAAACTTGGGTATTAATTCTTCATAGAAGTCCAAAATGTTTGTTTCATTCACTTCTTTCAAAGACATTGGTTAAGTCCACCAAGTAAAGTAATCAAGTTGTAGTGAGAATCTATCTATTCCCCAAACTTGAATGTGGGTTAATGAGGCTTATGAATTCCAAACACCAATGAACAAAAGGCTGGCCTAAAAATATTTGTTACAATGGTAAAGCAACAAAACTCTCTTTACCTGTAAAAAATGCACAATTTGGACACCTTCTTACCCAAGCATGGTACTCCTTGAAAAGGATTGGCTAATAGTATTTTTCCATTAATGATCTTAAGGGCTGTATTTTTTGCAATATAATGTTCTCCTCCTTATCCATTATGGAAATTTTCAAGTATCCTTTCAACTTGAGTTAGCTCAATACATCTCAAAAGTACACCATTGATGTCTTTTTTGAATAAAACACCACTAACCAATAAGAAAGGAATTGATTGCAAAATGAAATATCTTCTTTTTGAGTTGTTTAAATTTGGTGGATACATACAATGTTGAAGGTACATTATCATGCCTAAAATCCAACCTAAAGGCTATATATTTATTCTTCTTCAGGATCATTTTGCAGAAATAGGACAACTTCTTCACTTTGTTGCAAGTCTTGAGCCAAGTGTTCACACAAACATTTTCCTCTAATTAGAATTGTCAATTTGATGTTGATGTCATATTCCATACCTCCGGTTATCCAACTTACTCTCTTTTCACTTATGTCATTGTTCATTAAAATTTCTTTAATCCTTGGGTGAAAAACCATCAATTGAATTATATTTTTAGAGAGTAAATTTCTATTTTTAGAGATATAACCATCGAAAGAATGTGTTTCTTAACAAATGAATACGCAAGTTCATACCCCATCAAGATTTGACTAAAGAAGGCTAATGGATGCTCCAAACCATATTTACTTTTTTAATTTAACGTGTATGATATTGTATCAATATTAACATATGCATACAACATAAAATCTTATGCAAAATTAGGATTTATGAGTGTAGGAGATGATGTAATACCTTGTTTGATGGCTTCGAAACTGTTTTCCCCTTATTTTTATTATCAAAAGGTATAATAATAATAAATTAGAATATTTTATAACATACTAAAATAAAAATATTCAAATCATAAAACAGATGTAGTTTATCCCCTCCATAAAACGGAAATTAAGATAGAGTTCCATGCATGTGTTTCGATGCTTGTTTTTTGATTTAAAATTACACTTATACACTTGTGTGTGTCTATATATATATATATAATGCTAAATGTACAAACAATGGGTGGAGAAAGTGACACCCTGGAATGCCAATCACATCGAGCCATGTATGCTTCAAGAAAGATTCCATACTACATCAACATCATAATAAAAGTGTGAGCATCAATAAACAAAAGAGAGAACAAAATAAGAAGCTAGAAATCTAGGTCACAACATAAAACTTGGCGGATAGAGGAGGAGGTAGGGGCAGACTAGTCTTTTCATCCCAACTAGAACTAGGATGAGCCAAGTCTGGGATGGGTTCCCACACATTTTCATTTTGTTTTTTTGTTTCTATTTCTCGTGATTATCATAAGATGTTCGTGAGGGAGAAAGAGAAAGAGTTAACTTCATGAATTTTCCTATTGAGGGGAATTATAACAAGCAACACTAGAATCACCAAGATTACTAAACACCACACTAATTTCATTTAATTTTAATTAATCAATTCTAAGTATTGCAGAGTAACCGATGTATAATTGCTGAAATATATTAATGAAACAAGGAAACTAAGATGCAAAGTATGAAACCCTAAGCAATAGAAGGAAATAAAATAAGTTATTTAATTTACCCGTGATTAGGAATTTGATCTAGGAAGGGATAAGGGATGAACAATATTTAAAGAACATCATCATTGATCTTTGTAAAATTGGAGATGTAGAAAGAAACATGGACATGAGTGCATGTATAAAGACAATGTTACGCAAAATTCACCCCCCAGGGAAATTTTGGATAACTTGCGCAAATTACTTCACGCTAGAGCAAGAAGAAATGGTGAAGGGCCAAATTTTTTATTTTTGGGTACCTCTTTACTTTCCTCTAACTTTACTTTCTAAGAAAAGATCCACGGAGTTAGTAAAATTTGCAAAAAAATATTAAAAAATGAAGTCAAGGGCTTGTTTTAATGTGTTGCATGGTCCGAAGGTCATGGATGGTACCAATATGGATTGTGCCAAGGTTTGTCATGGATTTCAGGTCTGATTTGCAAAGAAGGTAGTGTATTGAAGAAAAGGTGGAAAAAATTGTCGCAGGCATTCTGGGATGTCGGGATAGATGGAATGCAAAAAGTGAAAATTTTGATTTGTAAAGAAAATAGTGTATTGCAAGTTTTTTGGAAAAAAAAATCCCAAGTCGTACAAGTTCAACCGGGACAATCGGGACCCAAAAAGGTGAAATAGCCAAAATGCAAAGGAATCAAAAAATGTGGAATTTTTTGTCCCAAGTGGTCTCACGGATAGTTGGGATGTTGGGATGTACGGGACATGAAAAGCCAAAATTGCCACACAAAGAGCCAAGCAAAGTGGGATGCGGGTGAAGTGGAGGTCAATTGCCCCATGGCCTAGTTAATGGTGGGAAAATTGGGATAGAAAATCGCAAACCAAGAGATGTGGAGAAAGGAGGCCTGAACCATGCGAGTACGCATGGGACATGAGTTCCCCGAAAACCCGCAATAGCCTAAATACAAAGGGAACAATGTATTGCGACCTCTGAACTTCAAATGGTCATAACTTAATGAGTTTAGGTGTATGAAAATAAAGGAAACATATCCATCTCAATTTAATTAAATACCTGGTCCTTTTAAATGACAAAATCCTCGCAAACCCAAAACAATTGCCAACACTCAGAATGCCATATCTTTTGCAGTTCTCAAAGAAAAATTTAAAAATTGGTACCATTGGAATCATGGATCCAAGATTGACACATGAAATATGATAATTTGAAAAATAATTGATGGATAATTTGTTGAAAATGTGCCCAATTCAAAACAGTGTTTTATTTGGTAGTTGGGATGCATTCAATGAAGCATGGGAAGACATTTCTCATTGTTGCAAGTTATGGGGTAGTATTGGGGCCTTTTACAAGAAACATACCATCATTTCAATATATTTATGACATATTGTAAGTGGGTGGAAGATATATTTTGGGATTTTCATGTCTCTCTCTCTCTCTCTCTCTCATAATTCTATAAATTAGAGTGTTTGGCTCATTGTAAAGTTGGATAGTTTAGAGTAGAAAAATTCTAAAAAAATTTTTTGAAGCCAATGTGCTACAGTGCCCCGTAGTGAACTACTTACATGGTGATCCATGCCCTTATTCTATAATAGATCGAACTTTGCATATCAATGAAAGCAATATATACAAGTTTGTGGATATCTCTTCCATGTTGTGTTTGTTTGCAATATTATTTCCCTTTCAATCTCATTGCCTATATATTATGTCTATTCATGCTCTTGTAGGGATTCATTATCATTGTGTATGTATGAAATATTTTTGTGAATTCATTTGCTAGACTGTGGAGAATTGTTATCACCCCTTCTAGTATGCACTTTGTTTCTGTTCTTCACACATTGACTACTAATCTCACACCCTCCTTTTTGTGTATGTTTTGTTTTCATGTATCTCTTCCGGTGGTCCTTTGGAAAGTTAGATTAGGATTAGATAGTTTTTCCTACATTACAGTAGATTGAGGTAGGTAATTTAGGAGCAAAATGAGCTTTCTCTGAGGTCTATCTCAAGCAGCAAGTCCCACAACTTGGAGATAGTACTCATGTTATCTAGTCACACCATGGTATCAAGCATACACACTTGTGTAAACCAAAGGGTGCTATGATTTGGCTATACCAGATAAAGGTTCCTGGGAACTAATGAATTCTCCTTGACATTAGTGACTACACGAGGCTTTGAATCAACTTTTTGTTATTCCACGATTTTAAGTATCAAAATTGTTCCATGTTGATCGTCTGATGTTTACACTATGATCGAGGAAGGTACATTTAACTTGCAAAAGAGATGTTCACCTGCACAATCCTATAAACCACGTCAAACCTAAAAGTAAAATACATAATGGTGAGTAAGACTAACCCCGGTGGTCACCTCCAGAATGAAATTATGATCGAGAACAATACTAAATCGTAGAATCCATGTAGTTATTTTGAGCATGTGTATAAATTGCTACCTAGGATTCCCTTGTGCAATGTGAACTTTATAGAGGGTCAGTAGTTATAATGTAACAATGCAAGAGAATATCTAAATGTAATAGAGTGAAATTTCCAATCATATGTTGTGTATACAAAATTTCTGAAAACCTTTTCCCTTGAAGGGATGATAGATGGATGTTTTGGAGTGCTTTAAGTTCCTTTTGAATGCAAGATTAGGAGATAATAGTAATGCTTAGTGTTGACAATTTTTGCACTTGTGCAAAATGGGAAACTTGAAAATTCTTTACGATGGATAGCCTTGGTGAAGTATACCTAACCTAGGGGAGTTTCTATCAAACAATATTGTTACAGTTGAATTAATTAAAGATTACATGAAATCTGTAGCTATGTGCATTGTTACAAGAATAACATATAACATAGTCTATAATTTTTTGACTATCTTCAGCAAAATAACACAATGCCCCGAAGGAAAGCCTTGTTATCTCGATGAAGACATCTGATTGTAGAATAAATTAAATGTTGAGTATTGCAACAAAAAACGTAAATACGTACTACGACGAAAATCGAGTTCATTACCGGATGTTACAGGTATTCTTAATTATTAAGACATTCAATTATTACTGGGTTATTTAGTTTGTTATAGAATCCATACCAGAAAGTAGAAATGCAGAAAGAAATACACAACTCAATTTCAGAATTCAATGTCTTATTCATAAGGAATTTCAAATGTCCCCACACAATTCATGGGATGTAACTGAAAAGTAAAATACAGCTACTGAAATAAGAGGTACACAGACATGAAAGAGAAAATATAGGAGTATGAGTGAACCCATCATTTCCTTAAAGTTTCTCCTTTGGTTGATGCATCTTCATCTTTAGCTTTTCTCTCTTCATCTTCACCACTGGAAGTATTGTACCTAAAAATAAGAAAAGAGGAAAATTATTAGTTAAGAGCTTAGGGTTAATCCATATTCCTACATTGTCCTTTTTCATGCATATGGATCTCTTAAGAAAAGGATATATAGATTACTTGAAAATCATACGCATACATGATTTTCTCACTCAGGATGAAGGAGGAAAGAGAACAGAAAACTATGGACATAAGAAAGGCCAAAAAGCCTAAATATTTTCTAAATATTTCCTTAAGTGTGTAGATGCAGGTTGCAGTAAAGAAGAAAATAAATCATGTTTTACAGTTTTCACTATTAGATAAAGGTTGCAGTTCTCAAATGATTTCCATCCTATGGTACATGAAGCAGATAATTCATAAGTATATGTTCCCAATTGCAACTAAAGAAGAAGGAATTCTGAGGAAATTTTGACAGGGCTTCACCATGTGAAATGGAATTTTTAAAACTTTCTAGCATACATATCAAAGTTGTAATAAAAGGAAATGTAGTATTAAATAGATTGCAGAATCAAGAATAAATAAAGAAGTCTAAATGCCATATGAAAGGAAGGATACCCAAATCTGGGTTGAAATACCTCAAGCCACAAATTGAAAAATACATGGGTATATACAGATTTTGAAAAAAATAATTCATTGATGCAGAATATTTTAAATTCCATATACAAATTTATTGCATGACAACTTCATCAATTAAAGTGAACTACTAAATACAACTCATGCATTATGGTAAAGATGCTATAGAGGTTAAAAAAATCTGATTATATTTTCATAGAAAAATACTAGATATCAATAGCTCAAATGCTCAAAGAAATCTCTAAAGTAGGGATCACACAATTTAGGTAGAAATATAAAAGGCACCAAGAGCCAAAATTTCAGAAGAGTAATAGATCACGTAGAAGATAATTGATCTTGTAAAGAACAGAGCTTCATGTTTTATTCAGTGGCCTAAGATAGAAATTTTGCAAAGCTTGGCTGAGACAAATGGAGCTACAATGATGAAAATACCCACAACATATCTGGATTTAGCTCACAACGAGATCAAAACTTCAAAGATATATAGATAAACTTTCAAGAAAAGACAAATATTCATATTACTGAGCCATTCAGAGAAAGATGAATCCAGAGTTACCTCCACGAGTTAGGAAATGAAGTTCCAATGGTAATAGATAAATCATCGAATTGAAGGAGCCATCACAAAATTCGCACCTCAAAAAAAGGTTCATTAAGAACAATGATTCAAACAGCCAACACAAAAACCATGACAACCAACATGTAGAACTTAGTAAATATACAACAAGACCAACCTCAAGAGCCAAGCTTCAGGACTCCAACAATGGCGTCAAAGAAAATTTTGCCAGGGATTCACTCGCGAACTAGAGGTGAAATAAAAATGAATGGGGTTCAGTTTGTTTTAACTCACCCATCTCAACCGTGGCTTAACCTAACTCACCCGAAGTTAGTGATCAAATGATCCAAAATCAAAAGTACAAAGATCAATGCTCAAAATTGATCACCCAAATTCGAAGCAAACTACCATGGTTAAACTTTTACCGACCACATTCAATGCAATACAAAAACAAAAAAGATCAACGAATGATGAAAAGTATCGACTTGAGGAACTCAAATCACCAAAATCGATGCAAACCTCAGCTTGACTCATGAAAATGGCAGGTATTTTGGTTGACTTAGCACTTTTTATTATTTAAAAAAATGTCAAATTGGTCTGTAGGCTCGACAAAATCTAATTAGATGCAGAGAGGTGGGTCCTTTTTGTGTTTTGAGACATTTTGGCAAACAAAAAAGTCAAAGCGGAGCACCGGAGCCATTTGAAATTTTGAGCTTTATTTCAAAAGGGCGTAAAATTGTAAAATGACCCACTACCCCGCTTATGTTAAAGGAAAAAGTCAAATGTTGAGCCCACATCAAAAATTTCAAAGTGGAGTGTTGAAGCCATTTGAAATTTCGATCTTTATTTCAAAAGGACATAAAATCGTAAAATGACCCGTGACCCCACTTATGTTAAGGAAAAATTAAAATGTTGAGCCTACATAAAAAAATTCAAGCCAAATCACCAAAAAGTTTGAGAATTTTAAAATTTTTAAAAAACAAGGGGAGCAAAGTGTTATCCAAAATTCACCCCCAAGGTAACTTTGATAACATTTATATTGATTCACATGTTTCTATTATTTGTCAAAAGGAAGAGCGTAAGTTGTACAAATTGCAAAGGCAAATAGTATCCAAAAATCGTGAAAATCTGGCTATGTCCCACTCAAGGTCACCTCTCGTTGGGACAAAAGTCAAATGCGTGAACCGCCGAATCAAGAAATTGAAATTCAAAGCAGCGGGACAAATGGAACAAAGGGCGGGTCGCAAATTCCGGTTCGACAGAGAAAATCGACTAACTACCGAGAGGGTTTGAGAAGAAGACAAAAAAAAGCTTTAAGAACTTTTATCCAGCAACCGGCTGAACCGGCGAATTTGTCAAAAATCAAAAGCAAATGCCAGCGGGGACGCCAAATGGCCAGTTTGACCCGTGGAACTTCATTTGAAATTTTGAAAAATTGGACTTTCTTAATTAGATATATTTCAAAGGAAATGTGTTCGGCCTAAAATGACCTAAAACGCTGCATTCAAACACGCACTGTAAGAAGGCCATAACTTTTGCATTTCTCAAAAATCACACAAAATTGAAAGCCCGATGCATAAAAATAAAGAAATTCTAGATTTGATCAGAAATTGATTGAGATTTTTAAGAAAACGTGGCCGGGTTCGAACAAGTTTTTTATTCAGCCTGGAAAAGGCATGGTCATCAAACATGGGACAATGGAATTTATACCCAAAATTTAATGCCTCTTACAGTGGTTGAAGGACAGATTTCGGATTTCTTTCCTTCTCTTCTCCTTCTCATTTTTTCTAAAAACATAAAAGGGGGAGTTTTGGGTAAAAAAAGTGTGCCCCTTGTAGTGGACTCCGCATGGTGATCCCCCTTATCTTAAGGATTCTTCTTGCCCCTTTAATCTTTCTAATATTGTGTCTAAATGCTTGAAATATTATTGTGAATGCATTTTGCTAATTATGGTGAACCTCTTCTAGTGTGCACTTTGCCTCAATTTCAACATTTGGAGACTTTCCCACCCTCCTTTTCTAGTGAGATTCTCTTTCCTTCCCTTGGAAATTTAGAAAAATCCCGCATTAAGTAGATTGTAAAGGAGCAAGAACTAGCTTTCTCGGACTGCAAGTCCCACAACTTGGAGATAAGTACAATCACTCCTTAGAGTGATCCTAGAAATCGATCAACATCCAAAATAACACAAAGTTTAAAAGTGCAAAGGAGAAAACAAAGCCATGTATTCAATAAGTCAAAAGTGGAGCGTTGGGTCAATTTGTGATTTTGAGACCCTTTTTAAAAAAGATTTGTAAGTCACGCACAACTCCGCCCAAGCATCAAAAGCTAAAATCAGAAAGCATGTAGATGGGGCATTAAATCCTATTTTGACCAGATTCAAACACATGTAAGGGCTAGATTAAAATCAAATTGGTAGGTGGAATATTCAAAAATGTAATTTCTATGAGAAACACGAAAAAAGGATTTTCTAGGCCCATTTTTGGATCAATTTTGTCCTACTTGGATGATCTTTTCAAAGTAATAAAAGACAAAGTTCTTCACAAAACCTTCAGGACTTTGAACAATCAAAAATGGCGACTAGGGGGAATTTAGCATAACTTTTCTAGCTTAAAAGGAGCTCAACAATACAAATAACAAAAATGATTAAGTTTACAATACTCTTGCACCTTAATTTAAGTCCCGAGTTCACCAAATTCAACCATGGTTAGAAAGTGCTAATATTATCACTGCAAATGGATAAGGTCACATACCTTCAGTAAAAATACAGATTAACAAGAAGAAAAAATATACATGCATAAAGAAGAAAACATGATCATCAAGTAAAACTTATTTTTAACAAATTATCACTCATGTGTTTCTTTAAAATAGAACAGTCAACTACAGTTGACTGATTTGTAACCAATGGTTGTTAATGCCTCTTTGTATTTGCATGTTCTGTTTTTATTCCTTTATTTATTAATAGATGAAGGATAAAAATAGGATGCATGGGCAAGGACAATTTTAGCCTATTTTAGGAAGGGTGGGAAATATTTTTCTATATATTGTGTGCCTTTGCAAAGCCCAAAGGATGTTAGAGAGAGGACTTTTAGATACAGAAGTGCTGAAGCAATTTTCTCAGTTTTCCCTTTGAATGTGAAGTATTTTCTTCCTTTCCAATTATTTGCAATCTTGTGTATGTTCCCATTAATCTTGTGAATGTTAATTCCCTGATTAACCATCTTACCCTGCTGCAAATTTAGTAATTTATGCATGATGTTAATGTGTATGCATAACTTAATAGTATTGTTGTGATTTTATCCCTCAATACATCAAAGTGTTTACCCTTAATTATCTTCAGAAATCTGTTGGCTTGTGTATCAAAAATTAATTCCATATCAATTATGCAAGTACTAAGTCAAAGACCTCATACAAGTTTGGTGTATCACCTCAATTTTAATTTCATTTTATAGTCATATTTTACCCTTAAACCCCATAAAATCAATTTAGGATACATTAATAAGGAACCGGCCTTGATACCGAGACTCACCTCAAAATAGGTATACCCACAGACCTGAGGTGTTTCCATTGTATCTATGAAAGAGAGAGAGATAAAATTTGCAAGCCTAGAAAACTTGCATCCATCTCTCTAGAGGGTGCACTTTTGAGAGATAACAATTTTTGGCACGCCCAGTGGGAAAATGAATCAGATATGCATGCATGTTACAGATATTTATAGTAGATCTATAGTAGATTTTAGAATAGATAAAAGTTACTTTCGCATGCAAGTTGTAGCAATCTATTTTAAAGATTTAACTATCTATTTGGCGACTCTGTAGGGCTGATTTTAGACCAGTATTGCAGTATATTCCATGTCTAAAATGAGTACAAGATCATCGGTAAAAGGAATTCCTCCTGAGTTTGTTTCTTTACCTTTTAATTATGTAAGAAGGAGAAGAGTTGGTAATGCTTTACCTTATAATAGACCTAGTTTTGATAACCCTCCTCCTAATATTCCTTCACGATGTATCATTTTTTCTATTCAAATCCAAGTCTTTCAAATGGTTATTCAACCACCTAGGAATTTTTGACCTTTACTAATGGCACCATTAGTAATTCCAGTTTATCATGATATCCCTAATGCTTCCATGAAAAGTTTTCCATCATTCACTGGTGAAAATTAGGTTACACCTATAAAGCACATTAAAGATGTTATAACCTTATGTGTAGTTCATAATATCACTCATGAGGATGTAGCTTTGAGACTTTTAGTTACATCTATTAAAGGAAAAGCCTTGCAATGGTATAGAAATATAGAGATTGGATGCATAAGAACTTGGGATGACTTAGGTGATAAATTGTTGAAACAATTTCAAGATAATTCAGATCATTTATCTCTCATAGAACATCTATCTACCATTAAAAGAGCTCCCAATGAATTTATGTCTAGTTTCAACATCCATTTTGCTAGAACTTGGGAAAGAATTCTAGCAAGTGTCAAGCATCAAGCTGATCACATTTTTCTTTATTATCTTAGGGCATTAAACAATTATATTTCAACTATGATTTAGTCTATGGGAGGAGAAACACTCCAATTATCCTATGATATCGCCATCCGAGCTGAAAATAGTCTTATTCAAAACGAAAAATTAGCACCAAGGCCTTCAATGCATTTATTGGTAGATTTAACACATATCCCCCAACCTATCACAATTATAGAACTCATTGTTTCAGCCCCATCAGATGGCATATTTAAAGATTTGCGAACTATGGGCAAAAAGCTTCCTTTAATTGAGAATAGACTTGCCTTACTTAGCAGACTTTATCATGCTCCTTATCATCAAAATCAGCAAAATAGGTAGCCTTACCAATAGAATCAAAATTGTAGGAAGCCTTATCAACAAAGATAGTTTAACCCAAAGACTCCTACTCCATCTAATGTTTTAGTCCCACCAATATGGATACATAAGAGTGGTGTCAACCTTGTAATCAACCTCATTCAAATGTAAATTTCCTAAATTATTTTCAGAACATAAGTCTTGTTGCACAACCTCAATCAAAAACATTATTCATGCCTCAAATGGAGGTTAGGCAACAAGAAAATTAGGTTCAGAAGGCACCTGAACAGAACTTAGTTATTTTTAGTGAGGATGATTTCATTGCAGTTACTACTAGGGCTCAAGAAAAGGCTACAGAGAGCAAAAAACAATAGAATAGGCCTGTTCTACCTACTATCACTGATAAAACAACAACTACAAGTGCAAAACCAGCTATCATTGCATTTGTTCCTAAAAAAATAATAGGTGTTATAGCTGGTAAAGAACAGCAAAAATAGCTACAACCTGATCCAAGAAGGTTATTTATACCTCAGATATCAAAAGCAATGAAGCAGAATCAATTTTTGCCAAAGCCTATGCTAAAACAGTGGAATCTGTCTCTAAAATTGTTGCTTCTTTTAACATTGTTGATGTAATTAAAAATCATAATATTAACATCTCAATGTGGGATGCTCTAAGTATTCCATAACAACAATATTTATTTTCTCATGAACTAGCTAAGTTGCATATTTCTTCTAAAACAACAAAAAAGGAAGTCCACAAAGTAGACATGGTCCTTGGAACAATGGAACAAAACCGCATCAAATAAGTTAAATGGATGGTTCAGAAATTCTTAAATTCTCATGACATCAAGAAGCCACCACCTTTTTATCTATCACTGATTATTGGAGAACATCTTGTTCATAACTGTATGGTGGACAATGGTGCAAGTAGCACAGTTATGCCAAAAGTAATTACAGAAAAATTGGGCCTACAGTATGAACCTACATAAAAGAGTGTCTTACAATTGGATGGAACTGCAACTAATACGGTTGGTGTCATTAGAAATCTAGAGGTAACATTACATGCTTGCCCAAATGTTTCCATTCTGCAAGATATTACTGTTATAGACTTACCTCCTTACTTTGCTATATGTTTATCAAGAGACTTCACAACAAAAATAGGAGGCTATCTCTCCTCATATTGGTTTTTCTTATTTTTCACTACTCATTATAGGATCAAGGTTACTATCAATTCAGAACCATTGGCCGATTTCACATTGACCCTCACGTTTATAATGCAGTAGCTAATTATGTAGCCTTGGACCAGTCTAATTTTGATAATATAGCTCATGTTTCAACATTAGATAGTGTTTCTAACTTGTTTATGGATGAAAAGAAACATGAGGAACACGTTCACAATCCTTTCAAGGAACTTGAAGAAAATTTGTTTGGTGTGTATTGCTTACATAAATAAAATACACCAATTCCCTTGCTTTCCAAAACAGAAAATGCTATGGAAGGGATTTGGAAGCTTCATTTCTATGGAGCTAGAAATAAGAAAGGACAAGGACCAGGTTTGATGCTCACTTCCCCAACAAACAAAAGGTATTTCTCAGCTTTGAGTCTCTAATTTTCATGCACTTGCAACGTAGCTGAATACAAAGCATTAATTCATGGCTTATTTTGGTCCAGAAAGAAAGATATTAGCATGCTACCAATTTTTGGTGATTCTGAGTTGGTTATTAATCAAATAAAAAATTTCAATGTTTGTAAGAATCCATTAATGAAGTCTTACAGACATAGAGTTTTAGACTTAATGGAAAATTTCGAGGCTATTAACATCCAATCCATTCCTAGAACATAAAATTAGCATGCAGAAAGACTTGCCACAATTGGTGCTAGTTTTGAAGTGATGGAATAAATAGAGAATAGAAAAATTTAGCCTCATATAAAGCTAATTGTAGGCCTTCTATACCTGATAATGATTTGAATTGGCAGGTTTTTGAAAGTGCTGATCAAATCTGTAAGTTTTGGAACAAGAAGTTTAATTCTCTGCAATAAATCAAGATAAATTACAACACTTATATGGTGACCAAATTGTTCAGTTAAAGACAAATAAACTTCCCCAAAGGCCTAGTCACATTAGAAGACATATTTAGCACTGACAATCAGTTAAGGAAGGTCAAGACTAAGATGTCAACACATGCTAATAACAATGAATAAATCTCAATTGATGAAGGCAAACATTTGTTTCTCGGAAAGGTATGTTCTTTAGCTGAGAAACATTCTTTTATTAATCCTTGCAAGGAATTAAAATAATTTTTCACTTGGAAATACCAAGACTTGAAAGGGTTTGATCCCAGTTTATCACAACATACTATTGAATTGCAGCTAAATTCCAAGCCAGTTAGGAAAAAATAGAGGCCTGTAAATCCCAAAATAGAGCCTCTAATGAGGAAAGAGTTATCTAAGTTGATTGAATCAAGTATTATCTTTCCAGTTAAGCATTCAAGTTGGGTAGCCAATCTTGTTCCTGTTAGGAAGAAAAATGGAGAAATCAGATTATGTGTGGATTTTAGAGATCTTAATAAAGCTTCATTAAAAGATCATTACCCACTTCCAAATATGGATCATATTTTAAGAACAGTTTCTGGTTCAGATAGACTATCTCTTCTAGATGGTTATAGTGGATACAATCATATTTTAATCCGAGAAGAGGATAGGTACAAAACAACTTTCACCACTAAGTGGGGTACTTATGCTTATAAAAGAATGCCTTTCAGCATTTCAAATGCTGGTGCAACATTTCAACGTGCAATGGACATGGCTTTTCACAACTTGTTAAATAAATGCATCCTTTATTATTCAGATGATGTTACTGTATTTTCAAAAAATTCTGAAGAACATGTAATACACTTAAGGAAAACAATTTAGTTATGTAGACAATTTGGGATATCTTTGAATCCGCTGAAGTATAATTTTTTAGTACATCAAGGAAAATTAATTGGTCATATTGTTTCTAAGTAAGGTTTTACAATTGATCCATTCAGACTCGAAGCCATATCATAGCTATCATTTCCTCATCATAAGAAGGCATTACAAATTTTTATTGGAAAAATCAACTTTGTTAGAAGATTTGTTCCACATTTTGTAGCATTGGTTAAATCATTGAAACTATGTTAAATAAAGAGAAAAATTTCTCTTAGACCAACGAAGGGAGAGAAGGGTTTAAAACAATCGAGCATCCATCTCTCAAGCTCCTAGTCTTGTAAATCCAAATTTTGATAAAGATTTACAATGTATGCACTTGCAGGCGCTGAAACAATGTCAGCCATATTAACTCAAGTTACTGATAAAAATATTGAATAGCCAATTTATTTCTTTGAATAGAGCTTACACGATTACAAAACAAGGTACTCATTTCTTGAAAAATAAGTACTTTCAGTAGTCGAGGGCTAAAGAATTTCAAGTACATTCTTTCAAACAATAAAATTCATGTTCTTGATTCTCATCCAAGTGTGAAAACTTTCTTGTTAAATAAATAATTGAATGAGAAAAGAGAACGTTGGATAACGAAATTTATGGAATATGATGTTAATATCCATGTTGCTAAGATAATTCAACGAAAAGGCTTATGTGAGCACCTAATTGTTGATATGGAAAAAGAACAAACTACGTAACTTGAAGATTCAAAATAGCATGATGAAATTAGGTATCAAAGAATTAGACATTATGGTTCAAACCACAAAATCAGCAACCTAAAATTTCTCAAGAAGTCTAGGAATCGAGATGGATGACTGATTTAGTTAACTATCTACATCATGGCATCTATCCGAAAGGTATGGACAAGAATAAATGAAGATATTTTAGATTACAAGTTGTACCCTATGTTTTCATTGATGGTGTATCATTCAAAAGGGATAAAAATAGAATCTTATTGCGATGCATTGACCGTGATAAAATTCAGGAATTATTATTAGAATTCCATGAAGGACCTGTAGGAGGCCATTTCTCAACACGTACCATAGCCTTAAAAGTTATGAGAGTTGGTTACTATTGGCCAAGTCTATTTAAGGACTATTTCGAATGCATTAGGAAGTGTAAGAAATTTGCTTTCTTTGTTGTAAAAGAATGTTTGGCTTCTCTTCCTTTACACTCTATTTTAGTTGATCAACCTTTTATGCGGTGGGGCCTTGATTTTATTGGCATGATAAACCCGACTTCGTCACAAGGACACAAGTGGATTTTGACTGCTACATATTACTTTACATGTTGGACTGAAGTAATAGCCTTGAAAGATGCTAATGAAACTTTGATACTATCCATTTATGAAGGTATAGTTTACATATTTGGTGTTCCACCAACTATCATATCAAATAATGCTTTAGCATTTCTTTGTGTAAAGGTAACAGATTGGGCTGTTAATCATGGAATTTATATAATTTCTTCATCTAAGTATTACCCACAAGGTAATGGGTTAGCCGAAAGTACTAACAAGAATCTTTTAAGGATCATCAGAAGAACACTCAAAAATAACCAGAGAGCTTGGCATCTAAGGTTGAATTCAACATTTTAGGCTAATAGAGTGAATGTAATGCCCAGCTGGGCATCGGATCCTTTCTTCCCACCTGCCTCCTCTGCCAGCCGCCCCACCTCCTTTAATTCCGTTGACTTGCATTTTCCTTGCGCCCCGTGCTACCTGCTCCGTTTGAAATGTTTTGGCCACGTGAACAAGGAGGTTGGTTTTGTTGGGATTTGTGAGGCAAATGAGATTATGTTGGGATCTGTAGATGACATGTGCCAGAGCTTGAGCAACCAGGTATCATGTCTTCTGCAATTTTGTCGCCGACATCATTCAAGCTTTCAAGGTCGGATTGGGCGAGTTCGATCTAGGCAAGCGATCGATCCAGGAAGCATACCAGATCCTTCACATTCGTCATGGACATATGATTACGCTTCCACATATGTTGATCCAGTCAGAATGGTTTATCGTTTTGACCTATTGCATAGAGCTGGGCAGTTCATATGAAATTCATTTGGTAGATCACTCGCTGCACATATATGATCCTTTCAGTTTAGGACCAATGGACATCATGTCGATCACATTATCTTTGAAGTGTTCCTTTGATGAGAGTGTGCTGTTGACGCCATGCCATGAACAGGGGATGCCTTGGAAGCAAACAAAAGGCACCATTCAGGCTGCAGGCGAGCCCAAGGAACCGTGGTGTCTATCCTGATGTTCTGGTTGCACGCGACCACAGTCGAGACCAGTTGTTGCAGGGTCTTGCAGCCGTAGTAGAAGGACGAGATAAAGTTTTAGTTGAAGCCTTTTTGAGCGCTTCCAACAGGCAGGCTGTCAAACTATGTTGTTATCTGTTCAGTATTGAATGCAGTCTGCAGGCAGCGACCTCGATGATGCCTCTCAGCTACAGTTACAGGAGGCCCTCGCCGTCTTGCTCGCAACAGCTCAACAGCCCAACAATTCCGCTTCTCCTTCTTCTTCTGCTCCTGCTTCTTCTACGAATACCATTTTCTATGGCAAACAACCTGCTCATAGTGAAGAAGAAGATGAGATGAAATTGTTACTATTAATGCAGGCCACCGAAGAAATGCTTCAAGCGGGACGGATTGATGAAGTAAAATAAATGGGACTTGCCTTGTATTGGATGTCTGCGTAAAGTGTGGTGTGAGGAGACTTATATATATACAAGCTCATATAATGTTGTATATGGTGGCAAAGGAGTAGGAGCGAATACGTGCTGGCAAGGCTCCTCATGCTATGGACATGTCACGCTATGGTTTAGAACCACCGCCTCTAAGCAAGTGGAATGATGTGACTGCCTGGAAGAATGCTCTTCACAATGCTCAAAGCCAACTTCAGCACCAAACAATAAGGTGACAGATCACACCCACAGGCACAGGAGATCTATGCAATGTTGGAGAAAATGTCTTGGGAGATGAAGGTAGCAGGATATTTCTCAGATCCAGAGCTTGCATTGAGTTGTATATCCAAAAAAAAAAAAACTGATTCGTGACAGTGGGAGTATTACCAGAAGACCTGATGAAATTTATTGATAAGTTTCTCTATTGTTTTCTTTTGTCTTTCGATGTAACTCATGGAAGAGTATCCCATGGAGGCGGATCTGTTTCAGATCAGAATATTTATGAAGCACTTTTTGCTTTGCAATGATATGAGCATCTTCAACGAGTCACTATATTGGCAGGCATAAAGGGTGCTGTTGGAATTATCACACCTTGCAAGCTACAGCTGAAATGTTTTGCTGCACAAGCAACACACTTGATATTTTGTGGCAGCTTCTTCACAGGTGAAAATACATTTGGTTTGCTTTCTCGGGGAGGTCATGGGTTTTGACAACGAGAGTATCATAAATATACAATCACTCCCTGGAGAATATTTCTGTCCAGTTGGTAGGCAGCGTGTTTACCCTAATGAGGCTGTGCAAACCCAATGTACACATCCTTACTGCAAGCCTTGCCTAACTTATGTGCTGAGTACTACTAGGGCCTGCCCTTATGATGGGTATTTGGTTACTGATACAGATTCGAAGGCAGTGCAAGAGGAAAATCCGGTATTGGCTGATGCTATAGGCCGTGTGACAGTTCATTGCCTGCACCACAAGAGCGGCTGCACTTGGCAAGGGCCTCTTTCAGAGAGTATAGCTCATGGTAATGGTTACCAGTATGGTTCATCCCCTGTTGTATGTAATAGATGTGGCACCCAGTTTGTTCACCGACAAGGACAAGAGCATGGCCGTTAACAGAGTTTGGACCTTCAGCAGGCCGAGGAAGAGAAGTTCTGGTTGGTTGGGTTCTTTGTTGCAGCCCCGTCCATCTTGTGATCGACTATGGGAGCTTAATCAGGCACGATATTCTCTATACCATTAATTCTTATGTTGTTATTTAATTGAATCATTAAATAACTCTACTCTTCATATAAATGTCTCGTGTGATGGTATGTTGTTTGGTTTCCACTTTCCTGGCTCATTTGTATTTGTTTTGGCGTTAGAAATGATTGCGCTGGTTGAAGCCTTTTATATTGTTTTCTGGGTTTTAATAAATATTAGTTGGGTGAACTTTGTTCTTAAGTCTAATAAAACAAAAGAGGTGGGGGTCCTGTAATGAACACCCCCTAGTTCCTTATGTTGGTCTCACGATTTGAATGTTTTATCAAACATTGTTGTTGGACTCAACCTTATAGTTCCTGTTTTGTTCTTATTCTTGTTTCGGTTCGAGATCTGTAGTCCTGGGTTATGTCGGGTATTTGCGAATTAGGGATTGAGTACTGTGAGTGCATTGTGTATAGGTGAATGATGCTTTTCCTGTCTCTATTCTTTTCTTTTAGTTGTTTTAGTTTCTAGTAACCCTTCCCGGTTGGCTTGGTGTGTGCTTAGCTTGACTGATTATCGAATTGAGCCAAGTTGATATTACTCTCAACTAGGTTAGTTGCTTTTGTTATTTTTTTTTTTAAATCGCTCGAAGAAATACTTTTATTCGTCAAGCGTCATGGTTGATCTTCATAATTTGATATCAATTCATGTTCACCGTTTGGAGATTGTTTTCTTTGGAACCACCTTCTCTCCCTTGGTGATTGTTGTATGTTTGAGGAATGTAGCTGATCCTATGGAATGCCTTCTTTAGACGTTACTCACATTTCTTTTAGATAGCTTAAAATGTCAGAGGAAATACTCTTTTTCGTACCTTGATTTTGTTTCACACATGTTGGAGGATACGAGATCTACTTGATCATTAGTGAGGAAGTTACAAATCTTAAAATTGGGATGCTGGTTTTATGCGTGAGAAATTACTCTACGTCTTGCTCCGTAAGATGCTTAAATTTCATTCTTCTGCGACTTAGAGGTTGGTGTGTTTGGAAACTCATTGGTTGACTGGTTTTTGTGATGATCGTTGTGATACGACCTCCTTGCTGTCATTGTAGTAGAATGGTTATGTGTTGACCAGAAAGGTTTAAGTCAACTTGTTGTTGACGACAGATCCTTTGGAAGCTATGTATCCTGTGTTGTGTTCTTGTGAATGATTGAGTAACCCTCTTGTAAGATTTATAATGGTTATGTTTGGTCTTGCAGTTTGTCCTTTTCTTAAGACATTCTCTTGATTAGAAGAAAGTTTAATAGAAGGATTGTTAGGATAGGATGTAACCCATACGAGGTCATTTGTGCGTTTCATCCCTTTTCTCATCCAATTTATTTATTCTCATGCTTGACATAAAATTAACTGTTATAGGCACATCATCTTAATATTAATAAGTCATGTTGGTTTAGATATTCTCATGTCGATTGATTGTTTGGGATCTTCCAGTGGCATAGTGAATCCTTGGCTTGGTGAACTAACTTAAACAAATAGGGACAGATCACGTTTGAAATTAATTCTCTTCCTGTAATTGTTTTTGTTTCGAAATGTTATCTTGTTAATGACGGTCATTATTGTGATATGGGTGAAATTCACTATGATGTTTATTAACTGCTCCTATGAGAAAATGATAATTAAATAGAGTTAGTGCCGTCCCTTTTATTTAGACATTTTATGCTTTTGGACAGCTCTTTAATTGCTCTTGTTTAGACTCTTGAATTATTGTTTTCTTCTTCAACGGTGCTTTTCTTCCTTGAAACAGTTAGATAACAACATATTGTCTTAATGTTATAGCTTTTATCGTGCTCAGTTCTTGCGAACTGACATGTGCTAACAAATGTGCAGGAGGATTTCCTGAGTAGAAAAGAAAAAAAAAGAGAGAAAAAAGAAACACGTGTAGAAAGTGGATTCCAGCCTTCTTAGGAACTGTTGTTGTACGAATGTTTTTCTTTTGCTTTACAGCATTGGTATGGAAATTGTGGAGACTATCTAGAAGGCATTGTGTTATAATTTTGTATTGTTCTCATGTAGGTTGTTGTTATCGTTTGAAAGTCAATTTGAGAAATATTATTGTCAATAAGATTAAATGAACTTGTTTTGACATGTGTATCCTTTGTTGAATTTTCACTTTTCAGAATATGATTTATCCTTGAATTGTCAAACCTAATTCTAATTATCCAAACTTGAATCATCTTGCATCGCTCTAGTTACCTTGGTCTTGTGTCGTTTGGTAGAGGACTATGTTTTTGAACCTAGCAAAAAAAAACAAGAGAAACAAATATACCTTGTGATCCCGCGTAAACAAATCAACAATCTTTTATTGTGGTGAGTCCTTAGAACGGTCTTAAGGTGAAATCAATGATTAAATTCTTGGAAGATAACAAGATTATAATAAATAGAAGGAACTTGCCTAAGAAACTCTTCGATCTGTCTTACCCGTTGAAAATGTAAACAATATACTTATTTCTATCTCTTCAAGTGAAGCCCAAGTGAAACCTTTAATTTTTTTCTGATTAGACTCTTGACCCCAATGAAATCTTATTAACAACTAATAAGATCTTAATGATGAATCCAAGAGTTAGACAGTCATGTACTGGAATAAAATAAAATAAAATAAAATTGACCGCTTGAAAAGGTAAAACATATATGTTCAAAAGCACAACGTCAAAACAGATTGATAAAGTTAAGAGCCTTGAGAAATTAACTGCCTCCTCACAAATGAATAAGTTAATCAAGTAAATGAAGTAACCTCTTGCTATCCAATAATTGGTTTACACTGTATATTAACATTAACAGGGTAGGAGAAAATTCTTCAAAGGAGACATGAACTTCAGATTCTCCTATCATGATCTCTCTGGGAAAAGTAAAGAATGTAAAAGCACTTACAGCTAAAACATGATTCTAAAGAAACCTTCTGTGGGAAAACCTTGTTGTAAAATTGCATACTTTAGATGAACCATTGTGTCCTAAGTGTGTGCCTCATGTTTATCTGTAACCAATGTGGGTCCGTGTTGTGGAAAGCATGTCTTTAGTTGATTGTATTCCCTAGAGAACTTGTGTAGTGTCGTATTATCTTCAAGTAAGTCAAAAAAAAAAAAGTTATCCTGTATTTCACTGTGTTGTCCTTGTGTTGGTATTTTTGGTGTGTTACATTTTGGTATCAGAGCGTAGGTTCATGCTCTCGAACCTATGGGCCGGATTGGTGTTATATGATGATGTTACATGGTGGTGGTGGTGTTACATGATGATACTGCATGATGATGATGATGTTGCATGATGGTGGTAGATATTGGAAGAGTAATGTGCTTTAAACGTGATGTGATTATTGTCGTAATTGTGATATTGTGAACGCACATTATGGGTATGTCACCTTGTGCGTGTTTGTGATCATGTTGATATGTTTGGGGATGGGAGTATTCTCTCTCCTTCTTGTGGATTCTAGGAAGAGTTCACGTGTGAATTATTGTTTGTGATGTGTGAAAAGAATTCTAATGTGGATGACATAGTGTTGGAATATTGTGACATATTGTGATATGTAGGTGTATCAATGTGTTGTATGACTAGATTGATGTTAAAAGAGATGAGTTGTATCATGATGTTTTTACCATGTTTTGAAGAAATGTGTGTACCACCTTGTTATGTAGCAATGGATGTTATGTTGTGATGTTATTATGTTCATCGTATATCTGAGTTATGTGATATGTAATGATTCATGTCGTGATTTAGGGTCATACGATGAGAGTATGAACCCTATCGTATTGTGATTGCACTTTGGGTGCAGAATGTGGTAAAGTGATGTATTACGCCCTGTGGATGTATGATTGTGATCTACCCTGTATACATACCATACGTGAGACGTTATGGTAGTTATGTGTGTGCCACCGTTATGTTAGTGATGTTGTTGTATGTTATGTTGTGAACCTTACACTAACCGATCCTGAGGGAAATCGGTAGAAGTGTATGTTGAGAGTGAGGAATGGTGTACCATGGGTCAATAACTCGAGCTAAAACTCGGTTTAGTAGATAACATGTGATTCTTTCCTCTCTCCCTATGTGGTTGTATGTATGCAACCTTAGTGTATCTATGACTATGTTTAGCCTTGTCGAAGGGTGGCGGGATGATTCAGATGGAGGTGATGACAGTTGTATTATTGATATGTATTTTACGAGCTGAGGCTCGATGTTCCGAGTGCTAGCAACTCGTTGAGTACCCCTTTGGTGGCTAGATAAGGCCACACAGTTATCGTAATGTGACATTATTATAAGTTGATTTTATTCGTAAATTGAGCTTTTACTTTATTTTGCAAGGACCAGCATCTTTTCTTGATTGCAATGCTTTACAATTTTGGGCATTTCCTTGGTTTGTGGCACTAACATGGGGATTTTGATACTAACTTTGGCTATTTGGCCATTTATTTTAGCTTGATTTGGGGTCTTCTTTTAAATTTGGAATTCTTACCGCCTTGCCCAAGGCTTGTACTTTGCCACTTGGCACTTTGACTGGATTGTTGTGCTGGTTCTAATGTCGTGATGTGTGGAATAGGGTCATGGGATGCACCATGGATTGGTTGGACCTATGGACCCGCTTCGTTGTATGGGGGTACGCCCCAAGGGGTACATATAACTAGCGGGTTGTTGAACCACGCGTTATTATGTCACTTGGGTTAGGAGTGTTCGAACTCTATGTGTCTTGGACCATAGGGACAACCGGCCTCCTTGAGGGAGGCATAAGAGTTTGAGGGAGGCATAAGAGTTTGAGGGAGGCATAAGAGACTTGAGGGAGGCATAAGAGTTTGAGGGAGGCATAAGAGTTTGAGGGAGGCATAAGAGACTTGAGGGAGGCATAAGAGGGGAGGCATAAGAGACTTGAGGGAGGCATAAGAGTTTGAGGGAGGCTTATGATATTTGTCTGTATGGTTGATGTTTCAGGATATATGTTGAGTTATTGTGATGTTTGGTAGTGGTCTTTTGATGTATGTGTTACTCATGTCAGATGGATATGTGTTGTGATGTTGTGGTTATGTCATTGATTCCCTTGTGGACACTATGTACCTGTAGCATGGTTTGGTGTTATGTGAGTTTTTCATTGATGCAAATTGAGGAAATGTCTAGTGGATTGTAGTACTCTTTTTTTTTAGTATTTTATATGTCAGTCATAGATGTGTGACGTGTACTATGTTATGTGGACTGTGCCTATTCCATTCCGTATTTGTAACCTTTGTGGTGTAATACAATCTTGAAGTATATACTTGTGTGCTTGTGAATCATAGTGTCTTTTGAACTGATAGGGTGTTGTGTTAGCAGTTCATGTTGGGCACCCACAATAAGGAATAAATCAAAACTCTTCAATGATGAAATTTTAAAAGAAATTAAACTAAGAATAATGATAATGGAAAGAGACTAATGAAATGATGAACAAGAAAGAACTACCAATCTTCACAGAACATTGAAAGTTAAAAATTCTACCAAATGTTCCTAAGGCTACCTTGTGACCATGCTTTAATCAACTAAAATTTTAAACCATAGGGTGTGTCTTCTTCTTTATCTATCCCTTGTTGCATACCATTTCCTTTCCTCTGTGTAATGTCGCATCGAGGACGATGCTTTCTTAAGGGGAGGAGAATGTAATGCCCAGCTGGGCATCAGATCCTTTCTTCCACCTCGGGCCTTCATCTCCTTGCCCGCCCCACCTCCTTTAATTCCGTTGACTTGCATTTTCCTTGCTTCCTGGCCCCTGCTGCTTACTGATTTCCGTTTGAAATGTTTTGTTTGAACAAGGAGGTTGGTTTTGTTGGGATTTGTGAGGCAAAATGAGATTATGTTGGGATCTCTTGATGACATGTGAGAGCTTGAGCAACCAGAAGGCATCGTGTCTTATCGCTAGTAATTTTTACTATGACCGAAGATCCTTTCGGATTTGGGCGAGTTCTCTAGGAAAATGCGATCGATCTTCTTACCATGAACCTTCACATTCGTGAATGGACATATGATTACGCTTCCACATATGTTGATCCAATGAATGTATTGAATGGTTTATCGTTTTGACCTATTGTGATTTGGGATGTTCATCTGAAATTGAAGTTTGGTACCTGATCACTTGCGTAAGAGGGTTTGGATTCTCCAAAATCATTTCGTTTAGGACCAATGGACATCATGTTGATCACATTATCTTTGAAGTGTTCCTTTGATGAGAGTGTGCTGGTTGTTGCCATGCCATGAACAGAATGGATGCCTTGAGAGCAAACAAAGGCACCATTCAGCTGCATGACTGAGTGAGCCCAAGGAACCTGGTGTTATCCCGATGTTCGCTTCTTTTCGACCACGACTAACATGGAAGAAGCTGACCAAATTTTGCAAGTCTTGCAGCCGTAGTAGAAGGACGAGATAAAGTTTTAGTTGAAGCCTTTTTGAGCCAGCTTCCATGGGAGTCATAGAAACTATGTTGTTATCTTTTTAGTATTGAATGTAAGTCTACGGCGTGTTACCTCCATGATGCCTCTTAGCTAGGTGTTGATTCAGAGGTGTGTTCTTGCTCAATGGGATCAACAGCCAACAATTCCGCTTTCCTTCTTCTTCGCTCCTGCTTCTTCTACTGAATACCATTTTCTATGGCAAACAACCTTCTCATAGTGAAGAAGAAGATGAGATGAATTTGTTAGCTTATTAATTAATGCAGCCACCGAAGAAATGCTTCAAGCGGGATGGATTGATGAAGTAAAATAAATGGGACTTCTCCTTGTATTGGATGTCTCGTAAAGTGTGGTTCTCCTTGAGAGACTTATATATATACAAGCTCATATAATTTTTGTATATGGTGGCAAAGGAGTAGGAGCGAATACGTCATGGCGAGGCTCCTCAGGAGAGAGATGTGCAAGGAGATGATGAAGGATAGAAATTAAGCAAAAATGATGTGACTTGGATGTAGAAGAATGGTTTAAAGCTAAAATGGTGCATGCTTTTGTATAAGGTGACAGATCACACCCACGGGCACAGGAGATCTATGCAATGTTGGAGAAAATGTCTTGGGAGATGAAGGTAGCAGGATATTTCTCAGATCCAGAGCTTGCATTGAGTTGTATATCCAAAAAAAAAACTGATTCGTGACAGTGGGAGTATTACCAGAAGACCTGATGAAATTTATTGATAAGTTTCTCTATTGTTTTCTTGTTGTCTTTCGATGTAACTCATGGAAGAGTATCCCATGGAGGCGGATCTGTTTCAGATCAGAATATTTATGAAGCACTTTTTGCTTTGCAATGATATGAGCATCTTCAACGAGTCACTATATTGGCAGGCATAAAGGGTGCTGTTGGAATTATCACACCTTGCAAGCTACAGCTGAAATGTTTTGCTGCACAAGCAACACACTTGATATTTTGTGGCAGCTTCTTCACAGGTGAAAATACATTTGGTTTGCTTTCTCGGGGAGGTCATGGGTTTTGACAACGAGAGTATCATAAATATACAATCACTCCCTGGAGAATATTTCTGTCCAGTTGGTAGGCAAAGTGTGTTTACCCTAATGAGGCATGCAAAACCCAATGTACACATCCTTTCTGCAAGCCTTGCCTAACTTATGTGCTGAGTACTACTAGGGCCTGCCCTTATGACGGGTATTTGGTTACTGATACAGATTCGAAGGTAGTGCAAGAGGCAAATCCGGTATTGGCTGATGCTATAGGCCGTGTGACAGTTCATTACCTGCACCACAAGAGCGGCTGCACTTGGCAAGGGCCTCTTTCAGAGAGTATAGCTCATGGTAATGGTTACCAGTATGGTTCATCCCCTGTTGTATGTAATAGATGTGGCACCCAGTTTGTTCACCGACAAGGACAAGAGCATGGCCGTTAACAGAGTTTGGACCTTCAGCAGGCTGAGGAAGAGAAGTTGCGCTGGTTGGGTTGCTGTTGCAGGCCCCGTCCATCTTGTGATCGACTGCGGGAGCTTAATCAGGCACGATATTCTCTATACCATTGATTCTTATGCTGTTATTTAATTGAATCATTAAATAACTCTACTCTTCATATAAATGTCTCGTGTGATGGTATGCTGTTTGGTTTCCACTTCCCTTGCTCATTTGTATTCCTTTTTGGCGTTAGAAATGATTGCGTTGGTTGAAGCCTTTTATATTGTTTTCTGGTTTTAATAAATATTAGTTGGGTGAACTTTGTTCTTAAGTCTAATAAAACAAAAGAGGTGGGGGTCCTGTAATGAACACCCCCTAGTTCCTTATGTTGGTCTCACGATTTGAATGTTTTATCAAACATTGTTGTTGGACTCAACCTTATAGTTCCTGTTTTGTTCTTATTCTTGTTTCGGTTCGAGATCTGTAGTCTGGGTTATGTCGGGTATTTGCGAATTAGGGATTGAGTACTGCGAGTGCATTGTGTATAGGTGAATGATGCTTTTCCTGTCTCTATTCTTTTCTTTTAGTTGTTTTAGTTTCTAGTAACCCTTCCCGGTTGGCTTGGTGTGTGCTTAGCTTGACTGATTATCGAATTGAGCCAAGTTGATATTACTCTCAACTAGGTTAGTTGCTTTTGTTATTTTTTTTTAAATCGCTCGAAGAAATACTTTTATTCGTCAAGCGTCATGGTTGATCTTCATAATTTGATATCAATTCATGTTCACCGTTTGGAGATTGTTTTCTTTGGAACCACCTTCTCTCCCTTGGTGACTGTTGTATGTTTGAGGAATGTAGCTGATCCTATGGAATGCCTTCTTTAGACGTTACTCACATTTCTTTTAGATAGCTTAAAATGTCAGAGGAAATACTCTTTTTCGTACCTTGATTTTGTTTCACACATGTTGGAGGATACGAGATCTACTTGATCATTAGTGAGGAAGTTACAAATCTTAAAATTGGGATGTTGGTTTTATGCGTGAGAAATTACTCTACGTCTTGCTCCGTAAAGATGCTTAAATTTCATTCTTCTGCAACTTAGAGGTTGGTGTGTTTGGAAACTCATTGGTTGACTGGTTTTTGTGATGATCGTTGTGATACGACCTCCTTGCTGTCATTGTAGTAGAATGGTTATGTGTTGACCAGAAAGGTTTAAGTCAACTTGTTGTTGACGACAGATCCTTTGGAAGCTATGTATCCTGTGTTGTGTTCTTGTGAATGATTGAGTAACCCTCTTGTAAGATTTATAATGGTTATGTTTGGTCTTGCCAAGTTTGTCCTTTTTCTTAAGACATTCTCTTGATTAGAAGAAAGTTTAATAGAAGGATTGTTAGGATAGGATGTAACCCATACGAGGTCATTTGTGCGTTTCATCCCTTTTCTTCCAATTTATTTATTCTGTACTGACATAAAATTAACTGTTATAGGCACATCATCTTAATATTAATAAGTCATGTTGGTTTAGATATTCTCATGTCGATTGATTGTTTGGGATCTTCCAGTGGCATAGTGAATCCTTGGCTTGGTGAACTAACTTAAACAAATAGGGACAGATCACGTTTGAAATTAATTCTCTTCCTGTAATTGTTTTTGTTTCGAAATGTTATCTTGTTAATGACGGTCATTATTGTGATATGGGTGAAATTCACTATGATGTTTATTAACTGCTCCTATGAGAAAATGATAATTAAATAGAGTTAGTGCCGTCCCTTTTATTTAGACATTTTATGCTTTTGGACAACTCTTTAATTGCTCTTGTTTAGACTCTTGGATTATTGTTTTCTTCATCAACGGTGCTTTTCTTCCTTGAAACAGTTAGATAACAACATATTGTCTTAATGTTATAGCTTTTATCGTGCTCAGTTCTTGCGAACTGACATGTGCTAACAAATGTGCAGGAGGATTTCCTGAGTAGAAAAGAAAAAAAAGAGAGAGAAAAAGAAACACGTGTAGAAAGTGGATTCCATCCTTCTTAGGAACTGCTGTTGTACGAATGTTTTTCTTTTGCTTTACAACATTGGTATGGAAATTGTGGAGACTATCTAGAAGGCATTGTGTTATAATTTTGTATTGTTCTCATGTAGGTTGTTGTTATCGTTTGAAAGTCAATTTGAGAAATATTATTGTCAATAAGATTAAATGAACTTGTTTTGACATGCGTATCCTTTGTTGAATTTTCACTTTTCAGAATATGATTTATCCTTGAATTGTCAAACCTAATTCTAATTATCCAAACTTGAATCATCTTGCATCGCTCTAGTTACCTTGGTCTTGTGTCGTTTGGTAGAGGACTATGTTTTTGAACCTAGCAAAAAGAAAACAAGAGAAACAAATATACCTTGTGATCCCGCGTAAACAAATCAACAATCTCTTATTGTGGTGAGTCCTTAGAACGGTCTTAAGGTGAAATCAATGATTAAATTCTTGGAAGATAACAAGATTATAATAAATAGAAGGAACTTGCCTAAGAAACTCTTCGATCTGTCTTACCCGTTGAAAATGTAAACAGTATACTTATTTCTATCTCTTCAAGTGAAGCCCAAGTGAAACCTTTAATTTTTCTGATTAGACTCTTGACCCCAATGAAATCTTATTAACAACTAATAAGATCTTAATGATGAATCCAAGAGTTAGACAGTCATGTACTGGAATAAAATAAAATAAAATAAAATTGACCGCTTGAAAAGGTAAAACATATATGTTCAAAAGCACAACGTCGAAAACAGATTGATAAAGTTAAGAGCCTTGAGAAATTAACTGCCTCCTCACAAATGAATAAGTTAATCAAGTAAATGAAGTAACCTCTTGCTATCCAATAATTGGTTTACACTGTATATTAACATTAACAGGGTAGGAGAAAATTCTTCAAAGGAGACATGAACTTCAGATTCTCCTATCATGATCTCTCTGGGAAAAGTAAAGAATGTAAAAGCACTTACAGCTAAAACATGATTCTAAAGAAACCTTCTGTGGGAAAACCTTGTTGTAAAATTGCATACTTTAGATGAACCATTGTGTCCTAAGTGTGTGCCTCATGTTTATCTGTAACCAATGTGGGTCCGTGTTGTGGAAAGCATGTCTTTAGTTGATTGTATTCCCTAGAGAACTTGTGTAGTGTCGTATTATCTTCAAGTAAGTCAAAAAAGAAGTTAATTTCTATTTTAGTTGAGTTACCTATATTTGATTTTCTACATCAAATGTACTGTCCTTGTGTTGGATTCCTATGAATGATATGTTTCTCAAACACTATTATTGAAAATCCTACATTGTCTATTTAGAGAAAGATTTCCCTTCAATAAGTGCAGTCCTTGCACATTGCATATTTTTTCAATTCAATAAGTGCATTTGTGCACATGATCTAGTTTATAAGATCCTTTCCCAGTTTTAGTTCATTTTGGAAGGGTTGGAACTTCCGAAAGGCATATTTTTGTTACATACTTTAGACTCCATGCCCAATGGATAAGAGCAAGGAACTAGTCTACAAGATAGCACTTAGCTTTCCCCGTAGGATCGCCAAAAATGTTGACAATTTTTGCACTTGTGAAAAATGTGCAACTCAAAACTTCGTTATGATGGATAGCCTTGGTGAAGTATACCTTAGTTAGGGGATTTTCTATCAGATAATATTGTTACTATTGAATTAATTAATGATTACATGAAATCTACAACTATGTGCATTGTTACAAGAATAACATATCACATAGTCTGCAATTTCTTGACTATCTTCAACAAAAGAACACAAGACCCCAAAGGACATCCTTGTTATCTCGATGAAGTCATCCAATTGAAGAATAAATAAAATGTTGAGTCTTGGAATAGTAAACATAAATGTAGACTACGAGAAAATCATAGTTATTCTTGGATGTTACGGTATTCTTAATGATCTTTCCTTCATGATTAAGACATTTAATTATTATTGGGTTGTTTAGTTCATTATACAATCAATACCAGAAAGCGTAAATGTAGAAAAAAATACACAACTCAATTTCTGAATTTAATGTCTTATTCATAAGGAATTTCAAATGTCCCCACATAAGTCATGGGGTGTAATCAAAAGTAAAATATAGTTAATGAAATAAGAGGTACATAGGCATGAAAGAGAAAATATAGGAGTATGAGTCAACCCATCATTGCCTTAAATTTTCTCCTTCGGTGATGAATCTTCATCTTCATCTTCACCACTGCAAGTATTGTACCTGAAAATAAAAAAAGAGGAAAATTATCAATTAAGAGCTCAGGGTTAATCCATATTCCTAAATTGTCCTTTTTCATGCATATGAATCTCTTAACAACAAGATATATAGATTACTTGAACATCATACTGCATGTACCTGATTTTCTCACTCATGATGAAGGAGGAAAGAGAAAAGAAAACTATGGACATAAGAGAGGCCAAAAAGCCTAAATATTTTCTAACAATTTCCTTAAGTGTGTAGGTGCAGGTTGCAGTAAAGAAGAAAATAAATCATGTTTTACAGTCTTCACTGGTAGATAAAGGTTGCAGTTCTCAAATTATTTCCATCTTATGGTACATGAAGAAGATAAATCATAAGTATATGTTCCCAATTGAAACTAAAGAAGAAGGAATTCTAAGGAAATTTTGACAAGGCTTCGCCATATGAAATGGACTTTTTAAAACTTTCCAAAGATACGTATCAAAGCTGTAATAAAATGAAATGCAATACTAAAAAAATTGCAAAATCAAGAATAAATAAAGAAGTATGAATGTCATATCAAAGGAAGGATACCGATATCTGGATTGAAATACCTCAAGTCACAAATTGAAAAATACATGGATATATACAAATTTTAGAAAAAATAATTCATTCATGTAGGACATTTAAAAGTCCATATACAAAATTATTGCAATACAACTTCATCAATTAAAGTGCACTACTAAAGACAACTCATGCATTATGGTAAAGATGCTACAGAGGTTAAAAAAATTGATTATATTTTCATAGAAAAATACTAGATATCAGTAGCTCGAATGCTCAAAGAAATCTCTAAAGTAGGGATCACAAAGTTTAGGTAGAAATATCAAAGGCACCAAGAGCCAAAATTTTGGAAGAGTAACAGATCACGTAGAAGAGAATCGATCTGGTAAAGATCAAAGCTTCATGTTTTCATCAGTGGCCAAAGATAGAATTTTTGTAGAGCCTAGATGAGACAAATGGAGCTACAATATGCAAATCCCCACAACAGATATGGATTTAGCTCAAAACAAGATCAAATTTTCAAAGATATATAGATAAACATTCAAGAAAAGAAGCATATTCAAATTACTGAGCCATTTAAAGAAGGATGAATCCAGAGTTACCTCCACGAGTTAGGAAATGAAGTTCCAATGGTAATAGCTGAATCATTAAATTGAAGGAGCCATCACAAAATTCCCACCTCAAAAGAAGGTTCATCAAGAACAGTGATTCAAACAGGCCAACACAGAAACCATGGCGGCCAACTCATAGAACTTGGTAAATATACAACCAGACCAACCTCAAGAGCCGAGCTTCAGGACTCCAACAATGGCATCAAAGAAAAATTTTCCAGGGCTTCACCCACGAACTAGATGTGAAATAAAAAATGAATGGGGTTCAATTTTTTTAACTCACCCATCTCATTCGTGTCTTAACCTAACTCACCCAGAGTTAGTGATCAAACGATCCAAAATAAAAAGTACAAAGATCAATGCTCATAATTGATCACCCAAATTCAAAGCAAACCACCATGGTTAAAGTTTTTACCGACCGCATTCAATGCAATACAGAATGCAGAAGATCAACGAATGAAGTTACATCGTGTAAAGGATCAACTGGAGGAAATCAAATCAACAAAATTGATTCAAACCTCATCTTGACTCATGAAAATGGAGGGTCTTTTGATTGAATTAGCACTTTTTATTATTAAAAAAAGTGTCAAATTGGTCTGCAAACCTAACAAAATATGATTAGATGTGGAGGGGCGGGCCCTTTTTTGTTTTGAGACATTTTGGAAAAGGGAAAAAGTCAAATGTTGAGTCCACATCAAAAAGTCAAAGCGGAGCATCATAGCCATTTGAAATTTTGAGCTTTATTTCAAAAGGGCATAAAATTTTAAAATTACCCGTGACCCTGCTTATGTAAAAGGAAAAAGTCAAATGTTGAGTCCGCATCATAAAATTCAAAGCAGAGCATCAGAGCCATTTGAAATTTTGAGATTTATTTCAAAAGGGCGTAAAATCGTAAAATGACCCGCGACCATGCTTATGTTAAAGGAAAAATTCAAATGTAGAGCTTGCGTAAAAAATGTCAAGGCAGATAGCCAGTGCAATTTGAGAATTTGAAACTTTTTTTAAAAAAGGGAGCAAAGTTTAAAAGTGACTCGTGCCCCCACTAAGGACCAAACAAAGTCACATATTCAATAAGTAAAAAGTAGAGTGTCGGGTCAATTTGAGATTTTGAGCCCTTTTTGAAAAAAGGAAAAAGTCTTTAAGTCACCCACGACTCCACCCAAGCATCAAAAGTGAAAATCGGGAAGCAGGTGGTGGTGCATTTTAAAATTTTAAGCCTTTTTCGGAAAAGCTAGCAAAGTATCAAAGGTAACTTGTAATCCCACTTTGACCAGATTCAGACATGGGTAAGGCCCAGATTAAAAGCAAATGGGTGGAAGGAATATTAAAAATAAAATTTCTATCAGAAACACGAAAAAAGGATTTTCCAAGCCCATTTTTGATCAATTTTTTCCTTCGTTGACTATCTTTTCGAAGTAATAAAAGACAGAGTTCTTCATAGAAACCTTGAGTCAAGCTTGAACAATCAACAATGGCAGCTAGTGGGGAATTTATCATAAATTTTCTAGCTCGAATGGAGCTCAACAATGCAAATACAAAAATGATTAAGTTTGCAATACTCTTACACCTTAATTCGAGTCCTGAGTTTACCGATTCAACCATGGTTAGAAAGTGAAAATATTATCACTGCAAATGGATAAGGTCACATACCTTCAGCAAAATGGCATATCAACAAGAATATAGAATCTGCATGCACAAAGAAGAAAAATTGTTCATCAAACAAAACTTATTTTTAGAAAATTATCACTCATCGTTTTCTTAAAAATAGAACAGTTGACTACAGTTTTCTGAGTTGTAACCAATGGTTGTTAATGCCTCTTTGTATTTGCATGTTCTATTTTTATTCCTTTATTTATTAATATATGAAGGATAAAAATAGGATGCATCGACGAGTACCAATTTTTCCTATTTTAGGAAGTATGTGCCTTGGCAAAACACAAAGGGAGTTAGAGAGCAATTTTAGATATAGGAGTCTTTGCAGCAATTTTCTGCCGCTTTTCCTTTGAATGTGAAGTATTTTCTTCCTTTCCAATTATTTTCAATCTTGTGTATGTTTCCATTAATCTTATGAATTTTTAATTCCCCGATCAATGATCTTACCCTGCTTCCAAATTCGGTAATTTCGCATAATGTTAATGTGTATGTGTAACTTAGTAGTATTGTTGTGATTTTATCCTCGATACATCAAAGTGTTTACACTTAATTATCTTCAGAAATTTTTTGGCATGTGTATCAGAAATTAATTCCATATCAATTGTGCATGTACTTAGTCAAAGACCTCATACAAGTTTGGTGTATCACCTTAGTTTTAATTTCATTTTACAGTCATCTTTTACCCTTAAACCCTAGAAAATCATTTTAGGATACATCAATAAGGAACCGGCCTTGATATCGAGACTCACCTAAAAATAGGTATACCCACAGACTTGAGGTGTTTCCATTGTATCTATGAAAGAGAGAGATAAAATTTGCAAGCCTAGAAAAATTACAGCCATCTCTCTACATGGTGCACTTTCGAGAGATAACACTTAGTTCTTGGTCCTTTATTTTGAATACATAACTATGTATTTATAGGATTCCCTTGTTTTAATTTTGTAATTAACAACTAGAATTCTAAAACATAAGTGAAAAATATTCCTCACAGATAGAAGAGACCCAATAAAGTGAGCGTGTCTCTCCTAGATGGGCGTTGGTGTTTAAAGTCATAAAATATAAATCAATAAAATACTTATTGGGATATAGGCTATGTAAAAGAAAATAGAAAACAAGAAAAAAATTAAAAGAGGCCAAAGATAGTTGTTAATTACTAGTTTTCTTGCTTACGAATCATATAAATTCTGTTATGGTTTTATAACCTAGAAATGTACCCAAGTGTGCAATTTTATATCTACATTTTCCCCACTTTATATTTTTCGGTGAATACTCGATAGCATAAAGTATATATAATATGCATACCTTATGATCCTATAGAGCGTGTGATGAATAACATATCAAGTGGAAAATTGAAGTTTGGAATGATGCAAAGTGAAGTGTAGAGACTAGGAAAGGAAGGTCACCCTAGGGTTGAAGTGTATTCATTGTACTTGTTTTTGTAACTTGTAGTTACTTCTTCACGGAAGGATGGACCTACAAAACAAGAGAATGAATGTAGTCAAAGTCCTATATATTATAAATAAGAAAAATATGTGCATAAGCATGTAAAATTATGTAGAGTTGTGTAATGGAAAGAGTGCACCGAGACAAAAGAGTGTAAAACTATATAAAAGTGTCCTAAAATGTTGTGTAGAGTCATTTTTTTGGGTGATATCATGTTAAAAGATAGTTTTTGGGTGAACTCACGCAAAGTGTGAGTTGTTTCTGTGATCTCAAGCCAAATGCAAGTTTTTTTGGTGATCTCACACCAAGTGAGAGTTTTTGGGAAATCTCACACCAAAGAGTAAGTGTTGGGGAGAGAGGTCTAGTGTTACTCTCCATCCACGAATCTACCCGATAATCACCACTATAGATGATACGTGCACTGATTTATTGAGTTGTCTCAAATCGGTATGATTGTATTGATTGTTACGATTGTATCAATTGTTCCGATTGAAATGGATTGTCGGAGATTACATGCATGATGTAACTGAAGGACAATGAATGTAATTGTATAACTTATCTAAAGGATTCTATGAACTATGTTGATCTAAGAAGATGACTCTGTGTGCTTCTAGGAAATTAGTGCCTAAATGAGGACTAAGGTTCCCAGGTCCTACTATCTGGTGTTGGGTGCTAGTGTATGTGCTATGTTGAGGACCCAAGTCGGATAATGGGCCATTCTATGACTAAGTTCCTATTTCTTTTTTTTACTATGCATATTTTTACTATAGCTTTAAGATGTTTTATGGGTGATTTATTCACCCAATGCATTCCCCCATCATTTGCGGTACATACGACATTGGTAGAAGAATGTGGCCCTAAGAGAAGACGTGAACTTTTATTGAAGTGGATACCTACAATGGGTATGGTATGTGTATTGTAAAAACCAAGGCACATGCAAAAAAAGTGGCTAGTAACATGTGTTAGTTGAAAAATTAACAAACATGCAATAGAAGACAATGTAATAACAAAGTGTGAAGATAAAGTGGATCAGAATATTAGGTTTACATTTCTCATAATATTATCAAAATACTTTTAGAGCTGAAACAACCACAAGCATAATAACAATGATCCACTAATACATGGGGCATAAATCGCAAACAATGCTAAGAAAAATTTGTAAAATAACCATGGTGGCATATAGTGCTGAGATGAAAATGTTATTCATGAAGCACGCATTACCATGTTAGAAAGATAAATATTATGTCAATGAATGTATGAATTAATGGAAAGTAAAGGAACTATAATAAAATGTAACAATATAATAGGTGTAATATGTGACAAGGTAGAGAGATAAGAACCCCTAAGAGCCTCGGCGGGATTGGTAAAAGGTATAGTCCCAAGCATCATTACAATGTGTAAGACCACCTGTAAGAGATATGCATTCACAACAAGAGACCAAGTGAAACTTCATGAGTAGATGATAAATACGATGAAATATTGAGTATCCAAGTAACATATTAAGAAAAGTACATCATGCAATTTGTAGAAACAAGAAAAAGTAAGTATAACCAAGATATGCAAAAGAAGTGTATGAGTGTGATGAAATGGGATGCAATGTCTAAATATGAAAGGAGAATCATTCCCACCAACATATGTGTATGTAATCGGGTTCATTTATAAAATATCCCTTAACAAAGAAAGAATAAAACATAAAACAAGAGTGCAAAATTAGGAAATAGTTTGAGAATGTGTGCTATAAATATTTATCATGAATCATAGATCATGAAGTGGGTATGTAGTGATGCTCGCTTAATATTTAGAACCTAGAAAGTTGAGTATGAACCATGCAACTAGAGTGTGTCATAGGGTAATGTGCGTGTTATGTGAATTGATGCAAGGAATATGTACCATGAAGCACAAAGCATGAGATGTGTATATGATGTGTTGTTCATTTAAGAATTATACACTCAGTAGAGAAATCTGAACTGTGGAACTAGAGTGTTTCACAAACGTAATGTACCACAATGATGACGTATGGGCTTCCTCTCTTCTCCAACAAGGTAAAGTACAAGAAGGTATGGGTTTTACAGTGGCGCCCACCATTCTTGTAGGAGATTTTAATGCATTTTTAGGTGGTTGAAGCAAGATTTTGAATTCCTCTCACCCCTTTCTCTCATTCTTCATATATATTTTAAGGAGGGGCATTTTTCTAATCTTGAATATTTTTCTTTGCACCTCCCTTCTTCTCTCTGTCTCTGTAGGTGAATTTGTAGATTTCAAACCTCGCAACTAAACTATAAATGTAATTTTGCCTCTTGGCCATTGTAATGTACTGTATCAAATCAGTGCAGCAATAATATAAATATGTGGATGATTTCAACTCTCTTTTATGTTCATTACATCTTCCTGATCCCTCATTGCAATCTCGATTATTAGTGCATAGTGGTTGTATTACATTTTAATGGTTTGTGTTTAATGGTTAGTGGATTCTTAGCAGTGGAATGATCTGTGGTGTGTTCATCCTCGTTAATCTAGTTGTGGTTTCCATCTCCATGCAAAGCAGGTGTTCAACATTCCTTTGGTGTATCACCTCTATTAGTTTAGGTTTAATTTCATGCAGTCTTCTTAACCCTGTCTCCTTGGAAAGTTAGATTAGATTTTAGAGTGAATCCTATACAATTTGGATATATGTATCAAAATAGAGGAATAGGAACCGAACTTCATCTAGAGAGATTTCCTGATTGTAAATTCCCACACTTTGGGAAAAGATCCATGTTATGCAATCACATTGACAGTTTCAACCCATCTAGTTGCAACTATTCAGTGGTGTTATGATTACACATCAACAAGTGTTTTTGCTCATTTATTTTCCTCTTGCATGTGGCTCTTGATGGTTGGTCATCCACCTTCTTCTTGATTTAAAACACTTCCTCTTCCTCTATAGTAGACTCCTATGCCCCTCCCTCTCACATTGGTATTTTGTTAAAGGCTTGTTCATTAGACGAGCTTATTGTCCTACTCATCCTTTGTTCATGGATTTGTGAATAACCCATCATCTCATCAACTATCATTTGCATCATATCCTTGGACTCTTCTATTACAACAAAAACTGGATAAAATCTAGTTTTAATGATGTTCAATATCTTTTCTATGATCTTATGATCTTCAAAAACATCTTCACTTGTCCTCATTGTATTTATTATGGTCATTGTCCCCGTGAAAAAAAAATTTTTAATGATTCTTCTGATTGCTTCATCTTTAGGGTCTAAACATCTCTCCTTAATATTTTTAATATTGCTATTTTAACCTTGTCACTAGCTTGATAATATTTTTATAGATTATCTCATGTTTTTTTGAGTTTGTAGCTGCTATCATCCTTGGGAAAAATAATGATAGAATTTTTAACATGTAGCTTAAAGGCTTTGCATCCTTTTTCCTATTTTTGTTCCAAATATTTCTTTGAGCTTCTATGAGTGCATTGAATGAAGCCTATGTTGATGTCCCTATGTATCCTCCTTCTACAAGCTCCCATAGCTTTTAGGAAGAGAACAATGTCTTTATCTTTATACACAAAATTTCATAGTTCTTGCCATCTAATATTCAGGGTTGTTTCCTAGAGTTACTATTGGAAGCCATTAAAAATCAAAACCAAAAAATAAAATCTCAACAACACCATCTCTACCAAACTAGTTGAAAAATGTAGTGTCAATGAACAAGAAACAAATACACACATCAATAATATAACTAGAAAAATACAAAAATAAATTTATATTGATTCAAAACAACTTAATACAAATATCTAGATTTGTTGCTCTACTTTTGGTTGTTGTTATTTAAATTGACTTCTGCTGTTTATTTTTAGAGATGTCGCTATAATGTATTTTTTGACACATTCCTTCTACTCCCCCGCTTCATTTGTATTGTAGTCTTCAATGTAATATTTAACACACTATATTCTCTATACCCTACTATATTTTTTCAACTCTCTTTCTAACTATTTTTTCGTATAACTATTTCGTTATGTTGTGCATTAATTAAAAAATCACTTTACAATTAATATGTTTCTATTAAAAACATGGATTCTAATCCTAAGTGCTAAAGAAACAATAGTTAATGTTGGCATAAATTTAAGTGGAAAGAGGGGAATTAGATATAAATTCTAAATTAAACTGATTCAAGATTAAACATTTAAAAGAAAATTAGTCATGGAATTCATTTTTATTTTGTAACGAAAGGATTAATGTTTCATCCCATGTGAATATTCTTGTTGCATTTTCAATTGCTAAATTGTTCATCATTTCAATTCATCATACATGTTTTTTAACGATATAAAATTTCTATATGGTTAATTATAAGCCTCTCGTATACACATAAAATATTATAATAAGCGAAGGGGATGAAGTAGGCGATACATTTGTACAACCGAATAATCCATATATCATTATAATTACTATTAATTGAAAAAATTGAAGAAAATATCTATAAGATGTCATAATGTAAATGCCCCACTATCCATATTCTTTAATACTAGTCTTCATGCAACATTCCCTTATACACTTGTTCTTATAAAACAAAACACTTCTTTATAACTATTTTGCATATGATGTAGTACAATACCCTAATTGTTTACACACTAAGATATACATTAAAAATGGAAAAAGAACAATATCAAAAATTACTACACCCAATTAATATAAGTAACAATACCATCCTTTCTAATAAGAATTACCGAATAAGAATTTCTTATCTTGTATATCTACTAACATAAATGAAATTCCAAAATAACATTTCCAAGTTCTTTTTGTATAATTATTAACTCTAATATGAATATGGGACCCACTGCTATGGACTGTTCTAGTGTAGGTACACGTAAACATTATGATGTTAGTTCCATGTTTGTAAATACAAATTACATTTTATGATTTCCTAATTCAATATGTGCCATGTATTAATATTGTCGATTAGTTACCTTACATTTTTTATATAATTATTCTTTGGAACCATAAAAAATAAAACACTTCTATATTTCACGTCAGTATAAATACATCCACACCTTAGCATCCCCAAATTTTTATACCCTACTCTTGCATCAATTCAAAACTTTAATAAAATATATGATATTTTCTTACCATTACCGATTACAAAATAATATGCTTATTTACTCTTTAATATATTTTACATGTAAGTAGCACCTATAAACAACAAAGCTTTCAAACCCTTATTTAAACTTTAAACTCGCGAATTCACACTCATGCATTCACAACTCCAAAACTAAACTTTAGAAGATCCCATTAATACCAAAATCAACCAAATTCATTCATTCAAAATAAAAACTCTACCTCTCATATAGTTACATACAACACAAAAGAACCACTATAACAAGTATTTAACAAAGCAATACCTTGTGCTCCCAATAAGTACTTATATAGGTAATCATTCGTAGAAATTAATCACTCAAAACATATATTAACATCCGTTTATACACCATTCAATATTTTGTTTTGTATAAAACACAAATTTAAACTCCTCTGAAAAGGAGGGGAAAAAAAACCAAAAACAGACTCTATAGGGAGAGGGGCCAATAGGTGAACAAGGTCCAATAGTTGATATGACTATTGGTCACACAATACCCAATAGTTGTCATAGTACTATGTAGTAGTTTTTTTTTTTTGACATAATAATTATGTAGAGTAGCAAATCACATCATGACATGTAAGACCTCTCACCCATGTACAAGTACAAAAAAGTCAATGTTCAACCAATTTCACCCATATTCAAGTATTGGTTTCCACCATGGTTGTAGTGTAACTCAAGTTTAGTATTTTAAATCAATTCAAAATATGGGTTTCCCTCCAATTAAACATTCCAAAGAAAAAATATAAGCTAATACAAATCTAAACTACATATTAGTGAAAAAATTACAATCTCATATGATAAACAATTTATTTTATGGACCCCTTAACTTAGGGTGTACCACTACTAGCCCCTCTCCCCTAGGCACTTTAGGAACAACAGCTATTTGTAAGTTAAAATCCCCTTGAATAGCACTTCGCACATTCACTCATGTTTATGTGGGATATACATTTGGTCCCCCCAAGAAAAACGTTTTTAATAAATTTCAAAGCTAACTCCGAATCAAAAGGGGAAAAAAGTTGTGACCACCGAGAAGTTTTAGCTAGCCTTGGAAAATTTGGGATATCTTTCCTAATTCAAAGAACGTGCTATACGTATATTGAAATTTTCATTAAAAAAAACTAACTATTTCTACAATATATACAAGCGATCAAACGAGTAAGTCGTCCAATCCTCCTCAATCTGTCTCTGTTCCCTTTAGTCGTGAAAATGATGAGGTGGTTGTATCTCTGCGTGTTTATGTTCCTGTTAGTGTTTATTTTGCCGAGCTCTTTCATTCGCGCTGCAACACTTGCTGTTAAAATCAATTCCATCACTGATAAACAAAGCCTTGTTGACTTCAAGAATTCTGTCTCTTCCGATCCATTGAATGTCTTCCACACTTGGCTCCCCACAATTCACGTTTGCAACTGGACTGGAGTTGGTTGTGATTCAGGAGGCGATAGAGTGACTTCCCTTAAGTTGTCAAGTATGCAACTAGAGGGTTCCATCTCCCCTTCCCTTGGCAATCTTTCATTTCTCACACATCTGGAGCTCTATAATAACAGTTTTGGTGGCCAAATTCCTCCTGAATTAGGCCGTCTGGAACTTCTGGAGGTCCTCTTTCTTGCAAGAAATTCACTGCAAGGTTTCATCCCAAAGAGCTTGAGTGGCTGCAAACGGTTAGAAGGGTTGTATCTGGGGACTAACCGTTTGACGGGTCCCATTCCTGCAGAGTTGAGTCAGCTTAGAAATCTTAAGGCCCTTAAGCTTGGATTCAACAATCTGTTAGGTAACATTCCTCCCTCCTTAGCAAACCTCACTCATCTGGAAAGCTTGATTATGGCAGATAATTATCTTGAAGGCCACATTCCTCCTGAGTTGGGTAGGTTAAGTCAGCTGGAGTCATTTCTCATGTTTGAAAATCCACGGCTAGCAGGTCCCATTCCGTCTTCACTCTCAAATATTTCTGGCCTTGTAGAGTTAGCACTATATAGCAACAATCTGACAGGTGCCATCCCACCCGAACTTGGCAAGCTTTCTCGCCTTGCCACTCTTTACCTGTGGAACAATACGTTGAGCGGCACCATCCCAACAACACTTGCCAATTGTTCCCAATTGAGTCGGCTAGACCTAGAGCTAAATAACATCAATGGGGGAGTACCATTAGAGTTGAGCAGACTTGGGCATCTCCAATTCTTGAGCTTATCTTCTAATCAGCTTGTTAGTGGTAGCTCTTCCACCATCCCCATTCTTGCTACCCTCAGCAATAATAGCCAGTTGAATGAGATATGGTTAGATGACAATCGATTGTCCGGTAGCTTGCCACAACTACTTCCAACAAATCTCTCTCTGCTTTCTCTAAAGGGCAATTTTATAACAGGAAATATACCTTCACAGATTGCCAACCTCTCCAACTTGAGGGACTTTGATTTGTCTTTCAATCGCTTGACAGGCCGCATACCGTCCTTTCTCAGCAGACTTGAAAACCTGCAAAGGCTGTGGTTGGATAACAACCAATTTGGAGGAAGCATACCAACAGAGATGGGTAAAATAGCAAATCTTGGTCTCCTATCAGTGAGTAATAACATGCTGTCTGGGGAGATCCCCCACGCTCTTGCTCACCTTAGAGAACTGAGAACGCTTATACTCCACCATAACCAACTATCAGGGTATATTCCTGCTAGTTTGGGAGGATGCTATAAATTGGAACTGCTGGACCTCTCCTACAACAGATTCAGGGGAAGCCTGCCCCGAGAAGTGGCCAGTCTTCCTAATTTACAATTCTATTTCAATCTGTCCAGTAATTTCTTACAAGGGTCTCTGCCTCCGGAGATTGGAAAGATGATCCATGTTCAAGCTATCAATATTTCTTTCAACAGGTTGGAAGGACGAATTCCAGCCTCTCTCGGAAGCTGCGAACAACTCCAGTATCTGATGCTTTCTTCCAACAGCTTTGAAGGCACAATTCCAAAAACGCTTAGCAGGCTGAAAAGTCTGGAGAGCATGGATCTATCTTCGAACAATCTTTCAGGTTCGATACCCTTGTTTTTGAAATCTCTTCATTATCTGAACTTGTCTTTCAATAACCTGAGCGGAGAAATCCCCGAAGGTGTCTTCAGAAATATGACCGCCGCATCCTTCGTGGGAAATCCTTTTCTTTGTGGAGCATGGAAACAATTTCCCTCATGCCCGCTTCATACTGGTACTCTGGCGAAGGACCACACCAACACAATCCTAATATTTGCAGTCGTTGCTGGAGCCGTTGCCTTCCTTTGGTGCTTTTCAACAATATTAGGATTAATTTACTGGAGGCGTAGCAGGAAATCTCGAGTGTTGGCCCCAGAAGCCGTGGATAACAGAGGGATTTCATATGAAGAAGTCATTCAGTCAACAGACGGATTATGCGAGGAAAACTTGTTAGGGACTGGTAGCTCCGGCTCTGTGTACAGGGGTATTATGGGTGACGGAAGAATGGCTGCTTTCAAGCTTCTCAATATTCTCAGCCGGCAAGCCCGTAAGAGTTTTATAAAGGAATGCAAGGTACTGCGAGAAGTTAGACATAGGAATCTGGTAAAAATCATATCCTTCTGTGTAGAATTTGGAAACAGAGTGCTGGTTCTAGAGTACATGCCGAAGGGAAATCTAGAGAAATTGCTGAAGTATTATTCAGAGGGCAATGATACACTGAGTTTTAAGATGATTTTGAACATAGCAATAGATGTAATTCACGGGCTGGAATATCTTCATCATGACTGTTTTGTGCAAATTATACATCGTGATATTAAGCCGAGCAACATACTTCTGGATGAGGATATGACAGCCCATGTAGCGGATTTTGGCATAGCCAGAATGATTTCTGGGTCAGACTCCGCGGATACAGGAAGCTCTTCCACTCTGGCTGTGAAAGGATCTATGGGCTACATCGCACCAGGTATTGTTTTAGTAAATAATTATCTAATTTTCCCATTATGTACGGTATAATACATGTTTTTAATTTTGATGAATGCAGAGTATGGAATTGGTGGGGAGCCATCTACAAAAGGTGATATTTATAGCTATGGCATCACGCTGTTACAGATGATAACTGGAAAGAGTCCAACCGACGATGAATTTGGGGGAGAGCTGAACCTTCCGAACTGGGTTCAGATGCTTTTCCCTGAGAGAACAGGGGAGATAGTTGAAAAGACGGTTCTGAGAAGTACAACAGAATATGAACTAAGTGAGGGTGTAGAGCCATTCATACGCATTGGTTTGGAGTGTTCCAAGCAGTCCTCTTATGAACGACCCACAGCCAGAGATGTGGCAAGAGCACTAGAAGCTATTAAGTCTCGACTTAACTTCTCCAGTGAATATTTAAATACGGCAGCTGTGTATTAGTTTCTTGCAATCTTTAAACCCCTAAAATAGATCAGGTTTCATGCAAATATCAGGGCCTTAGGCTTCAGAGTATGAACGCAACAATGTCTTTTATCCTTCCTACTAATATTTAATAAAAGAAGTGGATGAATATCATCCACTACAAAATGTTTTGCTCCATGTTGTGTTGGAGTTTTTACTAATTTAAACAAAGAATAAAATAGAATAAATATGGAAACTAGTAATTCAGTAACTAATTAGTGATAAGCTATGCCAGAACATAACTAGCAATTGTACTCATAGGAACAATGGCAATGCCGATATGGTTGAAAATTAAGTTGGAGATGTCGAGAACATTAAACATTTAAGAAGAAGGATGTCATTGAATCCTGTTTTCTATGAATAGTTGATAGAATAGTGCAACTGCCATCTTCTTAATGTGCATGAAAATGGGAGCTTCAACTCAGACTATAATGGAACAATGAAAATTTACAGCATTTTGTTCATTTTCTACATCATTTTCAAATAAACTCAAGAAAATATAAATTCTAGTATATATAAATGGATTATAAACTGAGATATGAAAAACATCAAATTAAATTTTATAGGTAACTAAAATGAATTATTTAAAAACAATTCCAATTTACATTTTTGAATTGAAAATTTTCCACCAAATCTCTTACTTATGAAAACCATACAAACACAAAAATTTGTGACCATTATGATGCCTTCGCTTTTGGAATTGCATTGAATATTATTAGCATGGTCTCTCATAAATATTGCCAAGGTTTTCCTCGTGAGAGGGATCATCCACAACATAGACACGACTTTTATATTCGTTGAATGCTCAGTTGTGTCGACATCAACTTTGGCCTCTTCTTTGAGTTGTAAATAGAATGGGGAATCCCAACAATCCTTTTCTAGGTTTTATTACCATTTGTCTCATCTCATTCACTACATTTTTCGAAGAGATATCTACATGTAAATCTTCAGAAAATAGGTTATACATACATTACTAGGAATTGAATTGGTTTGAGTACTTAGATTTCTTGGTTCTCACTAAATGTATTTTAAGACACTCTAAAGATTGTTACTAAGAGTAAAAAAAGGGGAAATTCCATTTGCAAATTCCATTGAGGACTTCCTTTTTTTTTATCATGTGTAGTATGTTATAAATAACTTTGTTCCAAATGCATAGGCATGCCCACTGTTTAGGGGCCCCATTGTCTCAACTTCACATATTTAAAATCATTCTCATAATAAGAAAGATTAAAATTGATATTAATGTTTGCACCTTGAAATTGATTGCTAGTTTATCTTATGCTCTACAACACCCAAATAAATTCCTAATACACACATTTGTGGCATCTTCAAAATAGGCAAATGATATCCATAAAACTTTAAAAGTGTAATGGGAAGCTTGTCAAGTGATTCTTTGGCACATGATCTAATTTGGCTCACCATGTCATGTTGATCCCTACGATTGCCTAAATATTTTGAGTGCCAACAATCAATTCCTCACAATTACACCACAACTAATTCTTCTCGACTATACAAATTGACAATCTTGTATTTGAAAAAAAAACAACATTTTAGAAAATTAAATGGATACAGATTACGAAGGGTCTTGATGAATTTTCTGTGTGTGTGTGTGAGAGAGAGAGAGAGAGTGATACATATCAAAGACAAAATAAGGAGAATATTTTAGGGGTAAGATATGATCAAACAAGTATTGAGTAACATGTATCCATTTAATCAAAACTTGACCATGATTTTCTACAATCACACCACCAAAGCATTCTATGTGGAGCCTACTAAACTTATCACATATAAAAATTATGGGGTAATGCCATGGACATGACCAAAATCCTACAAAAAACAAAGGAGTTTGATAACATGACAAGATCCCTACACCAAACAAAGAAGTTTGAGATTCACGAAAATTTGAAGGTTACCGTTATGGTGAAATCACAACACCCCTGATTTCTTGCTAGTGAATGGTTTAGGTAGTCAGTGTGATTCATCAAACATGGAGTTATCCCAAAGTGTGGGACTTTGCAATCGGGATAACCCTCTAGAGAAGGCCGACATCCTATCTTATCATAATACCAACTACTACAAAGTGTAGAGAGTTGTAGATCTAACACTAATCTAATCCTTTCCCAAGGAGACAAAGTTAAAGAAAATGTATGAAAATTAAAACTTGCTCTAAGGGAAGCTGATGCACCAAGAAGGATGTTGAACAACCTGCACAATAAACATAACACAACTAGAATCTTGCAATGAAAACACAACAATACACAATAACCTTGCATGCAATGAAAGATCAGAAAGATGCAATAGAACACAAAAGAGGGTTTGAAACATCCACAAATATGATTTTATTGCTCTCAAAGTTGATACAATACATCACATTTAGGGCCAAAGGAACATATTTTGCATTATAATGTCTAGTATGGAGGTTTGACATCTCCACAAAATCTCTTGAGATAAGAAGAAGGGAGGGGTATATACAAGGTGTCCAACCTTTTAAAATGAGCCCTTCCTTACAATATATAGGAAGAATGAGAGAAGGGAGAGAGAAGAATTCAAAATATTTCTTCAACCACCCAAAAATGCATTAAATTATCCTACAACAATGTTGTGTGCCACTTTAAAGGTCATACCTCCATGTACTTTTCCTTATTGGGAAAGACAGGAAGCCCATACTTCATCATTTGGGTAGGTGAGAAATTCGAAACACCCTCTAAAATGGTGAACTATATTTCTTCATTTTGAAATACTTAGTTTCACTATAGTTATGTAGAGGAAACTGAGAGCTTTCCAAAAAGTCATATTTTGTGTAAATTCAAGCTCCCAGTCAAACGTTATGGCCATCTGAAGATGGGGTTGCCATTCTACAATAAATACAAGTGGTGGATCTTCACTTTTCGGACTCCAAAATTGCCTCTCAACCTCCAAAATATGAAATTTTGGACTTTCAGGATTCAGACCTTTAGACCTTTCCATTTTGGAGGTTGGGTTATTGTTCATCCACTTGAGTTAACAAAACCTCTGAAACTCTGAAGTCTGAAATTTGGACTTTAGGTTTTGGACTTTGAGTTGTGATTTTTGCACTGGGGAGTTAAAAGTTTCAAAATGTTGAAACCCCAAAGTCTAAAATTTGGACTTCAGGTTTCGGACCTTTGCATTTCAAGGTTTCAGGTTTTAGGGGATTTCATGTGTTTGGCTTTTTATGGGTTTAGGTTTCAGGATTTTGGTTGTTTGGGTTTCGATATTTCTTATCCATCTAGGTGCATGAAATCTTCAAAACTTTGAAACCCGAAATTTTAAATTTTGGACCTTAGAGATTTTGGACCTTTTGTATTTTCGGGCCTGAGACACTATTCACTAGGTTGACCTGCTGCTAAATCCAAAATCCCGAATGTCCGTAGTCTGAATTTTGGACTTCGGAGTTCAGACTCCGCCATCTTTGATCTATGGCACCATTGACCTTGAAAATATTCGAGCCTTTTAAGACTTTAGGGTTTTGGGCTTTGGGGCCTTTAAGTTATTTTTTTTCCTTTCTTTTCCGCTGAAACTCTGAACCGTAAAACCTCTGAAGTCCAAAAAACTTCAAACTTCAGGGGCCCCATTTTTTGCTTAGCTCGACTTTGAGGTTATTTCAATTTCTTGCCTCCGACATCACTACACATTAAAAAATAATATACTCATAATCCCTCTAAATAATAATTAATCAAGAGATTAATCGTTATCATTATGCACATTATCATGTCTCAATTTTTTTATTATTCACCACATAATCACATCTTATCATTAGTCATATTAATACATCATTAATATTTCCATTATCCCATTAAATAATATCTATTACAAATTTATAAGAATTAAAAATGCCTACTCACCTACTACCTACCCTACACCTACACTATACCTAGCTTCTCCATCTAATCACCCCACTAAACAAATTTAATTTCATGTATTCCCAAGCTAAATAATCCTCCAAATCTAAAGGCTTCTATTTCTAGAAGCCTCTCTTATTTTCCTTATTCTATATTTAAAAAATATAATATCTCTTTCCCTCCATTGAATTTGGCTTCCATGGAGGATTATTCTATTCTCTAGAATTTTCAAATTTTAGATTCTTCCCCATCGTGACCCATTCTCCACCATTGATTTACTTCCTACATGGAAAAATACCAACCCTCCATTTTGCCTTCCTCTATCTATAGATAGAGGTTCCATCCTCCATGGAAAGTACCTTAAAAGTTTACAAGTATATGTTGCTAAATTATGAAGTAAATCCCTCAATTTTGATAGCCTTCTATCAAGAAAGATCATCATTCATCGAAGGGGATGCGTTGCACAATTTGTCCCATAAAGTATGAAGTATTCCAACTTCCATCCAAGAGAACATCCAACATATCAAAGGACGAGCGTTACAATCTTGTAGGTGAGTACATATATTATATTCTCTCTCCTTCCAATCCATTTCTCTATTCAAGGTTTTTTTAAGAAGACTAGATTTAGGAATCAATTGGTTTTTTTTTGGGTTTCTAACTTTCATCGAATATTTCTTTACGTTACATTTTTGCGCCCAATGCGATGTTTATCCCCTCATTTTTGTTGTTGTTTCTAACAACATTTTATATTTAAAACAAACTGTCCAAATTATATACAATTTTGTGGTTATTTAAGCCTTAAATTTTAGAAATTTTGTGACAGTCTTCCATTCTAACGCTTTTGACATGTATGTTATCCCAAATTCACCCTCAAGGTAAATTTTGGTAAATTATGCAAATTCTTCAGGCTCAAGTAGGTTGAAATGATTCGAGGGCCAAAATTTGGATTTTCAGGGTACCTCTCCTCTTTTCTCTAACTCCCTGTCCTAGAAAATCCAAGAAGTTAGTAAAAATAGCAAAAATCTTAAAAAATGAGGTCGCAGCCTATTTTAATGCAAATTGGGTATGAGAGCTGCAGATGGAACGAAGGTGGATCATACCAGGGTTCATTGTACAAAATCCGGGCCTAAGATTCTAAGGAGACAATGAAATGCAGAAAAGTTTGGTTTTTTTGGCCTAGGCCACACAAGTTCAGTTGGGAAAGTCAGGACCCGAAAACCTTATTTTCCTGAAATGGCTGAAAATAGTGAAGGAGTCAGCAAAGTCAAAAAAATTTGGCCCGAGCGGTCCGTGGGATGAAGGGACAGCTGGGACCCACAAATCCAAAATGGCTGATTTGCAAAGGAATTGGTTAAATCGTTGTTTTCTTTTCCAAGCCACACAAAGTTCATGAGGGACATCTGCGACCCGCATGGGTGAAATCACCATAGGCGTGGAAGATTTGGCAAAGTCAAATGAATTTGGCCTAGGCAGTCCGTGGGACATTGGGACACGAGTTTTCCGAAATGCCGAAATAGCCGATCACAAAGGGATGTGGGTGGTGCTAAAGTCAATGGCCCTCACGGCCCGGTCAACGTCAATACGCGTGGGACATGAGTTCCCCAAAAATTAGACTTTCCCGATTTGCAAAGCGGGTCAAATGTGATGCGCATGAGGCAAAGGTTTTTGGCCCAAGTTGCATAAGGGACATCTAGGACACCATGACCTGAAATAGCTAAAATGTCCACATGCAAAGGGAAATGTCAACTTTAGGCCCCTGAACTTAAAACGACCATAATTGTTTACCCCGAGCTTCGATTTTCATGAAATTTTAATTTCTGAAACGAGCACGACGTCCTCTACAAGATTTTTTTAAATTTTTATGACGGTAGGTATATGAAAATAAAGGAAACATCATCAGCCCCAGTAAATTGAACACTTTAGTCCCATTAAATGATAGAAATGCCTTGCAGACCTAAAATAGTTGGTCGCACTCAGAAGGCCATAATGTTTACATTTCTCAACGAAAAAGCAAAAAAATTGTACCGTTAGAATCTTGGTTCCAAGTCCGATGCAAAAATAAAAAATTCCATAATTTGGAGAGGAATTGATGGTGATTTTGTAGAAAACGTGCCCAGTTCAGGTGAGTGGCTTTATTTGGTAGTTGGGATGGATTCAATGAAGCATGGGCTGACATATTTCACTACTGCAAGTTATGGGACAGTATGGGTGGCCTTTTGTAAGAAACAAAACATCATTTCACTCCATTTACTAGATTTTTCAAGTGGATGAAGGACATATTTCAGGATTTTCATCTCCCCCCCACTCTCTCTCTTCTTAGATTCTATAAATTTGAGTGTTGGGCTCACTGTAAAAGGGAGGTAGTTTTTGAGTAGCAAAACTCTATCGAAATTGTTTTGTGAAGCCAATGTGATGCAAGTCGTTGTAGTGGAATCCTTGCATGGTGATCCAAGCCCTTATTCTATAATAGATTGCATTGTGCATATCAATGAAGCGATAGATTCAAGTTTGTGGATACTTCTTCCCCTGCTTTGTTTTTTTGCATCCTTCTTGCCATTTCAAACTTATTACAAATATATTGTGTGTACCTTATACTCTGTAGGGATTCATTCTCATTGTGCATGTATGGAATATTGTTTTGAATGTATTTTTTGGGATGTGGAGAATTGTTATCACCTCTTCTAGTACTTTGTTTTTATTTTTCACACATTGGATACTATTCTCACACCCTCTTTTTCTAGTGTATCATCACTTTAGTGTAGGCTTTATTTTCACGCACTCTCTCTCCCTAGTCCCTTGGAAATTTAGATTAGGATAGATAGTTTTTCCTACATTAGAGTAGATTATGGCAGGTAGTTTAGGAGCAAGAACCAACTTTCTTTAGAGGTCTATCTCAAGTAGTAAGTCCCATAACTTTGAGATAGTACCCATGTTATCCAATCACATTGTGAGCTCAAGTGCACACACTTGTGCAAACAATAGGGTGATTTGATTCATAGATAACAATGTCATTTAGCATTTATGCAAAAGAAATAACGCCTTTGACCTAAAACAACATTTTTGGAAAACATACTAATTTTTGATGTTACAGGTATCTTCTTTGGTGCATCTCAGTAAAAATAGTGGCACTTTTTTCCAAACTTTAGCGCTTCTGGTTGATTTCATTCTTTGTAGGATCAATACTTTTTCTACACTTTAGCACTTTCACCTATACTTTAGTGCATTTGTTACTATTTTAGCACCTTTATTTTGTGATTTCATTTTTTGTAGGATAGACGTGTTCATTCTTTTAGGAAAATAATGTTTACTATATGGTAAATATGTATGTTAGTAATTAGTTATATTATTGTTATATAAAAAATAATATATTATTGGAGTTGTTTTAATAACTCGTATGATTTGAGTTGTGTATTGTTACATGAGTAACAATCACAACTAAATAGGATTATTGTTAATGAAACTTCCTAGCTTATAGGAATTGCATATTCCTATATATTTGTAATCTATTCGTATGAAGAAATAGAGAATAAATATATTTGTATGTGTGAATTTTATTCTACAATACCAAACATTAGTATTAGAGTGATATCGATCCTGATGAGAGTCGAGAGAGAGGACACTGAAAATGTTTATAAATTGGCGTTAAGTTTTGCAGCAGAAGCATTGTGTGATCTCAACTCGTTGGTATCAACATCTCAATTTTGAGTCGTTTCATTTGATCAACTTTGGGTTGCATAGTATTCTCTGACAAACCATTTGGTGTTTCCTTCTCTCCATATACAATTGAATAGCGTATCACTCCTCCAAGTGGTGAATAACATATCATTTTCTCTCTGCACATTCTGATATATGCACAATTTTATATCTAAGAATTTAGACCACGACATTTGTTGTGCATTATCATTTGTAGGCGTCTAGAGAATCCTCTTCGACTCACATGCAAGTATGTGCCCTTTATCGTCTTGTGAGAGATTTGGACATTTGATTTTATTTAGATTGATGTGGCTCCCGTGAACAAATAGTTGTAGCATTCCTGTGCCAAATGTAATAGGTAGACCGTGTGCGCCATTGCCTCAGACCAGATGTATATATTTTTTAAAGTCTCCACATGATTTTGTTGCATGAGAGGTGAATTGACCCTGTCAGAAAGTGGATAAGAAAGTGTTATAGCTTCCTAGTGAGATAATAATTTCCAATTATATTCTCATCCACTAATACCCAGTCAATCTCTGTTTACATGCAAAGTATTACGGTTTTTAATTTTGATCTGCAGTCATTTTGCATCAACTTGATCTAAAGGATTTGTCGAAATTTGTTATAGAAATTTTTCACCTCGTGTTTGTATTCAGGCCTTAAGCTACAAGAAATCGAAAGTAACTCGCCACGACTTAATCTGATCTGCTCCACTTTGCAACAACGACCACAAATTCCTCTTGTGGATTCTGTATGAGTTGAAATCAGTTAAGAAAAACATCATCTCCATATCCAACAAGGAGAGTGCTCAATTTGAAATTTTGAATAGATATTGTCAAAAACTACCCATTGATAATAACGGGCAATGGACTGTTAAAGGTATGGTGCAATAATGGATTATTAAAAGTATTGATAATAAAAGTGATTTGATTTAGATCAAACTGCATCTCCAGCTTAGTATCGATTCAGTATTTTGAAACTTTGTTGCATACATATCACCACGTGACCATCGAATCTCAAATTCCCGGCTATAAGTGGCTCTTTCAGATCTGCAAATATCTCTTGGATTGAATTTCGTACAAGTATGACCGTTCTGCAAACAATAACCTCGAAGTGTTTGGCAGTAAATACAATGCATTCAAGTGCTAACCGTAATACATATTTTTTGTCTTAAATTATTAGGTTATGTATAGTTGGTTATTATTGTAACATTGGGGTAGTTATTTTCCTATAAGTTTTACATTTCTATTTAAATTGAGTCAATTTAAGAGTCACCGAAAGTGGTCTACATGTAAGTCCCGTATTATTGTGTAGTCAAGTATTATTGTCTCATGTGTTTGTTAGAGGGTTTTCAAAGTAGTCATATCATATTTTTAATGTTTGTACTCTTATTTTGTATCATGTTATTGTAAAATAGTCAAACGTCAATGTTAAGGTAATCTTCATAGTGTCATAGTTACTCAAAGTTATGTTGTTAAATTCACTAAAGATTATTATTTTTTGTCAAAGAGTTAAAATTCGTCAAGTCAAAAGTGTTGTTTTTAAATTTGTAAATTGTTGTCAAATTTTTATAATTGTAAAACACCAAAATTGTATTGTTGTCTTAGAAAGAAGTCATTTAAATTTTGAGTCGTGTCAAATTAGTGTTCTTATCACTAGTATCTTGTTAGAGTCAAAAGTTCAAAAACAAAAATTATCTCACTTGGACACATTTTTGGTGTTACCCGATGTCCGAATATAAAGTGTTTCACATTGCGGGAGGGAAGAAAATAATAATTTCAATGTGGAAACAGAGCTTCATATCCAAATCCAGTTGAGTTATCAACACATGAATTGGAGGATGGAGGCATCGAGGTGGAGGAAAACCAACGACCTCTCGTTAGTTGCCAACGATGGGGCCACACGAGAGATATGGTGGCATACATAGTGTGTGAGTATATGATTTTCAGGTGTGGTTTCACGCAATTAAGTTTTTTACGGTTTACAATTTTCAATAAGTGGAAATTTCACATTGATTTGGGAACATGATCCATTGTTCTATTTCTAGTTTTTCATTGTGTATGTGATAATTCCTATATAAATGCCCCAATGCAAAAACATAATGAACAAAAAATACCACAGTAAAATGCAGCTTCATGAGTCTTGATGAGGTAGAATAGTCAGATGTGTTCCTGTTTGTACCTAGGTTTGTGCTCAGCCCCCTAAAAACCATTAAAGGCTATTCAGATGTGTTCCTGCTTGAGTTCCCACATTGATAGGTCAGATGTGTTCCCTAGAGTGACTCGTTGATAAGCATATTATTCCTGAGCATGTTCTCATCCTCGTCACTCAGATGTGTTTCCGTGAGTACATGGTCGATAACAAGTTGATGTGTACCTTATTCTACCTTCAGTTGGAGTGTTTTCCAAGATCATGAGCATGTAGAGGCAGCAAGTCGTTGAGGAAATGCAAAAGTTCTTTTGCTATGATGTAAACATTAAGGGGGGAATGTTAGGAAAATAATGTTTACTATGGGAGTTTACTATATGGTAAAATTGTATGTTAGTAATTAGTTATATTATTGTTATATAAACAATAATATATTATTGGAGTTTTTTAACAACTCGTATGATTTGAGTTATGTATTGTTACATGAGTAATAATCACAACTAAATAGGATTATTGTTTTTGCAACTTCCTAGTTTATAGGAGTTGCATATTCCTATATATTTGTAATCTATTCGTATGAAGAAATATATTTGTATGTGTGAATTTTATTCTATGCAATACCAAACATGTTCACATTCTAGCTCATTTATCAATAATTTAGTGTGTTTATCAGTATTTTATCACTTTTATTCTCTTACTTTGTCCTTTGCAGGTTGGGATCTTTTTTAAGCTTTGGTTATTTTTTCAGTTAATTAACGCTTTTTCAATATATTAGCACTTATTTTTATATTTTAAAATTACATTTTGGTAATATTATCTATCTCTGTTCTAGAGTATTCGATAATATATTAGCGCCTTTGTTTATATTTTAGCGCTTTTATTATAATTTTAGCAGTTTTTTTGTAATTTAGTGCTTTTGTTTTGTAATAGATATTTTGTTATACTTTGGCGCATTTGACTTATAATAGCACTTTTGTATGTAAAACATAACTTTTGTCATAGTACATTTTTGTATTGGTACTAACCAATTTAGTCACATTTTTTTGGTGGTTTTGTAGAATTTTACGAGTCTAACATTTTATCTTTGCAGGATTATTATAGCAACAAGGGGATACTCATCCATTTTGATTGTTACCTAACATTTTGATTGAAAACTACTAACCAATTTGTTTTGCAGCTTGTTTAGTCAAAGAATTTTGGGGTTATCATTAAACTAATAATATTTTGTTTTTCAGGATTCTTTAATGAAGAACCCATTACATAAATTTTGTAATTAAATATTATTGTTATCTTTTGTTTATCATATAACATTTTGCTTCCTTTTTTGACTTGAAGATGACACCGTGTATGCTCTCGTCTAACATCCTAAGATGATCTTGAGGATCAAAAGTGGCTAATATTCCTTCCCTTTTTATTTTTAGGGGCTAGCGTGATGTGAAAGTGACATCCATGCACATATTGTAGTGCTAGGGGTCCCGTGACCATGGGCTTCACCTACACACACCCAGAAACACTCCGTGTTCTTACGGGGTATATAGATTCAAGGAAATTTTTCGTTATTGGATGAGTGCTTTCTTGTTTTAAGAGTGACGTGAAGTGAGGATATTTCACGTCCTAATACCAAGGCCTCAGAGGAAATCCTTGTAATACGGAATTATGCCCCATGTACAACAAGGTATATCGGGGACCCCCTTATTGATATCTTCTAACCTTGATTAGGAAACCTATTGGTTTCATATCAAAGTATAGTGAAAGGAGGCCGCACTTCCCAATATTATTCATTAGTTGATAACACATTAGCACATAGTTGGAGAACCAATTGTGTCACTGCCATTGGTGTGTGGTATTGAAAGTGAGCTATAGTTTGATTGCAATCCCACTTGACAAGATAGGGTTTTAGTTACATTTTTGTACTTGTTTGAGTGTTTCTAACAAACATAGTGCATAACCCTAACACCAATCCTTCTTAATAAACCATATACTTGTCATCAATCCATTTGAATACAACCCTTCACCTCGATTTTAATGATACATCATCCATCATATATTGTTGACCATACTTTATCCATCACACACCTATTTTCATTCACACCTACTACGTTTCCTTAAAAATTCAAATCCAAAATTTCCACCTAATTAATAAAATTTATAAATAACCAAAACTTTGACCATACACTATCCATTTGCACTTATTGTCACCCTCTTAATAAAGATCAAATAATTAACAAACTCTTCCATCCCACTAATAATAATTCATAAACATCCCTTCTCATTCTATAAACAAATATTACACATCCTCCACCCTAATACACATAATTCATTTCATACCACCTCATCCAATTTAAACAATCACCCTCTCTCATCATCACACAACTTCCCTCCTAATCATTTAGTGTTTCCTATTAGTATCTCAACACTAACCTAGGCATATGAGACACTATAACCTATCGTATCACATACATATTTGAGTCACAACACATTGCCACAACCTCACATCTTCACCCACATCAATACAAATGTCTTCATCCATACACACCCTATCTATAAATTTATTACTGATAAAACCAATCTAATATTGGTAATTGAAACCTCACGTATAGAAAAAATATCCTTATCACATATCCTTTTCTTCTAAGGCCTTACAAAAAAGCACATCCTAATCCCTTTACTACCTAATAAAAATCCTTCTTCTACATGTTTCTTCTCAAAATTATTTCGTTGTACAAGAAAGATTCATTATTGAGATTGTATGTCAGTCGACTAAGAAATTGAAACTTACCTAATCCAAACATCCTTCATAAATTAAAAACATCATCATCTCAACGTTACCTCTTAGAAAAAATAGATTCTAATTGAACTTGGGATAATTTCTACTCAATGCGAATAAGGAAACAAAGGTGAAAACAATTATGATGCCAATGCCGAAGAAATTTGTATTCGAGGAAAAGACGAGGAAACCATGTTCAATATCAGTATTTATGACGATTCGAGTAAATATTTTATTGGAGGAAGAAGATGACACATTCTTAACCATTTAAATGATAAAAACAAAGACACTCTCTTTCTTCAATTATATCACATAGGAGCGAAAATTCCTCATGATTATACTCATGGCCAACTCCAAGGTCTCTTCCATTATGAAAGTGATGGTGTTGACCAATTACCACCATCCAAAAATCAACATAATCCAAATAACCATTGCGTTGCATACAGATGGGATAGTAGAGATAACAACCCACACATATCCAAAAAATGTATAGTCCCAACTACAACAAATGAGTAACAAAATGACTTAGTTAGCCAGACATATTGGCCAACAACCATCTAATGATCATGGATCCCAACATTCCCAACAACCAAACCTTAATCAACTACCTGTTGGTCGTCAAGAAACTACCCTGGAGTAAAACCTAAACTCTATGAACGAAATGATTCAAGGTTTGAAACTTAGCACACATGAATGACAATACAAATCCGAGGAAATTTGTCCCTACTCTTTTGAGCATGATATTATGTGGGTTCATTTCCCACAATATTTCAAACCACCTAAATTCGAAAAATTAAGGGAAAAGGTGATCTCTGCAAGCATGTTAACGATTTCTATATTCTCTTCTAAGAAGTTTGCTATGGTGAATCCTACTTTTTGAGAGTTTTTTCATGAAGCCTAGGCAGTCCTACCCTTGAATGGTTCCTTTATTTACCCAAAGTCTCTGTTACTACATTCTCTGACTTTTCTAAAAAAATTCAAGCACTTCTCGTATAATGTGGAACATGGTGTTGAGATGTTTGACCTTTATAATAGCAAACAATGCAATGGATATATATTTTCATCTTTCCTACAACATTGTTAAGCCCTTACTAGTTGAATCCCATGACTCATCCTAGAAAGGTAGCTAGTGAGCATCTTTGTCTCTAATATCCACCTAGAACTAGCTTTTCACTTGTAATTCCATTACGCCAATACATTTGATGACATCATAGAACAAGGAATGTAAATTAAATGTACCAATAGGTGTATGAAACATGAAAATTATATCTAAGATATAATCGACCAAGGTGAAATCAAAATCAAGGGAAATACACCTTCTTCCTCTCAAAATCAACATCTTGGGATCTATCAGAATCTACTTCCTAATCATGGTTAGAGCTATCATTCAAATCAGGGTCAACAAAAGTTTGGAATAACCCTGAATCATCCACCCAACATTCTAATGACATCAACTAGCATCATGTCTTGTTTTATTAAAAATATTTTTTTGGCTATATCCAGCATTCCCCACATCATGTGGCTACTATTATAGTAAACGGTCCTTACAAAAACCCTCATTGTATCATTACCACTCGAAGTAGGCGTGTAGTGGTCTAAGGAGCTGATCCATCTTCCTCAAATCCACCACATCAAGCCCCTAAAAATTTCATTGAACAACTTGAGAAGACACTTGCACAAATATCCATAATGGATATTCTCAAAACACCCTCCATACACAAAGATATCCTATATTTTTTTATTTAGGAAACACACATTCCAAATGGTATCAATCGACACAATTTCAAGCTCTTTTCTCTCATTTATACCGCCATCCATCATTGCCACTCACCTTTACCCAATAATACCTACCACTACATGGCCCAACCAACAATCCCCCTCTATACATTGAGGTACACATCAAGCACACACACATTAAATGAGTACTCATGGACAACATATATTTTTAAATCTTTGTACCTTATCTCTCATCAAATGACTAGGTTATAATGAATTGGATCTCGACAAGATATAATTACTATAAAAGCATATGATAATACTAAGTTAAAATCCATGGGCACCTTATATCTTCCCAAAAATCTAGGTCCTTTGATGCTCCCCACCCTAGTACATGTTTTGGACATTAATCTCTCATATAATATTTTTCTTGGCCAACCATGGATCCATGAGACGCATGCCCTACCATTTACATTGCATCAATTTCTAAAATTTGAGCATGATGGCATAATGGTCACCATCCATGGTGATCATTAACCCTTCCAATATTTCCAAGCACTTGAAGAAAATATTTATCACTAACCATATTATCCTTTCACTAAAAATGTGCCATAACAATATCCATCATCGACATCATCCACCACTACCTACATTTCACCTTAAAGCCTTCAATCCACATAACATAATGATTCATCATAATATTTCTCTCTCTTACCCACTTCATCCATATCCACTTCTCTTATACCTACCCCTCCACCCAAGTTCAAATACACAAGGTGTGGGAAATATCAAACTTTCAGCTTTGAAAAGTGGCCAATCTCACCCAAACAACATGATAGGCATGACATGTGTCAAGTATGAAAGTAATAAATATTCATTAAGATCTTCAAATTTTATCTATTCTAGATTTATTTCTGAAAATTACCTCAATCCATCGAACACCAGATGGCTCATTGATGACTCGTATACGATCCGGCTTCCCAGAAAACAAATATCCAATCCGCAAGAGGATAATGATCCATATGGGTTATTCTAGAAGAGGAGTAGGTCACCATGAGAAAGGCATTCCTAAACCTATAACCGTCAACCCAAATTCTCATGGTCGTAAACTTGGGTATTAAACAATTAGTGAAAGTATCCACGATGACCATATTGACATGACTAAAACAATTATTGAGGCCATAGAAACCATTGAAACAAGTTCCATTTATAGCCAATATGAACACCTCACTACCACTAATATATTTCTCAATACCACCATTTTTTCCATCCATGTCATTCTCACCTACTTGCGACTTATCCAGTGGGACCAACAATCTACACATGTCACCTTGGATAGATTTCAAAATGATAAGGCAACTCTTGAGTTCATGGGAACCCTAGATAACATACCTGTTGGTGATTATAAGAAAGGTTTCCATGTTTGTTTAAACATTGATGCCTACTTTGGTAAACATGAATCTACCTTCTCTATTCAATCCCAATCCAATATCCTACATCCTAACTCCCCTTGTCATCATGACTAGAAGGATCCCCTTTCAAAATTATTTTGAGATCCCTCAAATCCCGAACAAGATCCAATTATGGATCAACCTTTTCTGGCTCCTGAAACACTACAATATGGCTCACTGTCATTAATTAAAGAAAATATTGACATTAATATTGGCACCGAAGGATACCCCTAGATCCTTAAACTAGGGGCATCCTTATCAGTCAAATAATAAGCCACCTTCACAACACTAATACAGAAATTCTCTAACATACTCGCATGATACTATGTGAATATTTCAATCCTCAATCCATCTCGAGTGGTCCATAATCTTGTAGTGCATAAAGATGAAAAACCAATAAATGTTATCTCTCAAAAGTGCACCCTTGTTGAGAGATGACCGTAGGGGTTTTAATATTTCTTTGAATCTCTCACTTTTGTAGATACAATGGAAACACCCTAGGTTTATGGGTATTCTATTGTTGAGGTGAGTCTCTAGTATCAAGGTCGACCTTTTTGATGTATCTTAAACTATTTTTTGGGGTTTTGAGGGTAAAAGATGACTATAACTACCATTGAAAGGGGGTGATACAATAGACTTATTGAGGTATTTGACTGAGTATATGAGAAATAAAATTGAAAATGAATTTTGGATGCACGAACCAATGGTTTGTGTAGAATATTAAGGAAAAATTATTTTTTTATTGAGGGAAAGAATCACAAAGAGTTAGATAAACATTCACACTAATACTATGAAATTATCAAGTCGATTAATCGTTGACATTCAAAAAGAATTAATAAGATATACACAACAATTTATAATTGTTATTCTCATAAGGGGAAAAACGGGCAAAAATACTTTTTGTGCCTTGGGCAAGATTATTCACCCATCCTATTATCAAAATTTATAAAACAGTCATTAATAGAGGGTAAAAGATGACTTTGTAATTGACATTGAATTAATAAGATGATACAGCATTTAAGGACTTATTCCTTTGTGCCTTGAATTACAATACATTATGAGAAGATTTAATAAAATTGAAAATGAATATTTAGACATTGAATTCACGAACCCTCTTGAATGGCCATGTGTCTTGAATGATTAATACTTTGAAAATTCACCCAATGTGTGGGAATTATTTTTGCTCTAATTGATTGTACATCTTGAATCTTTTCTTAATCAATGTGATAAGATGATCATCTTTGTCCTTTATGATTACATGCATAATATTATTCTCCTACTAAGTAAAATATAATGCTTTGTCTTCAACTAATGTTCCACTTTTTGTGTGCATTCTAATTTATCTTCTTAAGAAAGCCACCTTTGGCATAATGCATACTTTGTCTTTATATCTTTTGGGCCATTTGTACACATGTAGTAATTTTTATGGATTACCTTAACAAAGTTTGAGCTATACTTTGGAAATTCAATATTGACCTCATTGATTTCCTAGAGATAATTGTGGTTTTTACTTGCTTCATGATTTGAATTGGACCCTTTTGATTAAAAATCATTACAAAAAATATTATCATTTTTGTAATTTTACCTTTTTATCATCGTTAGACCTTACCTTTGAATTCCTGAATTGACCCATAATTTGGTTGATGGTTTGAACTAACTCAGGTTGAGTTGATGTAACTCTATTTTGCATTGATTACTTTTGGATCTCATTCATTGAAATTTTTACTAATCAATATTGATCATTGATTTCCTAGTAATTGTGGTTTATTTGCATAATTTTATCATGTACTATCATCGTCTCCACGTTTGAATTCTATACCATTGATGAGATGGGTTTCATTGAATTTAATGAGCCGATCTTAGACCATCGATTTGGTACTTGATTGATCCGGGTGTTTGATTTTCTAGAAACAATGGTATGCATTGGAAAATAGTGGTTTTGATTCTCAAATCTGTTGATCTTTGTACTCTTTAATAGGATTTATTGATCCTTAACTCATTGATAGAGTTGGGTTTTCTTTGTGGTTAATCTTGGTCGAGTAAAAAAATTTCCTAGTAATTGTGGTTTATGATTTGCCTAATCATATACCTTTGGCATTTGGTGTCTAGATGAAGCCACCGCAATTTTTTTTGTGTGGCCTCCAATTTCGATGCTTTGAAGCTTATTTCCTTGCATTGTTTAGCCAGCATCTTTTCTATTTCTGTGATTTTTTCTTGGTTTCACTGATTTGGATGGTTTGTACACCCTTTTCTGCCATTGTTAGAGTTTTGAGCTCTCTGTGATTTGTATGGTTTCCATTTTGAAGCCCTAGATTTTTTTTTTGTAGAGAAGAAGTCTATGAGGTTTTACTTATAAAATCTAGACTCTTACTGTCATTTTTTCTCTTTTTGATTTGTTTCATAGGTTTGTAGTGGAAGAAGGTAAGGACGTTGTTTCGTCAAGCATTGAAACATGTCTTCTTTTTCATTTCTTCTATGATTTCGTGAATGACAAACACTTTCGAGTTGGACACTCATGTTCATCCTTAACTATTTATTCTGCAACTCGAGGGTTTGAAAGAACTCACTAGAACTAGTATGTTTCGTGCCTTGAATTTGAAATCTTTTGCAAAATGGTGGCCATATCTATTTCCTAAAAAAATCATCGATCAGTTGGATTAGTGACATGGTTTTTTGAGTTTTAATCATTAATGAGATCTTGAACTCATTATCTACTTTGGTTTGAACTGATGAGTTTTGCTTTTATAGATATATGCATTGAATTGATATCTATATCCTTTTGTTTCCCTGATTGGCATGTTATGATTTCACAAATATGGGTATGATACTCTGTTTTCTTCTCTATGGCTCATAGGGTTTCATTATGATGGAAAAAATTCTTACATTTTTTGTACTGAAAGGATTTTTCATTCATATATCTGGGTCTCTTTTCATTACCTCTACTTGGTTGGTTTTGATTTGGAGATATAAACAATTGCCTTGTTTTCTATCTTATTTGACTCTAGATTCACACTTCTTTCTTGAATGGTTCACCATGAAAACCGCCGAGTCTTTTGTTACTTCACATGTATTTGCCACTACTATTGGGTCTATTTGAAATGAACAAAATGTTGTTGTTTTGAGATTTGGGTCGCCATTCGAGCTCGATGAGCATGAAAAACTGTGAAGATAATATCTTTTACCTTACGGGAAATATTATTTTGTAATTTTGATTCAAAAATATTTGATTCGAGCTCTAAATTTCAGTTATGTCAATTGTATTTCGTTCCAGTATGTTTGTAGTCTGCCATTATTAACGATTTTGAAGCTTTAACAATGCATTAAATCTCAAATGTAGGTCGTTATCGTTGAATGTTTTCAAGATTTATTTTTGTCTTCGTAGTCTAAGAATTTACTTGAAGCCTTTGATATTATGTACATTCATTATTAACTGCACTCTATCTAGTTATCAATGCATTGAAATAATAAAAATTGAAAGGATTTGAAACTAACTGTGCTTTCCTAAAGCAATCTCCATAATGTAGTTTGCAATATCTTGAATTGTTCTTCAAAATTTTTAACTTGTCATTTATACTTGAAATTCACTCTTTCTCTAACTCATAACTTGTTGTGTACATTTCAAAACTCCACCCATATTTGGGCTGCTCCTTTTCTTTAATGATATTTATTGTATATGCTTGGATTTGAGATGTTATAAAACTGTTTTTGATCAATTTTAACTACATGAACCTGTTATTTTAATCTATGTATCAAGATTGTCTTCATGAACACCAATCTCCTTATTAATAGTTGATGCTACTATAATGAAAGTTTTGACTTGAATATATGATGAATCCTAAAAATTTCTCTCGAATGCATTATTATTTGAGTAGGTATTGAAGCTATAATTAGTTTGTTTTTTTTCTTTTCAATATGAGACAAGTACACTTCAAGTGTACTTATGGCTTGTAACTTGTACTTGAATTTAGTTAAACCAAATTGTACCTGATGGTATTTTTGATTATGTATCTTCAAGTTCTGAAACTCTCTTTTATTTTTTAAACTATTTGACTATTCAGATCTGCGTAAGTATTGATCTCTTTTCAAATCTATACTTGATCATGTGAGCATTAAGGTTATACTATAAACCTTACGCTTGATTTGAATTGACTAGATTTTCATTCCTTTTAATATACTTTAGTTAAATTATTTTCCAGAACATTCATTAAAGCAAATATGTACATCTCTTCTGTAAATTTCATGCTTTGATATTTTCCAACCTGAAAATTTGATTCATTCCTTTGCATTCATGAAACATACAACTCTGATTGTAACTTCTAGATCAAATTTTACTGATATTATACTTCAATGCTATGATCTTGGCACATTCATATTAGTTTCTTTGCTTGTGAAAATGATGGTAAGTTGTACCTAAAAACCTCACTTCATTTGTACTTTTGATATGCAATCTTGATGGTTTTTTTGTTAATCATATAGATTGACATTCTTTGATTTATTTGACACCATTATCCATGTAGAATATCCATTACATATTGAAAATTATATTCCTTTGATAGTTATATGGCTTTCTTTAGCTACTTTTGAGTATTTTATTGGCAAACATGTGGCTACAGTCCCTTTTCCTGTTTACTGTAGATGCATTCTCCTTTCTTGATTTATGAACTTGCTTTAATGAAGTAAGACCTGCTTCAGTATTTTGATCATTATGAACTTATTTTGATTCTTGACTCATGCTAGAGTCTGTACTTTTCTTAGAATGATGATATTCTTGTACCTAATAGATGATCCTTGAGTTTATTCAAAATGTACTTGTTACTTCATTCCTTTTGATCTCATTCATTAAACTCTCTTTGATGAAAATATTATATTCTAAAATGAAAAATTGCATTCTGTATCATACTTTTTATTTATCATGTGACTTGATGAAGCTCATATGTTTTCACTACACTTTTACAATTATACTTTTTTCATCTAAATCTTTAGAGTTTTCTCATTTTTTGGTATCTCCTGTAACTATAATCCTCATGGGTTCTTGTAGAGGTTTGATAATGGAAACCGGAAGATACCTGTATGTAGCCAAAATTGTAAGGTAATGCACTACCGGAATGATGTTACACATACCCCAATGATGATACAGGTCTCCTTGCAAGGTGTTTAGAATCTAGAAAGGATCGCAAGGTATACGTTTGTATCCCGCATGCCTCACTCGGCCTCCACATGCTTTGTTTTTCCCTCTTCCCCCATTTTCCTTGTTTTTTGGTCTTCAATGATGAGACCGCCACCCTATTTGGGTTGTGGTCCCGTGACCACCACCTAGGACAGTGCGGCGGTCTTGTAACCGCCACCACCTACATAGTGGCGGCGGCGGTCCCAGTCTGGTTTTCCAAATTCTTTTGACAATCGCATCAAATGTAAATCTTCAATTTCACCCGCTTTCTTCAACCAATTTTTCTTGCATTGATGTTTTTGGTTCCCTAATAATAGTGTTTTCCCTTTGTTTATAGTAAAAGAGTTCAATTGGGAGTTACCTTTTGCTAAATGCATTTGCTATAAATAGCCAGCTTGTTTTAAAACAAATGGCCCCTCACTTTCTCAATTCTATTATTCAGCTTTGAATTTTTTTCTTAGAGTTCTACTAGCTTCATATTTTTCATGAATTATTAGCTTTCCTTTGTTGTTTAGAATTCATTCAATCTTCTTGTTTCATCTTGTTCCATTGTTGTTCCATACAATTAGCTTAGCATAGAATAGTTTCATTTCTAGATTAGAATCCATCAAAATTGCAGGTTTTGTTTTGTCACAAGGATAGATTCTAAAAATCTCGGTACATTTGCATTGTATTCCCGCAATAAATGATGCTAGGAATTGCATAGTCGCTCTGTTCTCTTGCGCTATCCGTCTCCTACTCTCATTTTATTTGGTCTATATCCAAAGCTGCCATTGTCGGAATAACTTCTTCTATTGATACTTAATATACACACTTTTCTAGATTCAAGAGAACACGAAGGAACGAGGAGATCACAATGAGGGGAAAAAGTCACACACAACTAGATTTACCATTGTTCTATAAATGCCAGGTTTGAGCTATCAAAGTTCTAGTTACAACATATCAAATAGAGTAGTGAATTATTTTATTTTAGTCAAAAGTTTGCTCTTGATATCACTAGGGAAGCTGTGGGGATTGATATTTTCTAAGAAACTATGATTCATTCCTCACTTCTGAGGTAGGATCAAGAGTCTTTCAATTTAAAATAATTATTCACTTAGATATTTAGGATAAAATCACAACTCGCATTGCAGGCAAATAGCCATACAAAGCTATTTTGTTTGTTTTAAATTTTGTTGCGAGATTAGTAGTTCATTTTTTGAGCATACTGGAATAGCTTATCTTTAATTTCATTGAAATACGTCATCGATAATAAAAAAATAGAAGAACTTGCATAGTGTAAATACATCTTTCGTAATCGGTTTATTAATTTCGCTTAAAAGTTCAATTATTTTATATGACAATCACAGGACCTAGAGAGCCTAGAGAATATATATTTGAACCAATAGTTCCTCAACCAAATCTACCCACAAAATTAGCGGATATAGATCAAGACCTTAGGATACGGGTCTTTCAAGCAACAGAAAACCTACAGGAAATTAGTGAACAACTCGAGGGGTTAAATATCGAAGACGACAAAGCTTACACATTTTGGTCAAATCATCTTGACTATAGACTTCCTTCATAAAATATATGAATGACTATGCAAGGATTCGAAAGAGAACAAATATTTGGTTGCGATCCTTTATTTCCACAACCTAACACAGAGACCTCCTTGTTGACATAGATACTAGCTTACCCATTCAAGTTGCCAAAACACCCGTAAGGTATTCTCGAGAAAATTACACAACTTCTAGTTCTAAACATAGAGGATGAAAAGGCGTATGATTACTAGATAGTTGGAAGAAGGGATTGAATCTTCACATGACCATAATAGGTCCACAACAACCATGAACTCATGGTTATGATCCCCAAGTCCCACAACCCAATGGGCATGCAACTCAGTTAAGCATTGACACCGATTTATGAACGTTGGTATTTAGATCCTCACCAATCCCTCTAGATATCATCACGCAGTTCTCCGTATTAAATATAGAAGCCAATGAATCTACTTTTTTTGGGCTAGATAAGAGAACCACCCATAGTTCACTACAAATCCACTAAGCCTCATATCACCATTTTTTCATGACCACAATCGAAGATATATATGAAGCTCCCGCAGGTCACTTCCCATGTATGCAACAACCAAGAAACAGGATCTCGGTAGAGCTCGACATTGATTGTAGCCTCCAAACAACTTATATATCTAAAGGATGCATTACACCAATTCAGTTTAGGAGGGCCTTCTTTGCCTTAGATTCACAAATTCCATTATTACGTATTCGAATATAAGATTACCCGATTAGCTTTTCTCGTATCCATTCATATTCAACATTCACCGACTATTTCGGCATGACCTCGGGAAGTCGGGTATGAGGAAGAGGTACTTGTAGATTCACATGCTTGCATGTCACTTTTCCATTGCACAAAATTAGTGAACCCGGCGTGAAACAAACAGTTATTCTTTTTATTATTTTGCATTTCTTTCATCCACCTTCGCTCTTTCCCATTATTCTGCGGGTATTCATATACCCCCCGAATATGTCTGGATACGATGCATACGGTAGACCTCTCTCAGGTCTTGAAGGAAACTATAGTCCAACAAATAGACAACCATTGCCCTCCCTTTTTGCATGGGCTGATAACTATCCAAGTAATTACTTGTCATCTCAAACTCCCCTCATAGAACTAGTTCTAGTTCTTCATTCCAAATTGAGGAGTTAGATCACCTTGCACAAACACAATAGCCAAAGCCTTCGAGGATCTAACAATATGATGTTTACTTGGAGAGTCCACTTCATCTCCTCGGTCTTGTTAAGACCATAGATCGATAGAGACAGATCGAGATCCACTCCCATTTTTGGATGAGGAGTACATAGTATGCTATGCTAAAAGTGAACAACGTTTCCAAAACATGTATGCACCTATAGGGAGTTTACAAACACAATCTGATACCTTATTCCAAGAAAACACCCCCATTCCTTCACCTATGGGAAATTCCCTCGGTGAAGCTTGGCAAGGTAATGACCAATTCATAGCGGGGTATCATACCCCTTTACAACCTCAAGGTATACAATAAAATCCATTAAGGTAAAACACTGTGTCTTCACCAATAGAAGTCATTTCGGCCTTAGTTGAAAAGGTTAGAGTGTTGGAACTTGCTCAAGAAAACCAGAATTCATATTTTGGGCAAGCAGGAATCCCCAATCCTATCCATCACCCCAGTTAAGTTGACCTCCTTACAAGAATAGGCACATTAGGCATGCCTCCTCAAAATACTTATAGTTACCCACAGTAAACACCAACCAGGACCGCGTTTTCAAATACCGCTCTAGTTGAAAACATGACACCTCCTGGCTTGGCACCAAACAACCCATACCAGAACAATAATCCTCTTTACTTAAAAATTTATTCAAAGTCACCACAAGGAGACATGTTCTCTTTTCCTAGGATGTTCGTTTATCCACAAGGATTCACTTATGTCCCTACAAACTCATATGCTATGTCATATCAATAACCCTTGCCACCACCACCTCCACCTCCTCAGCAAGCACCATCGATGGTTGAGGCCTATGCAGTAGGGAATTACTTAGAATATTTAAAAGAACCCCTAGACTTCATCATACGAAGTATTATGCTTCCAAGACCTCTTCCTGAATTACCCAAATATAAAGGGGAAGGGGATCCAAATGCACACATTAAGGCCTATGCCACAGCCATATGGGAATTAATCCCTTGGGATGGGGTTTTTGCTAAAATATTCCCTAAAACCTTAGAAGATATTTCCCTTGATTGGTATTACAGAATACTTGAAGACTTGATACACTCATTTAAACAACTCGTGTCGAGTTCATCAAAGCTTTTGATATGATTTTTTTTTAAGAACAGAAATCAAGGAGTTCTTGCATATTAAACAAGAACATAATGAATCCACGCTGCTCATTTTATTCAAATATGGCGTACGGTTCTCTACTCATCAGCAAGTTCTCCAAACATGGATCAAATGGAACTATGTGATTTATTCCTTAATTATCTCAATAGAGAGATAAAGGAAGAAGTCCAGAAGTTCCCACTAAGAACTTACGATGAAGTACTTGAGAGTGCTCTCTGAATCGACCAAACAACGATAAATAGTGGTTGTAAGACATATGGGAAAAATGAGAAATTAACCACTCCCAATCAAAATACCATGGCCTATCCTAATACCGGGAACACTAATCAAGGACCTAAGATCCTTAACAAGAACCGCGGAGTTACAACAGATGGGGTAACTGATCAAGTTAAAAGGGAAAACATTGTAAACATTTCGCCACCTATTAATAATCAATGAAATAACAATTTTACTCCAACAATCAATGCAGTATATTTTAATCATCCAACACAATGACAACAACAACAACGATAAATCTAAACACAAGGTCCAAATCAAAACCCAACTTGATATCAGAGTCAAAACCAAAGGTAACAACCTCAAAATTTTAACTCTAGCAACCAACAATCTTATCAAAATTTTTGGCCACAACAAGTTTTAAATCAATAGCTTCAAATAATAATCCCAATTTATATTTTGGCTTCTCAAGGCCACGATAGTAGGAGTTGTCATGACTACAATAAATTCATGCAGCGATTGCCAAAAGATCAAAAACAACTCTTTATAGATATGTTTTTAGCAAATCCTGTAATACCAGTGCCAAACACTTACATAGGGGCAATTTCCCCTCAAAATGCACCCCTCAAGATCTTTAATGATCCACTCCCAAACCATTCTAACAATAATAGGTTAGATCCTAATGGAACAAACAAGGGTGTTATAACAGGAAACAATGATCATGAAGCTTCAACTTCATTAAATCCACCAGTCACACCCCAACTAGGAACTCAACCCCAAACTAAGATAGTTGGTTTGGTGGAGTTAGACACCGAGCTACCCATAGAAACCATAACAAGAACACGGGATTATTCTTCTCAACCAACTCCAAGTTATTCATTAGAGCCAAACAACACTCAACAAACATTGGTAAAACCCATAGGCGCCTATGATTTAATTAATGACTTAACTAAAACTTTCTCTCACATCTCCTTTTTGGATTTGCTAAAGAACTCTCCCACCGACAAGGCTGCCCTCCTAGAAGCATTAGGCCTTGGTCATTTAATCAACATCACTCCTCCTCTGGAAATGAAAGTAAACCATGTAGAATTTGACGTTTATCCTCCAGGGCAGCCAGATAGGGATACATAGTTTATATTCGATATAAGCTAAACACCAATAGATGCTGAGATTGCATGAAGAGGCAACCCAACTTTACATTTGCAAGTATGGATTTACAATAATTATGTTAAACATGCAATGGTTGATGATGGGGCAGCAGTTAACATAGTCCCCTTCACTTTTATTCAAAAGTTAGGATATGGAGAGACAAACTGTTCCACAACATGAAATACGTTAAGAGGATATGATAGCCTCAAGGACACTTCAATTAGAACCATAGTTTTACCGGTCACTTTAGGGTCCCCAAGATAGTCCTCACCAAATTTTATATTATAGATCGAGAAACCAACTATAATATGATCCTCGGTCGGCCATGGATACACCGTATGAAGGAAATCCCTTCCACGTTATTCCAAGAAATAATATTTCTACACTTTGGGAAAATATTTTTGGGATAAGGTGACCCAAAACCCTTCAATATACACCTAGCTGATTTGAAGAAAAGACCGGGTGTTCACTCGAGTTTGAATTCCCAACAAATCAACTCATCAAACCAATTAATTTGAAACCAAAAGAAGAGTTGATACCCACCACAGAGTTGGAAATTACAAGTCCAGCTGAGGACATTCTAGCACTAAAAAATGAGACCAATGTTATAAAAACGGTGTCACTAGGGACTACTACCAAAATCTGTTGAGTTCTTTTTTTCTCCCATTTGTCCCAAATGCATTTGTCGTCCTCTCCTGTTTCGCTAGAGAAGGACTTTTCTATTCTCCTACCATTTGACTCTTTGGGTATGTAACACACCCCGGGAATCACTTATCTTCCATCGATGAAATTTTTATGGTAGAAGTAATCAAGCAAAGGAAATAGATACGACAGATATATCCCAACATCCATTTTTCCAAGAAAGTATTGGATGCTCCACTTTGATGAGCTAGATGTCACTTTAGAGCTAGGGTGGGAGTAATCTTTACTTCAATTGAGGGAAAGATCCTACCTTTCACCTTTAAATTAAACTTTAAATATACAAAAAATGATGATGAGTACAAAGATCTCCTCCTTGGCCTCATCCTAGCCAAAAGAATGGGTGTCAATGACATTAGAGTGCTAGAAGACTTGCAACTAGTTACAAACCAAGTCTCGAGGTATATGAAACTACGGTTGAACATTTACAACTATACAAAACAGCATTTGTTAGATCTAAGCATGGGATTTAACTTCATATCAATTGAAGCAATCCCACGAGAGAAGAACCTTCTCACGACTCCATAACAACCTTAGCTTCCCGTTTCACTCCAAACAACAAGTTGGAAGATACAAATTTCATAGTATCACTTCATACCAAACCATTAGTTCGTAAAATATCAACAAACTCACTCTGACTCATGGAGAAGATGAGGTTGATTTTTATATCATAGATCACTTTGACAATGATAGAGTCACTCTTGAATATCGAAATGCCTATGGGAAGCTATACCTTGCTCATCGTATAGTTGATCTTTCCCTAATATAACATTCTTCTTCCTATTTTGGAAATCCCATGGTAGAGTCTCTCTCCACGAGAAGGATCTTGATATCTATGAGATAGAAAATAGAGAAAGCTTGGAAATACCTCCAACACCACCTGAATTTGAAGAATGTAACACTTATTTAATAGAAGAAACCATTGACATAAATATTGGAACAGAGGAAGAACCAAAAATTTTGAAGTTGCGATCCTCGTTAACTCCAGAGGAGATAGAAATACACACCCAAATCCTCAAAGAACATCAAAAGGATTTTACATTTAACTATAAAGAAATTACGGGCATTGCACTACATATCACGGTACATAATCTTGTCACTAAACCAGATGCAAAGACAATTAAATAGAAGTCAAGACCAATGAAGCCAAAAGTGGCTCTCATGGTAAAAGAGGAAGTAATAAAGCTTCTCCATGTGGGATTCATCAAACCCAATGACTATTCACAATGGGTATCTAATATCATCCTTGTTCTAAAAATAATAGGAAGATACGCATTTGCATATATTTTTGGGATATTAACAAAGCTTGTCCCAAGGATGACTTCCCATTACCATCTATTGATGGTATCATTGATGCAACAACTAGATTTGAGTTTTTGTCACTCATGGATGGATTCTTAGGGTATAATCAGATTAAAATATCTGAATAGTATCAAGCCAAGACTACATTCATAACTCCCTGGGGAACTTATTGCTAAGTTGTCACGCCATTTGGTCTTAAAAACACGACTGCTACATATCAGCGGGAAATGACATATATATTCCATGATCTTATCCATAAAATTGTGGAATCCTATGTGGATGACTTGTTGGCCAAGGCCAAGAAGCACTTGTGATCATCTAGAAGTGCTCTGTATCATCCTCTCATGATTAATTGAATATGGCGTCACATTAAACCCAGAGAAGTGCGTGTTTGGTGTTACAGGAGGTAAACTTATGGGCTATATTATATCTTCATGAGGGATTGATTTTGATCCAACCAAAATACAAAGCCGTTATCAAAATGGTCCCACCCTTAGAGGAGTCTGGAATCATGTCATTTCTTAGGAAGATCGGTGCAATCCGAAGGTTCATCCCAGATTTAAGTTTTGTCATTCATCCAATCAACAATCTATTAAAGAAAGATTATAGTGTTGATTGGACTATAGAATGCAACAAGGCCTTTAAAGCAGTTAAACACTTTTTGTTGTCTCCATCCACACTAATGCCTCCAAAACCAAACCGCCCTTTGATCCTATACTCACGAGCCACTCATGTCTCGCTAGCCTGCATGTTGGCTCAAGAAGACAATGATAAATAGGAACGTGCGGTCTATTTCATTAGCTAAACATTGCTCGATTATGAAACATGTTATATACAGGCAGAAAGAGAATGCCTTGCCATAGTATTTGCAACAAAACATTTAAGACATTGCATGTTAAACCAAGAAATGAGAGTCATTGTAAAGACGATCATTTACAAACATTTCTCACGCAAGGGTTGTTATCTAAAAAGATTGGGCGATTCATAACCTTAATGGGTGAATTTGAGTTGACATTCATAAACCAAAAATCCATTACGGGACAAATCATTACAGACTAGTTAGATGAGAATCCACTAGATGGAGACGATCTGGTAAATCTAGACTTTCCTAATGAGTGTGTATACTTCGTCGAAACCAGACCCCCCATCTCTGCATGTCCTTGGTATACCGATATCATCAATGTTATCATAGACCACAGATACCTAGAAGGTGCCACATCATAAAAAAGAAAGGTGGTTATGTATCAAGACCGCTAAATACGTTATTTTAGAACATGTAGTCTATTGTAAAGCCTTCGACGCCATGCTTCTAAGATGCGTTGATACGAGAAGAATCCAAGAATATTCTTCATGAATCCCACAGTGGGATATGTGGACGCCACTTCGGTGGTCACGCCACCACTCGCAAAATACATTAGATGGGCTATTTTTGGCCCACACTCGAGCATGATGCAGTGGAATTTGTACGTAAGTGCCACAAATGCCAAGAATTCTCTCATGAGATTCACATACTAGCATAATCCCTGCAGCTAATATTGACCCCGTGGCCCTTCTCCACGTGGGGTCTAGACTTGATAGGGAAGTTATCTCCCTCATCAACCGATGGCCATAATTTATAATTACAGCCACAAAATATTTTACCAAATGGGTGGAGGCCATGCCTCTCACCATAGTAGGTCGGTTCGGTAATTGCCAAATTCATTCGAACCAAATTATCTGTAGGTATGGTGTCCCATAAGTCATTATCTCAGATAATGGCACGTCCTTTAAAAATGACAAAGTTTGTGAGTTATGTAGAAAATTCAAGATAAACCATCACATGACCTCTCTTTACTACCCTAAAGCCATGGGCAAGCCGAAGCGACAAATAAAACGTTAAAAGCTATTCTCCTCAAAACGGTCATGGAGAACAAGTGAGATTGGCATTTGAAATTATATCCAGTCTTGTGGCCCCATTGAACCTCAATAAGAACACCAACAGGCACAACCACTTTCTCACTGGTATTCAGGGCAGAAGCAATTCTCCCACTTGAGGTTGAAATACCTAGTCTCCGCATCTCATTACAAGGGATTCTGGATGAAGAAGCTTATAAGGAGGCACACCTCTCTCAATTGGAAAGGCTTGACAAGGCCAAGCTAAATTCCAAACAATGGCATAGATCCTATACTGACCGGATGTTCCGGCAGTATAACAAAAAAGTCTATGAGCAAGAAATATATGAGGGAGATCTAGTTCTAAGACTAGACAACCAGATCAATAAGAAAACCGGCGAAGGAAGGAAGTTCCGGCCCAAATGGTTGCGCCCATACCGAGTCATGAAGGACTACGAAAATGGTGTGTATCTTTTATGCACACTAGAAGGTGAGGAATTCAATGAAACTTTCAATTCCTTGCATCTTAAATGGTTTTACGCATAAGACATCGGAATCACTACTTGTACATTATAGCTACCTACATTGCATTATTCATTTAGTTGTTTCATTCTGTCCACTCATTTCATAAAAATTATGGTCCAGGAGATTTCTCTTAAGCAATCTGTTACAAATTTCTAGAAGAATTGGCAAAAGCATTAAAAGCACATCTCTTAAAATGTCATTAAGTATTTTCAAATCTTCTCATCAAGATTGACAAACCAGAATTGATGGAAACCATACCAAGGCTTGCATACTTGGTTTTTCTCTTTATTTCTACTATGTGAAGTCACCCTTACCTATGGTCTATTCTAGAAGCTTCTTGGTGTCACATCTATCCCTCTTAAAATCTCTTTGAAAGAAAGAATATCTCAAAGTCATAGATCGAAAGGTCAAAATAAAATTGAATCAAAAGCACCAAGCAAACAAAATATTTTATTTTACACACTTCTTTGCCCCATTAACCTTTGGTGATAAGCCCACATTTCTTACTAGTGGTGCGAGGTTGGGAAAGGAAAGAAGTGCCCTTACTCACCTATATCTTGCCTTTGGTGACAAACCCATGCTTCTTACTAGTGGCTTGAGGCAGGGTGTGGGGGTCCATTCACACAAATTAACAAATCTTGGTATGCTGGAAGCACAAATCAAATTCTATTAAGAGAAAAATATATCCAAACTCCAAAAGAGATCAAATCCTCAAAACCAGATTTTGTCAATCAGGTTGTCATTTATAAATCTAAGTCTAGATAAACTGAAAGTAAGTGGCCTTCTAAGCTTGGTGGTATCCACGAGTAGGGTAGGTGTGTAGGTCTATATTTGGTTTCTATTACTGTTTTCTATCTCTCATCGTTCCATTCACTCAAACTCATATAACTTGTGCCCTTCCTAATTCTTGGTGTTGATCCCTCACATTTTACTAGTTGCATGGAATTCGGATTGGGGAAAATTCATCTGTTTATCACTTTAAATTCATCACGTTTTGCCAACATAAGAAGAAATTACAAAAATTTCCCAAAGAGTTCAAAATTTCAGTACTACCATATGTTAGTATCATCTCATATCAACATTACAAAAGCATAAAAAAGAAAACATTCTGCTCAACATTTGTTATCACTTGTCATCCATTGCATACATACTGAAAAGCATGAAAAAAGTACTCTAAAAACATCTAGTAGACATGTGGAAACAAGTCATGAAATTCTAGGCACCAAGATTCTAGATCTAAAAGATATATATATATATATATATATCAAGTTTCATATACAATGCCATCATGCACTAGGCATGGTCAAAATGCTCAATGAGCCCAAAAAGTACAAAAACACTCATATAGATATCTAACAAAACACTACAAAAATGCCCTCTCAATCCCTATGGGATCCCTTAGAGGGTGCACGACCACGTCTAGGACTCCGGCTACGCCGGCGCTCCAAATACACTGAGGGCTCGTGGTCATGGCTAGTAGCTATTGTCCCGCTATGAGAATGACTCCTCCTCATCAAGCGCTCGGATTTCCTATATCTCGATACCTCGGTGTGGAGAGAATTCATGATCTTGACCACATGCCGACAAAGCTGAAAACATCGGTATGCTTACCAACCACCGAAGGCTCCCCCACATCCACATATATCTCAGCACGAGTCTTCTCTGAAGGGAGCAACAAGGTATCAGTGCATACTAGGTGAATCAAGTCTCGCCACTCATCAACAGTTGCTACAAATAAAGGAGAAAACAAGTTAGAAAATGATCAAATATAAAACCAAGAGTAAACAAAACAAAAATAAATAAACAACTAAGATAGTTCTAACTAAAACAAAGTTAAGAGAAGAGTGACAACTCACTTAGACCGCCAGGCCTCTAGGAAGGATCTTTAGGATCCACGCCTACCACTGATGTCACTACTGACTGGTGTCCCTATCCCACATCTAGGGCAATATGACAGCCTGCAACGGACTCACCATATCCCCCTAAATCTTGAGAGAGTAACTCCTCTGAGACTAGAGTCACCCTATCTGTGCTCCACTCGGCCCTCTTAGCCCGTAGGATCTCTTGAGTGTCATGCCACTCAGGATCACTATCATCCTTCCCACCCATCTCTCTGATCTCTAACTCCTTTTTCTCCTCCTCTTTCTCTCCCCCAGTGAAATCCTCGGACTCAAATTCCACGTCAATGGGATCATTTTTGCTATGGGTGAGACCAAAGGCAATTAGAAGTAAAGGTGCCTGAGGAGCACCGGCTCTCCCTCGAAGCACGTACCACCCTCCTCACCGCAATAGGAACACCGGGGGTAACAATGGTGAAAACTTGGCCTCTAGGACCTCCCCGAGCCTTGCGAATAGATATATACATTGGCCCCACCGGAGGAAACATGTCAATATAGGGGAGGCTAAATCTGGCTGTAGTACTCTATCAAAGGGGTGGATCTCCAACTTCCCACCTTATCTACTAGGCCGACCGGTAGTCGACAAGTAATCAATGTAACAAGATATCCTCTCCCCATAGCCATGGCATGGCTTGATAAGGGTGGTCTCCATATCTGCGCAGTAGTCATCCTTGTCCACCTCGCTTCCCCCGAGGGCCCCGGATCCTCAGCCTCTACGCTTCTCCCATACAGAGTGATACGCTCATACACCTAACTCATGACAAGAGTGGGGTGACTCAGTGACTGTCCTTGGTAGTGGACCACCTTGTACAAATCATGGTAGGTGGTCCTGATTATGTTTGCTCCCCAAGCATAGACACATCCATGGCCCTCAATCTGTGTAATAATGGGGGCCCAACAACATTAGAGAGTGTCACCTCCCTTGTCCCCAATCAATCTTAAAGTAAGGATGCCCATGATGGCCTTATGGAGCACAGGAATGTATGTCTCAAAAATGGAGTAGATCCTCACTCCCTTCTTCGATCCCATCGAAAAACTTCATCCACCATATAGGTGGCCCACTAACCACATGAGATCTTGATACTTCTGCCTTAAGAGATATCCGCCACCTAAGGATCGAACCCCAGATGTCGGTAAAACATCCTCCAAGGTGATGGTCCACTCACTCTTAACTCTTGGCGGTCGGAAGGAGTTCTCGATCCACATCCCAAGATGAAAATAAGTCACATAGTATGTGACCGGCAGTCTGCAACATTAGGGACTGTGCAATCCTCTAAATACAATCCCTCTCAAGTGTATCTTGCTCGCCCGAGTGAGTGCCTCTAACACCGCTGGGAGATAATCACACTCCCTCTCTCAACTCCATCTAATGCATTCCTCCTTATGAATACACCCAAAAACAAAAAAAAAAGGATTAAGTTCGTACCAAAATCTAATTGGAAAAATTATCAATAACATTTGAAGATGCTAAAAATGGAAAAAATAAATTAAGTAAAGCATTATTTTTGCTTTCATCATGAATCGCCACCACCGCATGCACGGTGGCGGTTCTGTAACCACTACCTTAGAAGGCAGCGGTCCCAGTAATTGCCACCCTGCATAGGGCAGCGGTGCTTTGTCCCAAAAATGCAAATGGCTTAAATACCCTAAAAATGCCTAAAAACAGGAAAAATTCACCATTTTAACTAAAAAAGAGACCTACCCTATGGGCGCCCCCCTAGAGCCTCATTTAAAACTAGTATTTCAAAAAATACCCCCCCTAAGAAAAAAATATTTTATCATTTCTACATTTTAGGTTTAAAAACAATAAATTGAGAAGAACTAACCTGAGACTTCACGGGTCGATGTTCTCGCTCTCTGGAGGCATGATCGCTATCTCACCACGAACGTTTTGACTATACTCTCGTCAAAAACCATCACCATGGGTCCCAGAGCTCAAAAACTATCAAATCAATCTATGCAAATGAATAGTGAAATGAGCTCATTTTATATATATAGCCTTTTAAATTGATTTTGAATGTCTTTCGCAGGGTCGAAGCGTCGACAGAGGTAAGTTCTAAAACCCCACGTAGATGGTAAGTCCTCTTTTCATATATATTTTGCCTTATTTCTCAAATTATTTTATCTAGCTGCACTTGAGTCTTTTTTATATACTTTGCAGATAACGGGATCTTGGATGGCGACTTTCCAACACACGGTGTGTCGTGGGATAATTCCTAACTCCCCATTTCGGGACTGCCATACTCAAATCCACGCTTTATGCCTCTTCATGGCTAAGACCCTTCTCTCGAGGGGGAAATATGTACATACCCAAAATTGTAAGGTACTTTGCATTGCTAGAATGATGTTACACATACCCCAATGATGATACAAGTATCCTTGCAAGGTGTTCAGAATCTAGAAAATCTCAAAAGGTATACATTTGTATCATGCATGCCTAGCTCAGCCTCTGCATGCTTTGTTTTTCCCTCTTCCCCCTTTTCCTTGATTTTTGGTCTTCAGTGATGAGACCACCGCCCTACACAGGGCGGTAGTCCCGTACGTGTTTTCCGCATTCTTCCAACGATCACGCCAAACGTAAATCTTCGCCACACCCGCTTTCTTCAACCACTTTGGCTTACATTGATGTGTTTTGTTTCCTGGTAATAGTGTTTTCCCTTTGTTTATAGTAAAAGAGTTCAATTAGGAGTTACCCTCTCGGTAAATGCATTTGCTATAAATAGTCACTTGTTTTCAAACAAATGGCCACTCAATTTCTCAATTCTCTTGCTTTCGCCTTTAAATTTCTTGCTTAGAGTTCTACTAGCTTCATATTTTGCATGAATTATTAGCTTTCCTTTTTTGTTTAGAAGTCATCCAGTATTCTTTTTCATCTTGTTCCATTGTTGTTCCATATAATTAGCTTAGCATAGAATAGTTTCATTTCTAGATTAGAATCCATCAAAGTTACAGGTTTTGTTTTATCACAAGGATAGATTCTAAAACTCTCGGTACATTTGCGTTGTATTCTGAAATAAATCCCACTAGGAATTACATAGTCGATCTGTTCACTTGCACTATCCCTCTCCTACTCACATTGTATTCGGTCTATATCCAAAGATGCCATTGTTCGAATACCTTCTTCTCGTTCGTAATATAATATACATGCTTTTCTCGGATTCACAAGGACATGAAGGAACGAGGAGATCACACCGAGGGGATGAAGTCACACACAACTAGATTTACCACTGTTACTCAAATGCCGGTTTGAGCTATCAAAGTTCTAGTTACAACGTATCAAATAGAGTAGTGAATTATTTTATTTCAGTCATAATTTCACTCTTGATATCACGCAGGGAAGTCATGGAGATTGGTAGTTTCGAGAAACTATGATTCATTCCTCACTTTTGAGGTAGGATTGAGAGTCTTTCAATTTAAAATAATTAGTCACTTAGATATTTATGATAAAATCACAACTACACAGAAAATAGCCATACCAAGCTATTTTGTTTGTTTTAAATTATGTTGCTAGATTAGTCATTCGTTTTCTAAGTATACTAGAATATCTACTCTTTAATTTCATTGAAATACATCATAGAAAATACAAAAATAGAAGAATTCTTGCATAGTGTAAATAAATCTTTCGTAATCAATTTATTAATTTCAGCTTAAAAGTTCAATCATTTTGTATGACAATCATAGGACCTAGAGAGCCTAGAGAATATATATTTAAACCAATAATGCTTCAACCAAATCTACCCACAACATTAGATGATATAGATCAAGAACTTAGGATACAAGTCTTTCAAGAAATGAAAAACTTGTAGGCAATTAGCGAACAACCGAGGGAGTTAAATATCGAAGACGACAAAGCTTACACATTTTGGTCAAATCATCCTAACTATAGATTGCCTTGATAAAATATCTGAATGAATGTACAAGGATTTGAAAGAGAAAAATATTTGGTTGCGATCCTTTAGTTCCACAACCTGACGCAGGAGACCTCCTCATTGACATAGATACTAGCTTACACATTATCGCTACGTAACACCCGTAAGGTATTCGATAAAATTACACAACTTCTAGTTCTAAACATTGAGGCTGAAAAGGTGTATGATTACTAGATAGTCAAAAGAAGGAATTGATTCTTCACATGACCATAACAGGTCCACAACAACCATGAACTCACGGTTTTAATCCCCAAGTCCCACAACCCAATGGGCATGTAACTCAGTTAAGCATTGACACCAATTTACGAATGTTGGTATTTAGATCCTCACAGCCTCCCGCCGAGATATCATCACATAGTTCTTCGTATTAAATATAGAAGCCAATGAATCTGATATTTTAAGGGCTAGACCAGAGAACCACCCATAGTTCACTACAAATCCACTAATCCTCCTATCACCATTTTTTCATGACCCTGTCTTGAGATATATATCAAGCTCCCACAGGTCACTTCCCACATATCCTACAACCAAGAAACATGATCTCGACAAAGCTCGACATTGAATGGAGCCTCCCAACACCTATTGTATTTGAACGATCCATTACACCAATTCAGGTTAGGAGGGCCTTCTTTTCCTTAGATTCACAGATTTCATTATTACATATTGAGGATATAAGATTACCTGATTAGCTTGTCTGTATCCATTCATATTCAACATTCACCGACTATCTTGGCATGACCTCAGGAGGTCGGGTATGAGGAAGAGGTACTTGTAGATTCCCATGCTCACTTTTCCATCGTACAATACCCTTTCTTATTTTTTGTGTTTTGATGAATAGTTTATTCCAAAAACAAGAACTCTTACTTGTATCCTATTTCCTCACTTTTAATTCAATGTCACAATGCCTTCTTTCTTTACATTTTTTTCTTGAATTTTCCTTTTTCCTGGAACAACTCATAAACTTGTACCATATAGATTCCTTCAACAAGTATTCCCTTTCAGTACTATAATCACTTATGCAAAATATATTTTTTTCTTTCTTCATCTGCTACCTATACCTGCACACTTAAGAAAATAGTTAGAAAATATTTAGGCCTTTTGGCCTCTCTTATGTTCCATAGTTTTTTATTTTCTCTTTCTTCTTCTTTAATGATTCTAGGAATCATATGTGATACTACTTTATCAACTATGTATCTGTATTAGATGTAACTTATACTTCTGATATTTAGAAATTGTTTTTCATGTAGTTAGAAATTACATGAGTACAGATCAAACCCTAAACTCAATATTGATGTCATTTTCATTTCATTTTCTCAAGTAGAATGTGGCTTCTAGGAGAGTTGGATGAAATATGCATCTGGAACTGAAGACAAGAAGATTGGGAGAAAAACCCAAGGAAATGATGAGTTTCTTCTATACTCTTTTACTTTTAACTTCATGCATATGTACATATTTATTCAATAGTTACGAGTTACATCCCATGGATTGTGTGGGAAACATTGTGTTTCTTCATGAATAAATAACATTAATTTCTATAACTAAGTTGTATACTTATTTCTTCATGGAAATTTTATGACGGATATTGATTTTATAATGAAATAAAAAACTAAATCACAAAATTATATGTATTTAAATATGTATAAATAATGAGTTTTGAGGTACCTATAACTTCAATAATGAACTCTCTTTCTTGTAAAATGTAACTCGGTTTATTGTTCCCAAATTTCAAATTTCACCTAAATTGTGATTCCGGCCTTCATCAAGATAATACATTAGTCCTTCAGGAATTTTGTGTTTCCTTGCTGAAGACGAACATGAAATGGAAATCTATGTGAGGTGTTAAATTTTGTAACACCACACATAACTATAGATGACATGTAGTTAATCAATTTTTGCAACTAAAACAAAATAAAACTGTAATGCATCTCCCTAGTTAGGTCCATTTCATCAATGCATCCCATCGTAACGAAGTTTCGAGTTGCCCATTTTTGCACAAGTGTAAAAATTTTCAACAGTAAAGAAAAAAATTGCGCAAGATGCATCCAAAAGCTTTCCTTATTAACCAAAGAGGAGTTTAAGAAGCTACTCGATATTTAGTTCATCCAGCCTATTGACTATTCTAATTGTATCTCTAACATTGGCCTAGTAGGTAACAAGAATGGGGGCATCCACATTTGTAACAAATTACGTGAACTAAAAAAGTCTCACCCAAAGATGATTTTCCATTACCAAACATTGAAATGATTGTAGAATCCACAATTGTGCATGAAATTTTATCTCTCATCGATGGATTCTCCAGATATAATAAGATCAAATTAGCTGAAGAAGATCAACATAAGACTATTTTCACCATGCCTTGGGGCATGTTTTGTTACCAAGTCATGTCATTATGTCTTAAAAATTATGGAGATACTTACCAATGTGCCATGATCATTATGTTCCATGATGCGATGCATGACTTAAGTTAAAATTATGTCAATGAAATCATGGGAAAATCAAAGACTAGAGAAGAATAGCTCATGATTCATTGGCATATTTTGAAAAAATATGAGAATACAAAGTTCAGCTTAATCCTAAGAAATGTGTTCCTTGGTGTTACATCTGGAAAGATACTAGGCTTTATTTTCTCATGCCATTGAATCAAGATTGACCAACAAAAAGTCAAATCTATGGTTGAAATGTCTGTGCCTACAAATATCAAACAACCAATAGGCCTATAGGGTAAAATCCAAGCCATCAAATGGTTCATACCATAACTCGCTAACAAGTTCCATCCATTTCATCATTTTCTGAAAATTAGAACAATATTCCATTGCAAAACATAATGTTAACCTTTTGTTGGTGCTCAATTTAATCTCACCCTGTTTGTTTAAAAATTCTCAATTTGCTTGGTTTGAAGTTTTCTCTTTCTCCCTGTATTGATGCTTGAAATATTTCTCCTTCATTTCATTGTCATGGTCAGACCTTTCTTTTGTCAAGGATCAGATTGAGTCTAGATATTTTTTTCCATTTCTCTGTCCATGAGAAATAATTTGTAATTCCTGGCGTGAATTTTGGGGTTTCCTGCTCCTTCTATTTTTCCACATTCATGTTTTCCTTGTCAATTTTTGTCCCAACATCCATGGAAACATGGTCATTTCTGATTGGATGCGGCCTTGCGAGTCTTTTTGGTGAAACTTGTCACTTTTGTCACATTTGTAAAAAATACCAAATTGGCCTTGCGGCCCCGATAGTATCTAATTGGTTATTCAACAAACATGAAGCGGTAGGGAAAAATTCTTACATTGACCTTGAATATGGACATGTGGCAGTTTTTCAAGTTACAAGCGGGGAGGCGGGTCCTAAGAGCATTTTGCAAATTTTTGTCTTTTTTAATGAGGGAGAAAAGTTATGAAATAATCCGCAACTCCGCTGGGGCCCACATCAAAAGTTAGAAGTGGAGAGGCAGGTCACCGGAATTTTGAGACTCTCAAGCCTGCTTCAACTCAAAGCTTGTCCACATGGAGGGCTTGCACTCATTTGAAAATTTACCTCTCAATTTGACCTTTGGAGTTGCACCAAGGAGACATGTGGAGGTTTCCACTAGCCCTGCCCATACTTAGAATTTTCTTCAAGCATCTGGGGTGTAGTTTTTGTCAAACCATGGAGACGTGGAGGTCCTGCGCTCATTTGAGGATCTTCCTCTCGGTCCTACCTTTGCAATTACGCCAAGGAGACACGTGGAGGCTTCCGCTGGTTCCTCTCTATACTTAGACTTGTTAAGAAACTTTCTAAGGCATGGGAAATGTGGTGAGCCCACGCTTGTTTGGGGTCTCTAGTTTTGGGATCCATATCAAAAATTCACTAAAGAGACACATGGAGGCTTCCGCTAGATCCTTTTTTATACTAGGACTTGTTCAATGGACGAGGAAACTTTCTTGGGCCCAAGGCACGTGGAAAGCCTACGTGCATTTAAGGTCCCGCCTCTAAAATTCATCTTTGAAGTTACACCAAACAAACACGTGGAAGCTTCTGCTAGGGCATTCCCATACTCTGAATTTTCAACAACCGATGCAATTCTCTAGGGTCCTAAACATGTGGAAGGCCCACACTAATTTGGGAACCTAACTTTAGACTTCACCTTTGAAGTTGCACCAAGGAATCATGTGGATGTTTCCGCTGACTGCTCTTTGCACTTGGCTGACTCGAACTCGCAGTGCATGAATGTAGGCATACACACAAGGGAACTCATCTATCAAGGTGTATTATCGATGGTGAAAAGGATTGCTTGTCAGATCCAGCCATATGGAGCCACCTGAAAATGATTAAAAATGGGATTTATCGTATGACATAATGAAAGAATGATTAAGAATACTATCAAAAATTATGATATTGCATCCCAGTCAAAGTTGAGAGTCTGAGAATTGTGATCAGTTAATGATTTATCCACCTAGCAGCTTTGGGTGTAAATTTTTTAAACATCACTTTCTGAGACATATTTGTAATAAGTAAAGGATACCTCGAATATTCTTATTTTTGGGGGGAAAATTTGCGATGAATGAGAGAGTGAATTGTATAAATGCAATGAGAGTACTCTTACAAATGGTCGGAGGTTAATTTTTATGAGAAATTTTGAGAAAAATGATTTTCTAGAGAGGCCATCTGAGTGACGAGTTCATTTCCCTAGGTTTTTAGATTCAATTGCATCAAGATGGTTGTAAGTGTAAAACCATTGACAGGCTCTAAGATTGTTTAAGTAAATCTCCCCTTATGATGAACATTGAATGACTCTATGTTGATCATGTGCATCATTGTGTCTGCTTTTATTTTAGAATTGTTTCAAATAGTTTTTTCTTGTTCATATTGCAATCTTATGTTAAAATATCTCTGAGTCACACAAGATCTCGTTTATATGTCAGTATTGTGGCATTTGCAATTTCATTATGAGAAGATCATTTATCTGGTAATGAAATAAATAATTTAAAATCACTTTAATCTCACCATGTTGATAAAAAAAATTTGTAAGCCTCTGAGTGTATCTTAGGCATGACAAACTAGAGATTCCTAGCATTTAATTTAGTCTTTGGCACGAGCCTTTGTGTTGAATTCTCAAAGAGTTTGTGAAAGTGTGTGTCTCTGGGCCTCCATTGATGCACACCTTCTAGTTAAAGGAATAACTTGTCTGCTTTGAAGAATTTTATGTCTCGTGAGTTATCCAATGTTTGTAAAGGCTTTCAAAGATATGGTATAATCCATTCTATCTTGCTTAACTTCCCACCAATAAATTTCTCAAACATTGAATCCTACACGAACTACCCCTATTTGTACTATGTATCCACAAATGAACAAATTCCATTGCCAAAGTATGTAGGGACAATTAGGATTCATTTACTATCTTTAGTAACCCAAACCTTTATCTAGGAAACATCTCCACTCTGTAGTGTGACAACTCGTGAGACTTAGATTGTGCTGTATTGATCATATTTCCTCAATATTCTCATTAAAATCATGCAAGGAAGGAGCTCTCGATGGCCTTCATCAATGCAGGTTACATAACGGGTCCTCTAACCCTGGTTGAAGGCACAACCTTAATTAGTGGGGGTAGATCAAGCCCTCAGTGATGTGTTATCCATTTCTCCAATGCCTGAGTGACAAAGAGTCATATGAATCCCATCACCAGGTAAAAAATGACTCATATCATGGTCCATTTGTCTCTAAGCATCCTGCTCGGTTCCATGATGCTACTCGACCACCGTGGGAGAATCAATTTTGATACCAACAACTTCTTTTGACAAACTAAATTTAATGCATCCTCCAGTCTTAGTCCCTCCTACTACAGAATTATTCTCCTCATATACATATCAAGTACACAACACACCTAGGGAGTTGTCTTAGTGCAACATGATGATCATGGAAATGAACAAGCCACATATTATCTCAACCAAACACTAGTCTCCTATGAGCTTAATTACTCTCCTATGGAGAAAAAATATGCTACAATTGTCTTTTCTTTGTAAAAGCTATGGCATTATATGCTCAAAAATACCATCAAGCTCATAGCCAAGGTAGATTCAATCAATTATATACTATCCAAAACTGTTTTAATATGTTAATAAAAATGATATCAAATGATAGGTCCTAGTCGATCAGCTTGTAGAAGCTCCAGCTTTCTTATTCCATTCCTCTTGAATACATCATTCATAGGTGAATCCATCTTCACCATTGAAGAAACAAAAACGTGGACATTATACTTCAATGGATCCTTTACACATCACTTCTCAAGCACAAAAATTATCTTTATTACACCCCAAGGAGATATGATCTCCAAGGCGTTTCGCTAGATTTTCCTTGCACCAACAATATAGATGAATACGATGAACTCATAGCTGAACTACAAATGGATATCCAATGGAATATCAAAACTCTCAAGGTATTAGAAGACTCACAACTAATAATCAAGTAGGTTAATAATGAATATTCCACCAAAGATTACATAATAGTTCTTTGCAAAAGAATTGTGGAAAACTTCAAGGCTTATTTCTAACACATTTAATTTGAGCAAGTCCCCAAAGTAAGCCATAACTTAGCAGATGCAATGAATACCAGTGGTTGTCTACTCGACATGCCTTCATATGCCTCTAATTCATAGTTCTTGATTAATAAAATCATGAAGCTGACCTATGATATCCCGAATCGGATATGGTGTGTGAGATTGTTAGTCTTGAATCCTCATGGTACCATGACATCTACACCTACCTTCATGACCACCTGATTCTACCCAACCTCCCCCATACCCATCGTAATTCCTTCATCTAATGTGACTCCCACTTCACTATCCTTAGTGACACCCTATATCGTAGAATTTTTTATGGGAACTTTTTTACGATTCATGAAATCCTAAGAGGCCAAATTAGCACTTTTGGAAGTTCAGGTTTGAATCTTTGGTACTCATATATCTGGTTTGGTACTTGCTAAAAAAATTCTACAAACCAGGTACTACTCACCTACCATGGAAAACTATGCATTTCATAAGTCCGTAAATTTGTCCCATGTTAGAAACATGTCAACCTTATCCATGTGTCATCCCAAGATTTAGAACCCATTAGTACTCCATGAACACTATCCACATGGGGTGTCAATCTCATGGGAAATGTAAATCCCACCTCATTTGATAGTCAAAAATTTATTATTACTTCCATGGAATACCTCACTAAGTGGGTTGAATCCATCCCACTTACGTATGTTATTGGAAAAAAATCTCCAAGTTCATCTTCAATCATGTCATTTTCGCTATGGTAATTTTTCTTCCATCATCATGCATAATGGAAAATACTTAAAAATAAAGAATTTCATGATCTTTGTGAAAAATTCCACATCAACCTCAATTCTCCCCCCATATTACCAAAGCAAGGAAATGGCCAATTTGAATCATATAATAAAACACTAAACTCGTCTTTGGTAAATTTTTGAGTCAAGCAGGGATGATATTGGAAGACAAAAATCTATCCTATCTTGTGCACCTATCACTTATCCATACAACCTCCCACTTCTCTACTTTGTACTAATTTTTCTTCGACACTAAAGTAATCTTTCATGTTGACATCGAGCTCCCTTCCCTTCAAATTTATATCCAACACCTCATTTTTATGAGGATTATCATGTCAATTTCCTACAAGAACTAAATTTTCTAGATGAGAAATACCTTCATGCCCTGGCTAACCTCAAAGATAACAAAAATTTCTTTCCTTACCACTACAAAAAGATCACTAAAAATTGCAAATTAAAAGTTGGTGACTGTACGATATAAAAGTGATAGGTGAGTATGAAAATCATAAAGTAGCCTTTCTCCGTACCCGACCTCCCAAGGTCGTGCCGAGACAACCGGTGGAAATGAGATATATGTGGATATGGAAAAATTAGTCGGGCAATCCTAAATCCTCGATACACAACAATGGGATCTGTGAATCTAAAGCAAAGAAGGCTCTTCTAACCTGAACTGGTGTTATGGATCGGTTCAACACTATAACTATTCGGAGGCTCCAATCAATGTCAAGCTTTGTCAAGATCCTATCTGTTGGTTGTTGGATTCATGGAAAGTGACCTATAGGTGCTTCGTATATATTTCCAAACAAGGTCATGAAAATGGTATCGATAGGTGTAATGGATTTATAGGAGACTATGGACAGTTTTCTGTCTGACCCAGAAAGTATTGGCTTGATCGGTTTCTACGTTCAACATAGAAAGTTGTGTGATGATATCCAATGGGAGTGGTGAGGATCTAAACACTAGTGTGCGTAAACCAGTGTCAATGTTTAATTGGTTTGCAGGCCCATTGGGTTGTGGGACCTGGGGATCACAACCATGAACTCATTGTTGTTGTGGACCTTTTATGGTCATGTAAAGAATCAATCCCGTCTTCTGACTATCTAATAGTCGTAATCTTTCTCATCTTCTATGTTTAGTATCAGGAGTTGTGTGATCTTCTCGAAATACCTCACGAGTGTCCTAGTAACTTGTATGCGTAGGCCTGTATCTATGTCAGTGAGAAGGTCTCCTCGTCCTAACTACAGTAACTAATGGATCACAACCAAAAGTTTGTTCTCATTCGGCTCTTGTATGGTCATATGGACATCCTATCAAGGCAATCTATAGCTGGGTTGATTAGACCAGAAGTTGTATGCTTTTTCGTCTTTGATATTTAACACTCTTAATTGCTCACTAATTTCTTATGGGTTTCCAGTTGTTTGGAAGACTTGAATCCTAAGACCTTGATCTATATCAGCTAGTGCTATGCAGAGATTCGGATGGGGTATTACTAGTTTGAATACGTAATCCTTGGGCTCTCTTGGTCCCGTAATAGTCATGCAAGAAATAAACAAACTTAACTGAATGAAGTAAACTAACTATGAAAATGAATCTACACTATGCTTGTTTTTGTATTTTCAGAGATATAAACTTGAATGATTTTAAAGAGCAACTAATCTAATAAATTCAGATAACAAGTAACTAATCTAAGAATAAAGCTAAAACAAGCAAGGTAGCCAGATGTAGCTATTTGCCTATGCACTTGTGAGTTGATACAAATATAAATATCTAACTAATTTGATTGAAAGACCTCCAATCTTACCTCAGAAGTGAGAAACAAATCATAGCTTCTCAGAAGCTATCATTCCCCACAACTTCCCTAATAATATTGAAAGCAAGATTTAACTGAAATGAAATGATTCACTACTCTATTTGATATATTGTAACTACAACTTTGACAAATCAAACTTGGAGTTTGTAGAACAGAGGAAAATCCAGTTGTATCATAGCTTGTCCCCTCAGTGTGATTTCTTCATTCCTTCATGTTCTCGTGAATCCAGAAAGGTGAGAATGTGATAGCGGTAATAGGAGAAGATATTTGAATAGTGGCAGCTTGGAGGTAAACCGAATGGAATGCAAGTAGGAGAGAGATAGTGCAAGAGAACAAAGCTTGGCTATGTGATTCCTAGTAGGATTGTTGCAGGGATACGACAAGACACACCTAAAATTCTAGGACCTATTCTTCCTATGATGAAAAAAACTAATTTTCAAATGAATTTAATCTAGAACTGATGTTGTAATATACTAAGTTGGTTGTTTAGAGAACAACAATGGAGTAAAATTAAACTAGAGAGATCAAGTGATCTCTAAACCAAAATGAGGAGCCTTGAACTGAGAGGCTGAGAACTGAGACTAAGTCTAGACTTGTTGAGACTTCTTAAGGAACTTCCAAATACACTGAATAATAAAACATAGAGAGAGAGGGGCCATTTTCTTGTAAACAAGCTCAATATTTATAGCATTTCTACTCACCAGAAGGCAAGTCCAAATTGCCATGGTTTATCATTAAAAATGGAGCACTACTATTACCAAGTGGCTGAAAACTCTAAACAAAGTAGAAGCGGCTGAGAGTTACAAGTGCAACTTTATTTTTCTCGGTGTTGAGTGCACCGGAAGGTTCTGGATAAATCAGATAGGACCGCCGCCCTGTCCTGGGAAGCGATCCTGTAACTTAAGGACCAAAATGCAAGGAAAAGGGGGTAGAGGTTTGAATGAAGCATGCAAAGTTTGGATAAGGCATTTTAGGATGCAAATGTATACTCTGTGAGCTTTCTGGATTCTAAACACCTGCGAAGAGATCTGAATCATCATTGGGGTTTCCCATAACCTCTTTCCGAAAATACAATACATACAATTTTGGGTTCGTATTGTATTTTCCTAATCCTCAAGAAGAAAATACAGTGACCTATTCCTCAAGAAGAACCAACATGATGTTAGGTTGTGGAGCCTATTTTTCATGTGTGAAAGTGTTGAAGACTGTACACTAAGAGTACTATACACTTTTCATGTATCCTCGCTGGGTTTGGGGCGCAACCCCCGATTTTTTTTTTTTTTTTTTGGTGTAAAATTTTTGGCCTCGAAAAATTGCACCCGAAATATCGGAAACGTGCTTTTCTCATATGGGCGAGTTTTTTGACCCATAGGTTTATGGGACGGGTTTTTCCCATGGTTTTGATACCCACGGTTTTGTAAAATTGCTTAAGCAGTTGTCTATTTATATGGTCTTATGCATATGATAGATGTACAAGCAAATGTATTGCAGATGTGTTTTGAATTCGGGTGTGAATTCTATAGAGTTTGTTGAGCATAGCTCCAAATGGATCTGGGTATTGTATTGAGAGAGCGGTGGCTTGTAATAAAATCTGAGCAAGTGATTCTTGGTGGACGTAGCCCAAATTGGGTGAACCACGTTAAATACTATCTCTTTGTGTTGTGTTATTTTATTCTGTAATTTTATTTGAGATCTGTAATAATTTCTGCATATTAGTTTCTACTGTTGCGATTCTGTGAGGGATTATTCTATATATTTTATCCCTTATTTCCTAACACATGATACTAATGTCAATCATGAAATAAAAGTGTGTTCGAATGAAATTGGGTTGGACCATATGTTTTAATTGATAAGTTTATCTCGAGTGTGTATAAGTTAGATACCCATGATGGATATGAGTTAGAAGAGCCTATGAACATATTGCATATAAAAATCTTCTACACCTAGGTGCCCATCGCTAATAAAAATAAAAATTAAAAAAAACCATTCCAAATATGAAAATTACTTTGGTGGAACCTTGGGGAAGTACGATGGTGAAAACAAGTTTCTAGTGATACAATAATTCTGATCGTATGTCCATTAAGTGCCGTAAAAATACTAACAACACACTAGGGAAAAGCACCCCTTCATCCCAACTGACATTTTTATCCCACTCTACATCATAATTTCCTAAATCCTTACTTCTTCTAATCGTCACCACAAAGCAAAGGATTTATCATGACTAGGAACACTATCTTGATCCTAGCTAAGGCCGCATTGTCCATGGTCATATTTTTAGAAACAACAAAATTAAGTAGAATCTCAGTCATATTCCGAGAAATGTAACCCTTGGAAGATCTTGATTCCTTCATTTATCTCCATCCCAACCCCCATCTACTTGCTATTACTACTTGTGCCGCTATGAACTCACTTCCCTTTCTCTATGTTATTGTACCACATTTGGCAAAACGATTGTGTTGTAAATATTTGTAAAAAATTAAATTCTATTTTTTTATCAACATTATGTAAATACAGTCATCACATTATACTCACATACAAATAATCTATCGTCAAACTATTTTTCTTCCTAATAAATTAGGACATCCATGTACCTAAACATCACATTTAATAACACAATCCATACCTCAAATGTAAAAACCACCATCGTAATTATCCATATTCCATTATCATTAATAAAATTATCTAACAATATTATCTCATCAATCACAAATACTATCCATCATAAACATACATCATCTATAATATCACCAACCATATACAAATTAACATAAGAGAAACCATCACATCATTTATATCCACATGTATCAAATCATCATTCTACGCATCATACCTCATACTAACAATTTTTTTTTTTAAAGAATCACCATCACCATATAACAACAGAAACAACATAACATTCTATCATCAACAACATCTTCATCATCTATACAAAATAATTATACCAATATCACACTAAAAATCACAACATAAAACATATCATCACATCACATTTTTATATATGAAATCATCATAGTAAATACAAAACCATTATCTTACATCATCATCACGAAAAAATAAAGTAAAAATCCTCATATTATCATGACATCGTCACTTTCTAAAATCAGCTTATAACATAATAAAAGATAACATCATCTACATCAATAAACATCACCATCGTAATAATCATAATCATCATAAATCATATCAATTCATGTCATAAATATCATCAATGAAAACTGACCACATAATACATCCTTGTAATCCATCATGTACCTCATCAAAAATAAATGATACATCATGAATCATCCATACATATACATAAAAAATGTAACCATAATAGTCATCATCACATATCAACCCAAACATATATAGTAAAATTAATTCATGAGATTTATTATCAGCCACATATATACATCTAAAAAAATGGTCATCATCACTGTACTGAGCTACCCGTATTATCATTTGCTCTATCTGGTCATAGCTATAAGACACTGGTGGTTCTCCTAGAGGATGTCGACGGTCTCACTCACATCATCACTAGATGCTCAACGTCGAACCATTTGTCTAGTAGATTATGATCCGCACGGCCCTCATAATACCTCCTCTCATCTACTACATCAGAATACTGTTATAATGATATTGTTCCTGTAGGTCCCATCCATCCCGCTCTTTATGAAGCACTAGGGGATACTATCTTTCTTGCTCCCTGAGAAGCACTCTAAGATTCACTCCTCTTTTCTTCTCCATCCAAAATTCCATATCTATCTCTACAGGAGTATCACTCAAGGTGATATCTATCTCATTTCCATAAGGTGGGATCTATCTCCTGTCTCAACTTCTCCATTTCCTATTTATCTATGTCAACTCTCTCGGAAACTAAGAAATATCCACCTCCCTACATCTCATCACCACTGTCAGTATACTATCTGCTCATCTCAAATCTTATATCTCTCTCAAGCAAGATACGCCTATTGCCACAATCCTGTAATCTCCAAGACTTGAGCATGATCCTTCGTCTATAATCTATCTATCTGATCTTGTATCTCAACACCTATATCCACTAACTCACTTGCACCTCCTAAGCTGGAAGCCCCTATACTAGACAATATTTATATATCAGCATGTGGTGGTATAACTGTCTATAACAGGTTTGAAGAATAATCTACCTCCATCACATCCACTTCCTACTTATCTAGACTCTACACTGGTACATCATGTACAAGTGAATCTACCACTTGTTGTTGGGCTAGAACACCCCCAATATAATAATAATAGGTTCCTAGTGTTCCCCCTCATCTACCTTTCCCTGTGGTCTATGGGACACTATTTTCCTATCCCTATGATGTCCCCTTGAAAACCATTCGGTGACCATGAAACAATCTCATCCCACCTAGCAGTTGTGTTAATATAGCTAGCCTCATCTATACCCACCACATTGTATATCCATGTAGTTTCCTGGATCCTCCACAACTCATAAAGGTTCCTATGGAATAAGTTGTACATCATCTAAATTGACTTGACCACATCCACTAGAATCACGACACCCAATTCATCTAATTCTCATGCGATGTGAGAATATATGATATCCTGAAGGAATATCCTACACAATACCAAATTTCCATAGCACACGATCTAGCCGATACCACTTTGTTCTGTATAGCTAGCCTCCAATAAAAAATATGGTATTTGTATCCTCTCAAATTCAACTAATCCACATCTCATGCCTCGTACTGCTGATATGGCTTCCCTGTGATGTAACCTTCCTTGAGTTCATCAATCTTCCAACTATACCAATCTATCTTTCCCAAATGTCCCCTCTTGGCCCTAATGATATAAACCCCATACGTTGAAGGATCCCCATCTCATCGCTGCTATCAGATACTAATCAGTCAATCAACAATTGTGTGGTCATAACTTCATACTTGTAAAAATATACATGCTCCCATACTTTTATAATCTTGGTAAGCTACTTTGTGTAAATCATGGTATAAGCATGCCATTACTATCGGATCCCTTGCAAACATTTTCTCATCCTACCACCTAGCATGCAGCACAATTGCAAATCAAATACTAAAGTATTGACCTCCACCATCTCGCAATAAAATAAAAATGATAAAGGAAAAAAGTTAACATTAACACACGTAACATGTACACTGCTTTGAAATAAATTCCTAGGTCTATCGAAAACCCCTCGCAAGGTGTATCCTTTACGTCAAAACAATCCCAATCTAGCTCTAGGACTCAAACTATATCATACTACATACTCCAACTTCATAGGAAGCTAGTAGATACAATAGACATCCTCTAATTTTATCTACATTTCTCCAGTTGGTATCTAACAAGTACTCATATCCAAGTGCTAATGCCCTGCCAGTGATGTCAATAAACTATGATCAGCCTACATGAAAGGAATCCTAGCCACATGTAGAATCCTCAACACATGCAACAATGAAGAATAGTCCTCCTACGTCTCCACATCCAAACCCCCTAATAAATGTATCATGGTAGACGAACATCAATTTCTGATTAGTATGGAACCTAAAACAACATGGACACCTCAAATAGTATATATTAGCCCCCACTTATTCATACCCATCTTACTTATCCATATTTTACAAAATCCATGCCTCAAACATTCTAATTCCTAATACTATGACATAGGCATAATTTTATACCCATATGAGACATTCTGTGACAAAAGCTCCATTTGACATATATGTATTATTTCATATAAATGTGTTATTTCAAAACATACATACTAATTCGAACATAAGTGTCATTTCTGTACCCCCTTTGGAACATACACACTACTTTATATCGTAGTAAATATCTCGTAATAAATACACTAATTTCTATCACATACACACTAATCCATAACATATGCACTATTTCAAAAGAAAAGTGCTACTCCACATACCCTCCAAAGAACATAAGCACCATTTTATATTCTCCCTCCCATTTCCCAAAAAAAGTGGTACTTTATATAACATACTTTCCAATTTATAACAAAGGTTCCAATACAAAATAAATTTGCTTCTTCAACAACCCCTCGTCACATAGGCGTTAAAACACCTCCTTTCCTACCCAGTGAAACATAGGTGCCATTTCTAGAACATATGCAACAATTTGTGCACATGTGCACCAATTTAAACCCCTAGATCCTAAAATTTAACCAAAAACCTTAAAAACATGAAGACAACTTGTAAATTTTACAAATTATACTCGAATAATAAGGTAGCCACCCCTAGTCCTGCTCACTCCCAATCACCGGTATGACCTCACTACATCTACTTGGTGATCATAAATCCTCTAGTAAGCCATCCTTTTATCTCAAGGGCTCTCATTTCTACTATGCATGGTGAAAATAACTTGTCTCGTGGTCCCTAAACCACTTTTATACCCATTACGACGCCCTAAAAACTTCCAGGAGCCCATTCTCTCACTTGTTCATGTGATTCTCCTACTGTTTCTTTGTACCCTTCCCAAATACTCTCCTCCATCGACACATCATTAAAACTCTAAAAAAGAAAAAAATTTTAAAATTCCAAAATATTAAATAAATCCAAAAAACTAAAAAAATCATTAAAAATACATCAAAATCAAAAATTATTGAAAATCCAAAAATCAATTAAAAAAATATCATTAATAATCCAAAAAAAACATCTAAAAAAAAAAAATCAATGATATTTTTATTTTTTCAACTTATTTATCTATATTTACATTTTGGTGATGATATGAGGCCCCTTCACATTATTTTTATTTTATATGACCAATCATATGAGGGCACTTTTTTCCATTCTAATGATATGAGGACCATTATCATACTATGTTTTTCAATGATATGAGGATAACGAGATCTAGCAATCTAGCCACCATGGTCTTTCTATCCTGGTGCACCTTGGCTTATGTTGAATTAACCACTTTACTAATGCTGATTATAGTGGGTACTTTATGACAACACACCCCCTTCTATCATCATTATATTCATTGTTCCACCTAATATCCACCATTATTATCCTCCTTATACTGTTAACTCTAAAAGGAACGATATCCAGATTGTACCAAGCCAAAAACTTAGATGCTAATCAAACACCACGATCAATAAGATGAAAGTAATTTGCCAGTATAAATTTGTATAAACCTTTACAAACAAATGAGAAGCAATATCATATATTATTATGAAACTCAATGAAATACAATAAGAATCATCCTTTCTTATATAGGAAAGGAATAACAATCTAAGAAACAATCAAGGAAGAACTAGTCATCAAAGAACTAGTCAAGACCATAGATTTAGGAAAGAACTATTCATCAAGGATCAATTAAATACCATAGATCAATGAAATAACTATACATAACAACTAGTTAATATCTCCCTAATATCTCAATAAAAATGAAATATCCACACACATAAGTGGATGAGGATAAATACAATAAAGGTAAATAAAATACTTAGGTGAACATGAACTAAGGTAAACACCTACTCTAACAATCCCCCTCAAGTGAAGCTAGGAGCCCAAAATAAAAGTGGCATATCCACTGTATGAGTCTCGACAATAAGACCTGATGAGGTACTCATGTACAATATATCCATGAAGAATTCTTGAACTAAAAGAAGGAAATAATCCTACTAAAAGGAAAGAGAAAGAAGAAGAAGAAGGAATATGTTCTCACGAAAAGCCCCCAAGAACAACTCATGAAACCAAAAGCATGCCAAACAAATAAAGGAAGTGAGGTGATGCAAAAGGCTTCATAAAGATGTCTACAACCTGCTGCTAGGTTGGTGTTGGTGTCCAAATTTGTTCTACTTTTTAGTCTTAGCAACATTAGAGATATGGCATGAAGCTTGAAGTCCGATAGATCATGATGTGTGTCATTTTGTAGCCGTGGAGATGATCTAAATGAAACTTAGGTTTGTGGAGAAATGGTTAGCACTCCAATAGGACTTGATCTTGTCCTAGTTATTTTAGGTTGTGTCTTACAACCAAGGCAAGAGGACCTATTTTGTAACCTTGTGATGGTGAAGGAGATGAAGATGTCCTTCTCGTTTTTGAAATTCTATGATTGATACCTTGATGAAAATATGATCAACATCCCAGATTTGAACTCTCACAAGTTGTCACTTCTCAAAACATGGGTATGTTCTCAAAAACAAGGCAATGGTTACTTGAGACATTGGAAATACTTATCATTGGATTCTGTATGCATAATTTTGCAAATGGATTTTGATCTTCTGTGGGTATACAAATGCAAATCAGAGATAGTACATGATAGGATCTTTGTTGTTTAGATAAATTTTTGGTGGGGGATTAACAAGAAAAACTGGGATAGATCAGATCTTTGAAAATCTCTACAATACTTGAACAACTATCAGATGAAATGCCTCAAATAATCAAGATGTTCTTTCAACCAGAAGAGGCACAAATGGAAGCCCAAGTTACACTCTTCACACAATATTTGAGAACTCACCACAAAATCTTGAAGTAAAGAACTCAATTAAACGAGAAAAATCCTTGATCAAATCATGCCTAAGGTGCCCCAAAGGCTTACAAACAATCTCTCCTCGCCCCATCATGAAGGTAAAGTGATTTTAAATTTGTTTATCTCCTTATTAGATGAATAATATTCGTGAAACATGAGCTTGCAAATGCCACTAAAATATCAGAAAGAAGTGGAGATTCTTTGTGATTTCTAAAGACTTTAAATGCAAAATTGCAACAAGAATGAAGAAAACTATTTACGGGCATTTAAAAATGATAACTTGGGGACCATATTGCTTAAAGAAAACACCTACTCCTACGATTTAATTCAAAACTTGTTAGATTCAACAACAGGGGAGAAAAACATGAACAATCTTAGAGCTGTGTGATGGCTATACACTTGTAACCAACTCACATACATGAATTTCCAACACATGAGACATTAACCTAGTTCTTTGGTGGATTTCTTAGAAAATGAGCTTTTTCTCAGAATTTGCTCGTGATTTTCAACTCCCAACCCCTTTCAATTTCTCCAAAATGCATTATATACCTCATGCCACCTTGGAGCCTTCTTTCCCAAGAAAATAATATGCCATGGAATCAATTTTGTTACAAAACAATCCTCATGATTCAATCAAAATGACATCAAACAAAAAAACACTCGCATGTTGCCAGGTGTGCCCAAAAGATTAAATTATTACAAATATTTGGATCATTATCCATCTTGGAGGCACATTTTTCACCATTGAGTCATGCGAACACCCTTCCTCTCATCATTTCACCTTTTAAAACTACCTCTGAAATTTTTATTTTGTCATTTCATGTGTTTACTCGGGCTGTGGCAAAAATTATTTCAAAAACACCTCAAATCAAAGAATTAAGCCATAAAAGTGATGTCAATGATCTGGAAGGCCAAGAAGACACAAAAAACCTATGAATTTTGATGAAAAATTCATGATTCCAAGCTTCTGGAGGAAAAATGGTGGCCAAAAATTAAAATGCACATTTGCCTTGATCTCACTACGTCAAACTAAGATTGGGAACAAATTCTCGCTTATTTTTGACTTTTTGACATTTTTGAAAAAATAGAAAACTTTGAATTTTTCCCCCGCCCCTCTGCCTTTGAATTTTGGAGCTGACACATGGCACATGGTGCGTCGCATTGAAATTGTGCATCAATTCTATGCATTTTTACCTTTTTTGGAAATTGGGAAAATTTTCATTTTACCCACGGGCGATGCCTCTGTTTTTTCCTTGCAACATGTCCATCTCTTATACGCTAGTAGGCCAACGCTTAAAATTTTGATTTTAAACTCTTTCGTGAAAAAGTGAAAAAATCCCCTTTTACCTCCGTTGGCCCGCTGACCCGCCTTGTCCTCTGCCACGTGTCCATCTTTCATTCACCAAGGTCCCACGGGCTTAATCTTCATTTTTATTCCCTTTAAGCCAAGGGAAAATTCTCAACTTTGTCTCCGTGGGCCCACGCCTCGAATTCTCCCCTTCCACGTGTCCATCCCCTATTCGCTGCAGGGTTTCAGGCTGAAACTTGACTTTAAACCATTCGAAGTTTAAAAACTTCAAAATCATCAAAACCTCTGCCGGCCCGCCAACCCCCCTTACCTTGTCGTGCTGCCACGTGTCCATCACTGATTGGAGCAAGGAAAAAACTAATTTTGAAACTTTATAAAATTAGAGTCAAAAAAATCTAAGTCCCCTGTGGCCCACACTTCAATTTTGAAATTTTTACGACACATGTGCTCTTGCAATTGGCTGCGGGGTTTAGGGCCAAAATTTGACTTTTAAAATTTTCACAATATAAGGTCTAAAAACCTTAAGTGAATCCAACCACCCACCACCCCTTTGCAATTTAGATCATGACACGTAGGAAAATTTGAAAAAATGGGGCCTCGTGCCCAAAAATGCACCTTTTGCCAAAAAATTAAAAATGACAAGTTATAACATTTCCCTGCTAATCCTCGGCCAATAAAAATCTACCGCATTGCCAATGCATGTTTGAGGAAGAATTTGATGGGCAAATGACGCCTGTTTCACTGTCAGAAACACAAAAATTTCCCAGTTGTGCCTAGAATTTGATTTTTTCACCAAGGGCAATTTTTTTTTGAATTGGAACCAGACCAAACATGATTTTAGAGCATTTCTCAACCTTGGGATTGGATTTTTAAACACAAAAAAGTATAAATTGATCAATTTGGATTTTTCCACGATCTGAAAAAGGGAAAAAATGACGAGAACCCGCACAATTGGAAAAAATAGGGCACAAAAAAGGGCAATCTTGGAATATTCCTTCAAATTAGGGCAAACAACAAGTTTGTGAACATTATTAAAGCATTCAACTAGAGGAAAGAATTTCAAACCATCAATTCGAGAGGGTAAAACATTTTTGAGCAAATATAGATTTGAAAAATTAGGGCAACATGGTGAAAGCTCAAAAATGGTACCAACATCGGCTCTTGCTTGGGGATGGGCACCTCCGGTGAGTGCCACAAGGATAAAACATATACAAAGTGCCGAAATATCCATTGGGAAAAAGAAGTCATGAGCCAAAATCACCAAAAACTAGTTGAGAACCCGACAAAAATGGCTGCCACACTGCGAGGCAAACCAAAAACCGACAAAACACAAAAATAGAGCAAAAACCAAACACTATACACTGTAAAAGTTGTGCATACCTTGAATTTTGGGATTAGTTCAAGAAATGGTTCAGATGCCTGCCATTAACAAGAAATTCAAGCAATTCCCCATCTAAATCTTTGAGAAAAAAGGTATGCTCACCAATTCTGATATCAATGGAGTAAGGTCCCATCCATAATGCATCAAATTTTCCATGCTTGCACTTGTCTTCATGCCTACTATCCCACAACAAGACCAGATCTCCAACATTAAAGGCTCTAGGAGTGACCTTCTTGTAAAACAATTTCTTCAATTTTTCCTAAATCGACATGCCTTTGATGGGATGCTCTTCTCTCCTCATCAAGCTCAATAATTTAATTGATCCTTGATTCATATGGGCTAAGCTCTTGATCTTCCAACTATTGGGAAAAATGAAATGAAGATAATTGTAGGTGCAAGGGAAACAAAGCCTAAGCTCCATACGCTAATTCAAATGGGCTTTAACCAGTAGCTCTTTTAGGAGTTATCCTATTAGCCCAAACTACAAATTTCAATTGTTCACCCCATTTCTTCTTGTTTTGCTCCAAGGTTCTTCTAATGATCTTCAACAAATTTTTATTGCTGGACTCAGCTTGTCCATTCCCTTGGGGGTTATAGTTTGAAGAATAAGTCATATTGATGCCATTTTCATTGCACATTGCCATTAAAGGTTTGGCTCTAAAGAACATGGCATTATCAGCTACAATCTTGACTGGGACTCCAAATCTACATATGATTTGATTCAAAAGAAGTCCATAACTATTTCATGTGTTGCTTTCTTGGAGTGGATTTCCTCTACCCACTTTGTAAAATAATCGTAGGCTATAAGGATCCATTCATAGCCAGCACTAGAAGGATCTGAAATCTTACCAATGAAGTCCATCCCCCATTGCTTGAAACGAGCTTCAATTGATACAGGTTGCTGATAAATGTTGGCAAATATCACATTTTCTTACTAGCTGGGTTGCATCTTTGAAGAGAGTAGGCCACCAATAACCAGCTCTCAAAATCTTACGTGCTTTTACTCTTCTAGAAAAGTGTCCTCCATAAACTCCCCATGGAAATCAACAACTATCTTGGGAACTTCATCTTCAGTTATCCATTTCAAGAGGACACCTTCAAGGTTTTTCCAAGCGAGCCCAAGGTCCGTGATGATATATTTTTGAGAAGCCACTTGAGGGCTCTTTTCTGATTTTTATTTAAGTGACTAGGGTAGCACAGTGTCTAAGGTAGAAGATCACATTTTGTACCACTCATAACTTACCAACTTTGCAAGCACCTTTACCCTTTCTTACTCTAGCTGATTCACTTCCACATTCTGCAAGTTGCTCTTAGCCTTGAGCTTAGCAAGACCCAAACCTCTTACTAGCCTTGTGGTTTGGATGTCCATATCATACTCCTGTAGTTTTTTCACCCATATACATCTTCTACTTGAGATCTCCATCTCTGATAATATGTCTTTCACCATGGTGTGGGGAACATAAGCGACAAATTTTGAACTCAATATATAAGGCCTGAAAACTTTTGTTTCTTTCACCAAGGTAAATGCTTTTTTTTCCATGATTGTATACTTTAACTCAACAGCTTGTAAATCCTTACTAAAGAAGGCAATAGGCCTCTCAGCCCCATTCTCATCCTTTTGCAGCAAAACAAAAGCAATGGTATACTCAGAGGCAAAGGAAAAGATTTGAAATGCCTCTTTTAGTTTGGGGATACTAAAATAGGTGCATGTTTAAGTGCATCCTTAATTCCTTCAAAAGCTTGAATGGCAGCCTCCTCCCACCTGATAACTTGGTCCTTCTTTAGCATGCTTGTGATTGGAAGAGTCAACTTAGCAAAGTTTGAAACAAACCTTCTAATAAAATTAATTTGACCAAAGAAAGATTGGATGCCTTTCTTGGTTCTTGGGATAGGTACTTTGCTGATTGCTTCCACTCTCTCAGGGTCTATCATAACACCATCTTTTGACACAATGTGACCAAGCAACTTTTCCTTTTGCACACCAAAATGACACTTCTTTGGATTAATAGAAATGCCATACTCCCTACATCTGATCAAAATCTTCTCCAAGTGCTGCAAATGATCACCTCTCTACCTTGAAAACACGGTCACATCATCTTGGTAAATTGCAATGAACTCATTGATGTAACCAGAAAAAGCAACATCCATTTCTCTTTGAAAAGCGCACCAACATTCATCAAACCAAAGGGCATCCTAACAAAAACATATGTTCCCTAAGGAGTAGTGAATGTTGTCTTAAGTCTTTCTAATTCTTTGAAAACCACTTGATTATATCCGGAGAAACCATCCAATCTAGAAAGCAATTCAGACCCTTTCAGAAGCTGCAACATATTTTCCATGTTTGGAAAGGGATAGTTTTCCTTCATGGATGCTTTTTTTAGATTTCTAAAATCCACATAAAGTCTGATGTCTCTGTTCTTCTTTCTAACTGGCACAAGGTTTGCAACCCAAGATGAATATCTAGTGGGCTGAATAATACCTCCATCTCTCAACTTCTTTAAATCCTCTTGAATTTTCATGGAGACAAGTGGATTAATTGGCCTTCAAATCTATCTGAATGGTTTGGCATTTGTTTCAAGAGAGATCTCATGCTGAAATAAATCTTCTCTATATGCTTTCATCTCTTAATATGACCATGCAAGATAGTCCTGATATTTCTTTAACAGTTGAACATAAGATTGTTTCTCCTCTTTGTTTAGACTGCAGCCCAACTAAAATTTTTCTTGGTTTTTCCTTTGCTCCCAAGTCATGCTCTTCCACATCCCTTGAGGTAGACATGTTTCTATTTATGATGCAATCAGCATTGTTAAAATTTGACTCAAGTGCAACAAGACCTCTAAGAATGGTGTTTGTTTTCAATTGGATGATATCTTTTCCAAAAAAAGTCTCTCTTCCTTTAGTCATACACACCATTGGTTCTCAATCAATATGTTGATCTACAAACTCACCTTGATTTTTCAAGAACCTTTTCACTTGAGAATCATCATCAAACACTTGCCAATGCTTGATGTTGTTAGGGACAGCTGGCCTAGTCAACACTTCAACATTGTACTCACAATAAGGTGAAATGGTGCAAAATCCAAATCTTGACCCCAACACTACCAACTTTTCAGCAGTAACATTCAAACTTCTGTCATGGTGCATAATATTGAAGGAATCAAACATCTCAACTAGATCCCAAATTACATGCTTATACTGCTTCATCCGCTGATTTTTTGTAGCATACAATTTTCCTATTTGTTTGACAACTAGCTATGAATCTCCCTTTGCAATGATGTCCTCGACACCATACATCCATGCAATTTTCAGACCCAACAACAAGGCTTCATACTCAGAAATGTTTTTAGTACATTCAAAATTAAGCTTGAAGGAAAAAAATATTTCTTCCAAGCTAGGAAAAATCAGAATTACACCAGCACCATTTCCAAATTTGGAGCAAGATCCATCAAATAGCAAGGTCCAAGGAGAACATACATATTCAAGGAACTTTGACTGATCCATTTTTGTTCTTTTCCATCAGCAAAACCAATGAAATTATCATCATCAACATTAGTGAACAACACCTCATAGGAAGTATTATTTAGATCCTCAATTAGATGTAACATTTTCTCTTCTCCATAGAGCTTGACAAGGCTGCCATCAATGGGAATAGTAGAAAAAGACATCTCCATGTGGAAACTCCATCCAACACTTGCAGCCCACTTTATTGAAAAAAGCATACCCCATTTGGTAGGGCAATCAACAATTACAACATCCAATTTTAAATTCCTCCCAGGATAAGATGCAAGCTGCACAACCAAACCTTTTACACAACCAACTACAAGCACTTATCTTGAGTCCATAGCAGTACACTTTCTATATGCTACTTTCACTTTGATATCCAACTCAATAATGACTTCTAGGGGCATGACATTACATGATGCACCAAAATTAAACATACAATTGTGAAGTATCCTATCCTTTATAATCAAAGTTGTGAAAAATGGGTAAACATTCAATTGGGAATCAACCAAAGATGTCCCAAAATATACCTCAGGTGTCTCTCCAAGATATTCTACTTGTTGGTGGTGTTTCAAGGTCAACATTGATCTGAGGTAGAGTTTCAATAACATTTACATTTTTTCTTGGAGTAACCTTCTCTTCTTTTAATCCCAAGTACTTAAATGCTCTCTTATTATGCTCAATAATTCTAACAAACTCATTGATTGGAACACTCACTTTAATTTGGCTCAATACCTGGGCTATTTCATAGGGAACACTGTCTGATAGGACAGCACTATAAGGGAGACAAGAGGATTCATTAGATGGCAAGGGATTCTTGGTAGCTTGGGCATGAGGAGGATTGTAATTTTTTCTTGGGACAGTATAGCTTTTAGCAAGTGTTTCTTTCCTGGGAGCTTCTTTTGGAATGCTTGTGAGAAAGGGTTTTTTATGGTTCTCTTGAGGCCCAACTCCCTTAACAAATTTTCTTCTAGCATTATACTCTTTATCTTCACTAACAACATCATTCATTAACAACTGTCTATCTTCCTCCGAAGGGATACCACCATCATATTTCTTAATCATCAATGCTCTTAGGTATTCAAAGTCATTGTTAGGAATTTCAAATGCTTGAACTACATCTACATCATGAGTATGAGAAAGAGAAAGAATTGGTACGCGCTTTATGTAATCCTAAAAGGTTACAGCAGTCCTTGCAGTTATTACCTCATTAAATGTTACTCCTTCTTGTGAGCTTGAAGAACAACCCACCATGCAAATATCATCATCAGTACCATCATCATTATAAACTTCACCTTTTTGCTTGTATTCTTCACAAGGAGGATGGGGCAGAAAACATTTATCACACCAACCCATATCAGCAACTTCATCAACATCATAGTAACCCTGGTAGTTAGAGGGTCAAGAACCAATCTAATTTCACGTGTTTGGGGTTTTCTATTTCCCCCTCCCATAGGTCGTTTACCTCTATCATCTTGTCTTTGATCACCCCCAGGATGATTGCCAAATATATCTTGTGCTTGCTGCCTAGGCTGACCTTGTGAATTCTGCCCAATTTCCTTCTCAGCTCTTGCCAACTTGTATGAGATTTCTTTGACAGCCCCTACCAAAGTTTTCACAAGCTCTTCTAAATCAGCACCCTTGCTAGCTTGAGGTTTTTCATGGTTTATCAATTTTACACCATCCCTCTTGAGAGGTTTCCCAACAACCTTGATATTGTTTTCAATTTAAAGTTCCATGGTGAAAGCTTGTCTTAGATTGGTTGGGTCTTTGTCTCTTAGGTAATAGGCTGCCTTCTTATCAAATGCATCTACACCTTTGATTAAACAAGATTCATCACAAGGCCTCAAACCAACAGAAACCTTCTCAAAGTTTTTTTAAACCTTGTGTTCAATTCATAGACTTATTCATTAGGGTTCTTCTTGATATTCTCAAAATTAGATAAAAGAAATCTAGGATCAGTCTTGTCACCATATTGCAACCTAAATGCATTTTTCATTTCAGTCCATGAATGAATAGAATTATCGGTAGAGCCTTGTACCAATCACTAGCATCCTCTTCTAGTGTATGAATAAACAATTTGATATACACGTGCTCAAACTCTATCTCAAAATATTCCATCATATTATAAAAAGTTTGAGATGCTTTGATCACCAAGATAATAGCATTGTTACCACTCGGAGAATTTTGGCAACCTATTTCGACATCTTGTGGGACAACATTTGGTTAACCATCCATTCATCTAAAATTTATAGGAGCAAAGGTGTTAACAACAAATGGAGGTCTAGGCTAAGCCATATTTTTTGATGGGGGTGATCTTGGAGGTGAAACAAGCTGATGAGGATTGAGATATCTTTGGGGAATGGGAATGAAAAATTCAACACAGATCTCTCTTAACGGCTCTCCTTCTTGATGATCTCTAGCAAATTTAGAAAATACAGGAGCAGATTTAGGAGCAAGCCTTTCAAATGCACAAGAAGGTCCCTCACCTCATGGGGAATTCAAATCAGCAATAGGATTGTCTGAATCAAATCCACTTAAAGAATAATTGCAGTCCTCAATAATAGATTGCTCACTTTCAAACTGAACAATAGGGATCTCCTTTCTTGGAGTCAAGTTTCCAACAACGTTCCACACCTTTCTCTCCTTTAGCTCGAGTTTCTTGAATCTACAAACAACTTCTTAGCGAGAATCCTTGATGAAGAGAGATCTGCTTCCTTTAGGTTTTGTAGGGATTAGCAACACAAAAGTAAATGACAGAAGGGTAAGACAACTGGTATTTTCAAGATCAAATCAGTATGTAGCCGCCACTAAGGAATTTCACCTTAGTTGTGTAAGAATGCAATAAAATACTTCAGTCAAATATTTTCCAACACTAAAAATATTTTCAAAATTTACTAATTAGACCTTCTTCTTCTTAGATAAATCAATCACAATGCAACCAAAGTGTATAAACTGCTTGGAAATGAAAAATGGAAAATAGAGCTTGAAACTTTTACTTAAAACTTGCAGATTTGAAGCATAGAATGATATTTTAACAATGTAGCAGCTCAAATAATTGAGTACACAAATGCTCAAACTTTTCAAACACTTCAAAAACACCAATAAATTCCAAGAATTCCCTGGCAACGGCGCCACTCATGTTGGTATCCAAATTTGTTCTCCCTTTTAGTCTAAGCAACATCGGAGATATGGTATGAATATTGAACTCAGATAGATCATGATGTGTGTCATTTTGTAGCCAGGGAGATGATCTAACTGGAACTCAAGTTTGTGGAGAAATGGATAGCACTCCAATAGGACTTGATCTTGTCCTAGCTGTTTTAGGTTGTGTCTTATGAACCAAGGTAACATGACCTATTTTGTAACCTTGTGATGGTGAAGGAGATGAAGATGTCCTTCTCTTTTTTTGAAATTCTATAATGGAGACCTTGATGAAAACATGATCAACACCCCAAATCTGAAATCTCATGAATTTTCACTTCTCAAAACATGGGTATGTTCACAAAAACAAGGCAAAGGTTACTTGAGACATTGGAAATCCTTATCTGTTATGCATACTTTTGCAAATGGATTTTGATCTTCTGTGAGTATACAAATGCAAATCAGGGATAGTACATGATAGGATCTTTGTTGTTTAGATACATTTTTGGTGGGGATTGACAAGATAAACTGGGATAGATCAGATCTTTGACAATCTCTACAATACTTGAACAACTATCAGATGAAATGCCTCAAATAATCAAGATGTTCTTTCAACCAGAAGAGGCACAAATGGAAGCCCAGGTTACACTCTTCACATAATCTTTGAGAACTCACCACAAAATCTTGAAGTAAAGAACTAAATTAAACACAAAAATCCATGATCAAATCATGCCTAAGGTGCCCCCAAAGGCTTACAAGCAATCTCTGCAGTCAAGGAAGGTAAAGTGATTTTAAATTTTTTTATCTCCTTATTAGATGAAGACTCTTCTAAACATGAGATTGCAAATGCCACTAGAATATCAACAATAAATGGATATTATATGTGATTTCTAAATACTTCCAATGCAAGATTGCAACAAGAACAAAGAAAACTATTTATAGGCATTTATAAATGATAACAGGGGACCATATTTCCCAAAGAAAACAAAGATTTAATTCAAAACTTGTTAGATTCAATAGCGGGGAGATTTACATGAACAATCTCAAGGTTGTGTGATGGCTATACAATTGTAACCAACTCATATACATGAATTTCTAACACATGAGACATTACCCTTGTTCTTTGGTGGATTTCTCAGAAAATGAGCTTTCTCTCAGAATTTGCTCATGATTTTCAACTCCCAACCCATTTCAATTTCTCCAAAATGCATTATATACCTCATGCCACCTTGGATCATTATTTCCCAAGAAAATAATATGCCATGAGATCAACTTTGTTACAAAACAATCCTCATGATTCAATCAAAATGACATCAAATAGAAAAACACTCGCAGTTCTTTAGGTGTGCCCAAAAGATTAAATTATTACAAATATTTGGATCATTATCCATCTTGGAGGCACATTTTTCACCATTGAGGCATGCAAACACCATTCCTCTCATCATTTCACCTTTTAAAACTACGTCTGTAATTTTTATTTTGTCATTTCTCATGTTTTCTTGGGTTGGGTCAAAAATTATTTCAAAAACACCTCAAATTAGAGAGTTAAGCCATGAAAGTGATGCCAATGATCCTAGAAGGCCAAGATGACAAAAAATAACTATAAATTTGATGAATTTTGATGTAGAATTCATGATTCCAAGCTTCTTGGAGGAAAAATGGTGGCCAAAAATGAAAATGCAAAGTTTCCCTTGATCTCGCTAGATGTCAAACTATGATTGGGAAAATATTTGGGCTTATTTTTGACTTTTTGACATTTTTGAAAAAATGGAAAAATTTGACCTTTTTCCCCACCCCTCCAACTCTGAATTTTAGAGTTGGCACATGGCACATGGTGGGTCCCATTGAAATTGCGCTTCAATTCTACGCATTTTGACCTTTTTTGCAAATTTTGAAAATTTTCACTTTTTTCCCCACGGGCCCGCACCTTTGATTTTTCCCTTGCCACGTGTCCATCTCCTATTCGCTAGAGGGCTGCTTAAAATTTTGATTTTGAACTCTTTTGTGAAAAATGGAAAAAACCCCTTCTACCTCCGCCGCCCACCGACCCACCTTGTCCTCTGCCACGCATCCATCTTTCATTTACCGAGGACCCGCGGGCTTAATCTTCATTTTTACTCACTTTAAGCCAAGGGAAAATTCTCAAATTTGTCTCCACGGGCCCACACCTCCTCCATCCCGTTGACTCGCCTTACCCTGTTGTGCTTTTTGCCACGTGTCCATCACTAATTGGAGTGGGGGTAAAACTAATCTTGAAACTTTATAAAATTAGAGATAAAAAACTCTAAGTCCCCCTGCGGCTTGCACTTCCATTTTTTAATTTTTAAGACACGTGTCCTCTTGCGATTGGCTGTAGGATTTCGGTACAAATTTGAATTTTAAATTTTTCACAAAATAAGGTCTAAAAACCTTAAGGGAATCCAACCACCCACCACCCCTCTGCCAATTAGATCATGCCACGTAGGAAAATTTGGAAAAAATGGGGCCTCGGGCCCGAAAATGCCCCTTTTGCCAAAAAATTAAAAAATGACAAGTTATAACATTTCCCCGTTGATCCTCGGCCAATAAAAACCTACCACATTGCCAATGCATGTTTGAGGAAGAATTTGACGGGAAAATGACGCCTTGGTTGGCCGTCGAAACACAAAAATTTCCCAGTTGTGCCCAGAATCTAATTTTTTCACCAAGGGCAATTTTTTTTTGAATTGGAACTAGACCAAACATGATTTTTGAGCATTTTTGGACCTTGGGATTGGATTTTTAAACACAAACAAGTATGAATTGATAAATTTTTATTTTTCCATGATCTGGAAAAGGGAAAAAATGACACAACCTACACAATTGGAAAAACTAAGGCACGAAAAGGGAAAACTTGGAATATTCCTTCAAATTAGGGAAAACAAAAAGTTTGTGAACATTTTTAAAGCATTCAATTGGAGGGGAAGAATTTCAGACCATCAATTCAAAGGGTAAAATGTTTTTGGACAAATATAGATTTGAAAAATTAGGGCAACATGGTGCAAGCTCAAAAATGGCACAAACGATTGGAATGTACTCCAAGCAAAAGAATTCCATCTTGAATGTGTTAACGAATGAAGTGTATTTGTATCTCAATATCCTTGTTTCGTTGGTGCTCAACGGGGTTGCAAGAAATGTGAATTGCACTTTTGTTATGATACCAAAGTAGAGTCGGTGAATTCTATGGAAATCCAAACTTTGTCAATAATTGTCAAACCCGAAGAATATCTTGACTCATTGAATCGATACAATGTACTCTGCCGCTTAAGATGAAAGTTAAATAGTTTGTTAATTTTTGCATGCCTAAGTAACTTGAGAAGAACCAAGACAAAAATGATATCTCGAAGTGGAATGCATGTCGTTAATAGATCATGTCCAACATGAATCTCTATATCCAACAAACTAAGTATAACCCCTAGTTTAGTGTAGGCCAAAGTGGGTAGTGCCCTACAAATAGCGTAAAATCCTTTTAACATCATGCTAATGAATACTATGAGGATAGTGTGCAAACTTAGATACAAACCGTAATGCAAATGAAATATCAAGAGAAGTATGGGTGAAGTACATGAGAATTCCAATGAACTACCTATACAATGTAGGATTAAATAGTGGTGTGGTACGTGTGGAAGTAAGACTAACCCTAGACTCAAAAGGAGATAAAATTTTCTTGCAATCAACTATAACAAAGCACTTTGAAGAATATCATGGGTGTACTTTTTCTCACTCAAATGAATCCCTAAACATGTCAGAGAAATATGTAAATTAAGGAAATAATGCAATAACCCAAGATATGTCATGTCAAACTACATAGAAAGATCCCTCTGAATAGTCTTAATGTTGGAAGAGGAAGTGATAGTAAGTAACATATAATAAACATATAAGACAAGTGTCACAATATCCTCACCAACATGTTGTATACAACTTTATGATTAGAATGGCAAAAAACAAACCAATGGATAGAATAAAATAGTCCATCTTCTCATATCAAGCATGAGGGGCTTGTTTGAGACCATAGAGAGACCTTCAAAGCCTACAAACAAGAGAAGAATCCTAAAAAATCTAGCATATTACTCCATATATATTTCCTCTTGTAAATCTCTATGTAATAAGGAACTCTTCATGTCCATCTGGTATATGGGCCATCCCTCTGATGCATTAATATAAAGTATAAGGCATAAAAAATCCATCTTGGCAATGGGTGCAAAATTCTCAGAGTAATCAATACCTTCAACATGTGAAAAAATCTTTGCAATAAGAAAATACTTATTCTTGTTAGTGGACCCATCAACTACATATTTGGTTTGGTATACCCACCTAAACCTAACCATATTTCTTCCTTTAGGAAGAGATACCAAATCAAAAGTATGATTGTTCATCAAAGAAGAATACTCATCTACCATCATATCATCCCAGTTCTTTATCCCAGGAGCCTTTAAAAAATACTATAGATCCTCAGAAACTTCTTGAAAAAAATGTTCAAAACTTGTAGAATGTGTGTGATGATGCCTAGTACGTGGAAGATCATGTAAGAAAGGTGTTTCATAAAAACTATAGTACAAACCCACTTAGGCATAGTGAAAACATTGGTGGGAATGTGATCCTCAATGAAATCTATAACCTTCTCATCAACCTCATAATATAATGGATCCTAAAGATGAGATAAAGAATAAGAAGTAGGCATGGAAGAAGGTGAAGAATAATGAGGTGTGAAGTAATCATCAACTTTAACATGTGTTCGAAAAATAATCACATGAGCATCAGGATATAAAATTTGATAAGCTCTCATGTCCTCACAATACCTTACCAAGATTAAGGGTTTGCTCTTTTTATCCAAGGCTTTCCTTTTCTTATTTCACATAAAGTCCCAAGCATGAATCCCGAAGATTCAAAAAAGTGAGACATCGGCTTAGTGTTGGACCAAGCTTCCTTTGAAGTCAAATGCTCAAGTGCTATTTGTGGTGTGCAATTACTAATGTATTTAGCACAATTAAATGCATCTGTCCAATAAATAGGAGGTAAATATCTAGAATGACTCATACAGTTAGCCACTTCCTTTAAAGTTCTATTATTCTGATCTACTAAGTCATTCATTGTGGAGTATGAAGAAAAAAATTCTAGTGAATAATGCCATGAGTTTTTAAAAATTAAAAAAACTCATTTATGAAGTACTCCCCCATTAGTAGTGTGAAGATTTTGTATGCAACCATAAGATTTCTTCTTGACCAAAGGCTTGAAGACTTGAAAGTGTGAAAAGACATCACTTTTTTACTTGAGAAAAAAAACCCAAATACACCTTAAGAAATTATCAATAAAGGCAAGTGCATACTTATCTCTATTGAAAGAGGGGGTCGGAAATACCATCAAGTCACTATGCACAAGCTCAAGTAGTGAATAAGATCTATTGGAAAAATTATTAGGAAATAGTTCTTGGTGTTGTTTCCTAATCTACACCTAGAGAAAACTCTTTCAAGACAAGAAACTCTAGGAAGATCATCTTCTATACCATGAGTTCTCCACTCCTTCAAATATCTATAACTAAGATGTGAAAATATATTGTGCCAAAGTTTACTCTTTGAATCTATATGAGAAACCAGTCATGTCCCTATAGAAGAAATGTCATAAAAACCGTCAAAGTGATATAGTCTAGAGAACTATGATCAACAATCCCTTGAGAAACAAGTGAATAAGGCTCCAAAAAAGTTCGTACTTCTACCCCATGTTGTGTAAAAGTCACTACTTTTCCTTTAATTTGATATACAAATAGCTAATATGTAGTGATATCGGTAACATATAGTGCATCTTGAAACTTCCACCATCGGGTTATATATCACATTTTACTTTAACAAAAGAAAGGAAGAATCTCAAACCTCAATTTTTGAAGTAGAACTCAGACTAGAGATACAAAAGACTCCCTCGAAAAATTCCGTGGTTTACTTTAAGAAACCTCTATGAAATTGGAGGTGGAAAATCCCTTGCGAATATCCCCGAACTGCTTTTGCTTTGGAAAGGAAATTTTTTTGGGGTTTGTGTGCAATTTTTTTTTCTGAAAGAATATTTCATTTTCAAGTCATATGATAGAAAGGTTGTAGACACATGGCAAAATATTTTTTTAACATGATAGAAACTATTATGCCCCACATTTGTAGCCTCCGCCCTCCTATTGTGTGTCAACAACACAGGATTTTGTGCATCAACAACCTCATGTCGAAAGTCAACAACATCTTTTCATACGTCTGTAGCCTCCATGCTCCTGTCATGCATCAACAACAAAGGAATTTTCATGCATCAATAACCTCATGTCGTGTGTCAACAACTTCCTGCAATACATGAAAAACCTCCTGTCATGCGTCAATAACCTTCACTGTAAGTTCAATTGTCAGTCGTTAAAAAATATCTTGGTCACATTTCAACATACTCTCCTTGTCGTGCGGTAGTGGAAATTTCTTTTCTAGTGTCTGAGAACAATACTTGTTGGGAAGTTTGATGAATATCTTTAAAAATACACTTTGTGTTCTAGCCTCTGTTGCTTCGCATGTTTACTGTACTTGATAATAGATATGCCCCTAGGTGGTATGCGTGAGCTAGTAGTGTTCTACCTAGCGAATAATATATGATTATATATGAAATATTTTAAAAAGTAGGTGAAGCTGGCCCCTAAAACAAAATAAACTGTAATGTTTAGGCAAACAAAGTCAGTCTTTGAACCGCACCATAAAATTTGTCTTTTCAAAATTTTCTAAAATAGAATATTCACCATATTTCAAATATTCTTCACTAAAAAAACCCTAAAGATGTCATGTTATGAGAAGCACCAAAATCTATAACCCAACCATCCACAAGTGGTGACTAAGATCTCCGAACAACATTAAGTGATTTTCAATGTTGATTAGTAGGAAGTGGAGTGGAAATATAATTTCTTTGTTTCTTGATTGTCTCCTCTAAGACTTGCATTCACTTATAACGCATATGTTCTTCATGTCCAATACCCCCACAAAAATAGCATGAAAGGTTAGAATTACTCTTGGATTTAGAAGAGTCATTGGGTTTAGAGTTTTTTTCTTTGGGTTTAGGAAAACTTTGAGATGAAGAATGGGTGGATTTGGTTTTACTTTTTGGTTTTCCCTTTCCCCTAGAATTAGGTGCAACTAATGCCTTTTGAGATGTATAAGGATCAAGGCTAGAAGATTTGGATTCTTCCCTAGTAATTCTTTCACAAAATGTTTCTAAGTCAGGTATTTTGAATGTGTCACCTATGGCATTCATGTTAGAGAAAAAGGTGGGAGAATAGATTTGGAATGGTCCTCTAAAATAGGATACAATTAAGTAAACACACTCTTCACCTTTCTTATCTCTTCCACTTCCCTTCAAATGTTTCAACAAATTCTCGAAGTTGGTAAGATAGTTTATAATTGATAGAAAAATTTAGGATTAAGAGAGGTGATCTCAATCTCAAGTTTTATGGATCTTATATAATCCACCTTAACAAATAAATCCTTCAATATCTCCCATATTTTGAAAGGAGACTCACATTTTCCAAATCAAATAAAATATTGTCACTTATGTAAGTTCCTATCAAAACCATACACTCATCAAATTTACACTGTACTGAAATTTCTCATATTATTTAGTGAACACCGGTTATTTTAAAGAAGTTAAATCCCATAATACTTTCCGTTTAATGATTGTTTCCATTATCGGTTTCCATGTGTGGTAATTTTGTGTTGTTAATGTCTCAACATTATCTAATGCAGAAGTAGATAAAGACAAAATTCTCAAAAATCACCAAAAAAGCAAGACTGAAGCAGTGCAACAAGACCCCCTAATTTTTGCTCTTTATAATCGGTGTATGTTACAATATGGCTATTTATACTTATAGTGTAATTCTCAAATTAAATATTTCCAATTAAAAGAGAACATAAAAACAAGCACTTTTGCAAAAAGTGGCATTCAAATCCCAGTTTCCGATCAAAAGATACAAGCTTTACAATATTATGCTCTACTATTTATTTTATATGCCACTAAAACAAAATAAAATTATTTTTCCTTCACCACACAAAAAAGTGAAAGGGGATTGGAGGCAATCACTTTCTAGTCCTTACATCTCCAAATCTCATCTCCAAATCTTCTCATCCTCTAAATTTTCTACCTCGGTCCTTTCATCTTTTTAGGGGTCACCCTACTTATACCCTTTGCACTTGACTCCTCGAGGGGGTAACGCCTCATCATCCATCCAATCATCTCCATTTCTTTAAATTATCATTTCAACACAATAACCATTAAAAAATGGGGAAAATGTAGACATGATCATTTAGAAAATAATATATTAATAATATACTCATAATCCCTTTAAATAATAATTATCATAAGATTAATTATTATTATTATCCCTATTATAATGTATCAATTATTTTTGTTATTCACCCCCATAATACCATCTTATCCTACTCATATTAACATATCATTAATATTTCCTTTATCCCATTAAATAATTTCTATTACCAATTTCTAAGAATTAAAGAATGCCTACTCAACTACCACCTACAAATGACACCTACCATATACCTAGGTTCTCCATCTCATTACCCCACTAAAAACATTTAATTTCACCTTATCCCAAGATAAATAATACTCTAAATCTAGAAGATTCTACTTCTAGAATCCTCTCCTATTTTACCTCTTATATATTCAAAAATTCAAATATTTATCTCGCTCCATTGAATTTTTAATTCAATGGAGGATTATTCTAATCTCTAGAATTTTCCAATTTTACATCCTTCCCCATTTTCACCTATTATGTACCAGTATTTACCTCCTACATGGTAAAATTCCAATCCTCCATTCATTCTTCCTCTAACTATAAATAGTGGTGCCACCCTCCATGGAAAGAACTATAGAAATTTACAAGTATATGATGTTAAAATATCAAGCAAAGCCCTTCATCTCCATAGCATTATATCAAGAAAGATCACCACTCATAAAAGGGGATGTTCTTCCTAATTTTTCCCATAAAGCCTTAAGAATTCTAACTTCCATCCAAGAACAAAACCAAAATATCATATGAGGAGCATTAAAATCTTATATGTAAGTGAAGGTATTATATTCTCTCACTCTTAAATCCATTGCTTTATCCTAGGTTTTTTTAGAAGACTAGATTTAGGAATGACTTGGTTTCTACCTTTCATCTAATATTTTCTTGCATTACTTTGTGAGGTAAAAGGCACATGAAATTAGAGAGCGATTTCATACATTTTTTACTAAAAATTTCAAAATGTAAGAATCGGTGTGAGAAGGAGGAATTTGATACATTAGAGGATTAGACCAAGATGTGTTGGACCATTAGAGCTCAGTAGTTACTATGATACCCATGCTATTTTTAAGGCTCTAAGTAGTGAAATATAAAGAATCACAAGATTGCTTTTTCCACGTTAGAACCCTATCAATAAGCACATAATTGTAACTATATACCCTTTTATGTAAAAACACATTGTAAATCCTTACTATTAAAGCTAATGAAAATTAGGGAAAAAATGAACATTTCTTCAAATAAAAATATTGAGTTTTTTGGAAAGGACCATAAAGAAAGATAAAAACACCCAAATTAATTTCTTGGAGATGTTAGAGTTGTGTTAATAAGATGTTTTTTCTTAATATTCAGAATTTTTTCGTAGAACCCATCAATCATAACCATCATGATGGATCCTATAATGAAACAAGACCTCATTATAGCTAATTTAGCTAATTCATCTTAATATACTATTACACTCGGTTAAGTTGATTTCATTAAAACAATCATTACAATTTATCTCTAAATTAGAAAAGACTTTATTTATCTACATAGCCAAAACATAAAAATTCCCTATTGAAATCCATTTCTAAAAGAGGCACAACTTCCTCTCGATGTAACAATTATAGTCGAATATGCTATCACTGACTGGTGATGTTCCAACAAGTACATCATTATAATCAGATACAAATCCTAAAAATCCAAAAAATATCTCTACAAAAATCTAAAAATATACCACATTCTCGCGAAAAACAAAAATGGATTCTTAATCTCTTTGTTTGTGCCAAGAATGTGCTTTATTGATCGATCTATACGAGACTTAAAAGATGAATTATCATCTATTAAACTGAGGAGAAAGTATATAATAAACAAAAAATTAATTTAACATCCTGTTGGTTGTAGAATTTAATCTTTTGAAAAAAAGCAACAATTACGGGATAACAGTTCCTCCTCTATATGGGAGAGTTTCCATTATTGAAAGCCAAAAACCTTATTTACAGTATCAACATATTTTAATATGCATTTATAAAGGGTTTCCAATAAAAAAAAAAGAATAGGAAAAGTCAGGACTAATATTAAGAGATTGGGAATGAAGGACACTTTCAGATATATAGATTGCAGAATGATATCTTAATGATGCTCCAATAAAATGATAGGATTTAGACTATGCATATAAAACATAGGACATACATGTATTAGACACAAAGTTCTTTCTTTTAAACACACACAACCTTATATGAATCAGATAAAGAAAAAAAGAGAAGAAACATGAGAAAGGGTGAAAATTATCCTATATTGAGTATTTCAATGTTCTCTTTTTACATCTAGATATCAAAATATCGATCCCTTACAATAATGAGAAAAGTTATTTAAATGACCTCAAGAAATGGTTACAAATATCCTTTTTAGTTTCTTTTATTTTAATTCAAATATTAGTACCTAATTAAATATTACAAACCTAACTTATTTCTTGTTTATATAACCAAGGAGATAAAGTCACATTAACTAGGTACTCAAAAAAAAAAAGATAAAAACTAGGAAGTCGAAACAATGATAGATGCAATGAAATCTTTTGTTGTCTTTAACACCTAATTTCTAAATCATTTCAAAGCTACAACTATGTCCATTCTATGTGGAATTGTAGTATTGGAAATGGTATGAGTCCAACTTCCCAAACAGCTTCTCCATGTCCTTCTCAAATTCTGCATTCTCTTGAGATATCTTTGTTGGCATGCATGATGGCATCCTGTAGAGTGCAAATCTCTTTCATTTTTTCCTTAGACATAGTATCTTGTTTAAACAAGTCTTCTCTGACAAAATCCTTGAATTGAGATTTGATTTCTTGAACAGTGAATTTATCATTCAAACTTTCGTTCAAGATCCGAAATGTATATCTAAGAAGGCAGAAGAGACACAAGCTTTACAAGCTTCTCCTTTTTGCAACATATTTCTGAGTTCACCAATGGCTTCTTCCAGAACCTTTATTTTCAAGTCAATGCCGAAAACCCACTGTTTGGAAAAATTTTGTTTAACATCATCAAAAACCTTGTTAGAAGAGAATCTACACATCAATCTCACTCATCAAGTTGAGGTCTTGAATGCATTCACTACATAATTTCAATTCCATATTAAGCCCAATGAGTGTAGTAGAAAACTTCAGCTGAATCTTGGTAATTTTCTCATGTGCTTTCAATGCCTCCTCAATAAAAGTCAAGCTGTGATAATTAAATCATCAACCATAGCTTCCATTTCTTTTCCATAAGTAGCATGATTATGGATGTATTTAATGAATTAAATTTCATCATTGTACAAGATATCATGAGGTGGGATAGAAGCTAAGCGAGTGGGATCAAGAACCTTCTCTTTTTCTAATAAGGACTTGATGAAACTAAATAAAATTTTATTCTTTTGATCCAACTTCTCTTGTGTTTGCTTCCCCCTCTCAACTATTTAAATTACCCTAGACAGTCTCCTTAGGATTATGTACTTCACTTCCTAGAGTTGATTCTCCAAGGGAATTCTTGTCAATTCTAGATCACCCAATGAAAAGACCTTTTCATCTTTATCAAACTTGGGTTTTGCAATCTCTATGAACTATTCCATGGGATCAAGTTTGTTACAAAACATTCCTCGTGATTTAATGAAAATGACATCAAATAGAAAAACACTCGAAAGTTGCTAGGTGTGCCCAAAATATTAAATCATTACAAATATCTAGATAATTATTCATCCTGGAGGCATGTTTTTCATCATTGAAGCATGTAAAAACCTGTTACTCATCATTTTCACCCTTTTACCTTATAAAACTAACTCCGTAACTTTTCATTTTGTCATTTCACGTGTTTGCTTGGGCTGGGGGAAAAATTACCTCAAAAACAACTCAAATTAAAGAATTGAGCCATGAAATCGATGCCAATGATCCTTGAAGGCTAAGAAAACACAAAATCACTATAAATTTGATCAATTTTGGTGTTAAAATCATGATTCCAAGCTTCCTGGAGCTCCCATGGTGGTCAAAACAAATGGATGCAAAACAACCGTCAATTTTATCCATCTTTTTCATTTAATCTGGGCCCTCCATGTGTTGAAAAACAATTGGGACCGAAATTAGGATCATTTTTGACTTTTCCACATTTTTTGGAAAAATGGAAAATTTTGACTTTTTCCTCTGCCCCTTTTCCCTTGAAATTTGGAGCTAACACGTGGCACATGGTGGGTCCCATTGGGATCGTGCTTCAATTCTACACATTTTGACCTTTTTGGAAATTGGGAAAATTTTCACCTTCTGCCCCATGGGCCGGCACTTCCGATTTCTCCCTTGCCACGTGTCCATCTCCTATTCACTAGCGGGCTAGTGCTTAAATTTTTTATTTTGAACTCTTTTTTGAAAAAGGGAAAAATCCCCTTTTACCTCCACTAGCCCGCTGACCCGCCTTGTCCTCTGCCATACATCCATCTTTCATTTGCCGAGGACCCGAGGGCTTAATCTTCATTTTTACTCCCTTTAAGCCAAGGCTAAATTCTCAACTTTTTCTGTGGTCCCACACCTCGACTTCTCCCTTGCCACGTTTCCATCCCCTATTCGCTACAGGGTTTCGGGCCAAAACTTGACTTTAAACCATTCGAAGTTTAAAAACTTCAAAATCACCAAAACCTCCACTGGCCCGTCGACCTCGCTTGCCCTGTCATGCTACCACGTGTCCATTGCTTATTGGAGTGGGGCCAAAACTAATTTTGAAAATTTATAAAATTAGAGCAAAAAATCTCTAAGTCCCCCTGCGGCCCGCACTTCTGTTTTGAAACTTTTAGGACACGTGTCCTCTTGCGATTGGATGTAAGGTTTCGGGCCAAAATTTGAATTTTAGAATTTTTGCAAAGTAAGGTATAAAGCATTAAGGGAATCCAACCACCCACCATCCTTCCTGCTAATCACAACATGCCACGTAGGCAAATTTGAAAAAAATGGGTCCTTGGGCCCAAAAATGCCCCATTTGCTTGAAAAGGAGAAGAATGAAAAATTAGAGCACCTCCCCACCTTTCCTCATCTAATTAGAATCCGCCACGTACGCTCTGATATTTCAGCCATAATTTGACGGCTAAAATATGCCCGTCTAACCATCAAAACATAAAAACTTCCAAGGATGCCCTAGAATTCAATTTTTTCACCAAGGATGCTAGATTTTTGATTTTGAATTAATCAAGGACGATTTTACAAGATTTTCGACCTTGGGATTGGATTTTCAAATACAAACAAGTATGAATTGATCAAATTCAATTTTTCCATGATTTGCAAAGGGAAAATGTTAGGATACGTTGGTTTTTAGATTAGTTGTCTTTCTTATCTCTTATCTCTTATCACATCATTCTCTGCTGATATTGTGGATCTTCTCAACTTAGTTAGGGAGTCAGTTCAGATTTCATAGCTATATATACTGTACGTGTGCTTTGTTCTAGTCAGAATAATATGAGATAAATCTATCTCTGCTATTTCTCATTCCATAGCTTTGCTTCAGTTTGGTATCGAGCAAAATATTATTATCCCGAGGAGACTCCGCTCTGCCGCCAAAGCAATTGATGTGGAGAGGAAACAACTTGATCATTTGTACCATTTTTTATCCTTGCATATTTGAAATTTGACCTCCAAGATTTGTAATTGTATCTTTATCAATACATAACGTATTTCATGAAGTGTTCTGATATGAGAAAAAATGACTTCTTTTTATGAGTGCATTTCTTTTCATTTACTTTTGTTGAATCAGTACTTGTAACTTTTGAATAATGTACTTTCCTTGTTTTATTGAAATTTGAAAACATGCCTTTGAAGGTTTCTTTATAGCTGTACTCTAATATTTTTAGCTTTGATTCTAAGCTGTAAATGTCATCTTGTCCTTTATAATAGCTTTTATTCTCATGAATTTGTAATTGACTGATATATCTTTTATTTACGCACTTATCTTGATCACTTTTTAACTGTTCTTTTGAGCTTATATCTCTCATTCACACCTTTAGAGTTTTCTCATTTGTGGTATCTCCTATAACTATCCTCTTCATGGGTTCTTGTAGAGGTTTGTTAATGAAAATTGGAAGATACCTTTTCTCATTTCCCATGCTTTGATGAAAACCTTTCTCTGAAAGAACTGTCACTTATATCTCGTATTCTTAAAAGTTGCTCTATTTCATGGGTTCGTATAGAGGTTTTTAATGAAAATTGGAAGATAACTTTTCTCATTTCTCGTGCTTTTATGAAAACCTTGCTCAAAGAACTGTCACGTATATCCCGCTTCCTCGCTTCGATTTCGTGTCCAAATTCTTTTCATTTATACATCTTCTATCTACATTATGAATAGTTGCTTCAGATTCTAATATTCATTATGTACTTTACACTTGACTATAATCTGATGAAAACCTTTTTTTTTTGCTTGCATTTTCCCTTTTTCTAATTCCTTTAGCAAGTACCTCCTTTTAGTACAAGTAATTATTTATTGCAAAATATTTTCCACTTTTCATCTCAAGCTACCTCTACCTACACACTTAAAGAAATAGTTAGAAAATATTTAGGCTTTTGGCCTCTCTTATGTTCCATAGTTTTTTTTTTCTTTTTCATTTCTGAAATGATTATGGGAATTGTATGTGCATATGTAGAATGTTGGTCTTATCAATTGTGTATTTGTTTGTGATGTACCTTATACTTATGTTTTTCCAAAATCCATTTGCATGTAGTTATATAGCACAAGGGTAAAGATTAAACCTTCACTCAATATCGAGGAAAATTCTCTTTCATTTTTAGGTACATCATGACTACTATGAGAACTTGGTAAAAATGGAGCTAGAGCTGAAGTGAAGAAGACCAGAGAGAAACTCAAGGAAATGATGGGTTTCTCGCTATAACTTTTTACTTTTAACTTCATGCATATGTACTTTTTCTTCATAGTTATGAGTTACATCCCACGGCTTGTGTGCGAAATATTGTACTTCTTCATGAATAAATAACATTTAATTTATGTTCTTGAGTTGTATACTTCTTTCTACTTTCATCTTTATAACAGAATAAAAACTCAAAACACATAAGCAAATGTATTTACATGAAGAAATAAAGAGTTTTGAAATACCAATAACTTAATAATGAACTCTCTTTCTTGTAAACTCGCAACTCTATTTTTATTCCCAAATTTAGCATTTCACGTAAACTATGATTCCCACCTTCATCAAGGAAATTCATCACTCCTTCGGGGCTTTTGTGTTTTCATGCTGAACACAAACATGGAACGATAGGCTATGTGAGGTGTTACATTTTGTAACAACACACATAGCTGCAGATTACATGTAACTAATCAATTACTACAACTAAAAACATGATAAAATTGTAATGCATTCCCTAGTTAGGTCCACTTTAATAGTACCGTCCATCATAATGAAGTTTCGAGTTGCCCATTTTTGCACAAGTGAAAAATTGTCAATAGGATCCAATCCAAAGTAAGAAAAATCATAGTAAGATCAATGTTGAAGAGGAGTGGGCACTACACGAGTCTCTAGGATTTGTTGTGCTCTCTCTATTGTTTTAGTTTTCTAGATGGTGACAATGGGTTTTGGGGGCGATAATGATTTCTTGTTACTAATGGTGGCTAATATTTCTATCCGTTTGTGTTTTCCTTTGGTTTTCAATTCATTTGTTTACTTCTTTCATGTATTTGTTTCGAGTTTGGTCATCTCTACGAGTTTACAATTTTCTTTGGTCCTCTAGGTTTTTTCTTTGTCGGTTACATGTTGGGATCCACTCGACCAACAAGGGAGTTCTGAGAGTTCGTTGTAAAGCGTGTTGGGGTCTCATCCCAACAAGTTGATTTCTATGAGATTTTAGTTTTAGCAAAGTGTGTTCTATCAGCATGCTTTCTACTTTTTTGTTATAACCTTCATTTTGTTAGTTAAAAATCATACATTCCAATTTAAAGAAATTTATTATCAGTTGTTTTGGATTTAATTACAAAATCCCTCCTTAGGATTGGAAGATTGAAAAGATTAAAGCCAGTATTTGTTACCATAGATATTGTATAAGGAAAACTCTCAAAAGGAACCTGTGTTTGACCACTGAATCCATCTTCAAAATATTTGAATCCAATGCTTGTAACTTCACATAACTCAAATCGTAAAGGAAAATATATGATCTAACCTTTTTTTCTTCATTACAGCATTGAGTATGCTCAAAACCTCTGCGTCAAGGGTTATTCCTTACTGTTTCGCCAAATTAACTTCTCTCAATTCACTAACGGTATAAGCGCTGCCATTAAAAACAACACAAAAGGAATTCAAATTTTTTATCCCTCAAACAAATTTCTCCCCCTCACTACCTAGAAAACTACCTAAATAAAAAAAAAAAACAGAAATGAACTACTTACGCGACCCTATGTCTTCCAGCAACTTTTTTCAATGGAGGATTAGATTTTTCCCTATGTACATGAATTATCACCGCACGATCTCCTCTGTCGATAAGATTACCGATCACTTCCGGTAGTTCTCCGTCCCGGAATTGACCAGTAATGTGAGTTTAAATGTCTCCTAGCTCTATATGTCCAGTGACCTCATTTCCAGCATCCCAACCAAAAATTTGTTTTCATTTCGATGGCCTCTATGGTTTCCTATGTGTTGGAAATGTGATATTTCCCGGTTTTCTTCATGATTTTTAAGGGTTTAACTTGAAGGGAATTTCATTTTCTCACACCATTACACAATGAGGTTGTGCAATGCGAATTTAGGGATGAGATGGAGGTGAAGTAACTTCTTTCTGTTGTTCGGGCATGTACAGTGCCCTAATTCCAGCCACTTGGAAATAGAAGTCATGTCGTAAGTGTGCCCCATCGCGACACTTATCTGATCTTTTATTAGATCTAACAAAATTTTGTACTTAAATTGTTTCGGCACTACAAATGTTTGGGTGCCATCAGTGAATCATGAGATAGACGCCTGATTAAAGCTAGAGAGCATAGCGCTAGGTTTTCTTCTTATTCCTGCACCATGCCAAACAAAATGCATTTTACGTACAACAACATGGGTACGAGGTTATTGAGAGTAGAAACCACGACCATTTCTCCTGCCCCTATCTAAACACTCACCTAGCACCTGCGCTACGTGAACTATAACCTCCGCAGCATGATTCTTGAGGCAACCAGGAGTATTGGATTTCAATGTACACTCTCTCCGCTAACCTTGGTCATCTGATTTCTGGCAGATGTGAGAATGAGCAGGTTTCCCTTCTCTGTGTAACGCCTTCAGCGTGAAAATTACCTCCTCTCCTCTGTGTCATCGAAATTCATGTTTAATTCCTCTTAATTATCCCTCTTGTGATATTTAATGTTATTGCTTATTTTTCACCATGTACAATTGTTTATTCCATAGAAAGTTCCTCATTTTTAATAACTTTTCATGGACCACTGTGGTGGTGATTGAAAGCACAAATCAAAAGGTTGTTTTATTTCAAATGGGATTTTGAAAACATATTGAATTTTCGTTCCCAAAACAGGGAGAAATGACATTGAGTGCATAGTCAAATGATGTGATAACAATTGTATAGTTAAATAACTTAGTTTATGCATGAGACGTGGAAAACACCCACACTTTTCCAATATATTTCACATGACATAAAGTGATAAGAAAAATATAAATTATGATTATGGGTCTGTGACATGTTAAGTATTTAACGAAATAATCTTAATATATAAAGGAGTGTGTTTTGTACATAGAAAAGTCATTCCCAAACATTGATTCAACTTTTTTATATATTATTTACTCCAACAATACCATATGGTTTTGATGTTTGGGACATATACTTGAGACAAAATGATTTCAAGCATATTGAAAGAGTTTTTACGTCCACGTTATCAAAGAATATTAGATCCAAAAGAATAGTTTCTTATTCAATTATTATTGAAAACTTGGGGGTCTACCCACTATTTATCTCTTTAATTTTCCATGTTATCACTATGTTGCATAAGGTTTGATGTATGGAAATTTTGTTCTCTTGTTAGAATACTTGTATACACATTTGACAACTCAATCTCCTATGGAATTTGAAAAAAAGAACACAAATCTTATTGGTATCCAAGAGTAAGAAATCTCATCAAGAAATCTCATCTTTGTTTTGGTATTAATTCTCCTCATCTAATTAAACATGAAATTAATAGACGTATTTGAAAAGAGCTCTATATATTGTATGTGAAAGTTACATGGCTTCTCGGAAATTAGCCTTTGAAACAAAAACTTCTTCATTATTTCTAATTTTATTTCTTCTTTCATAAGGATCAAACTCAAATTCATTAATACATGAAGAAAATGTTTCCTTCATGCCTAAGGATAACTTTAGGTTAGTTTTACATTTAATCTCACCCGATTCACGATAGGACTCTGATCATAGCCTCCCGTAGACACATAAATTGGGTCACAAATCTTCTACCCCTTCCTATTATTTAGTTCACCATACACCTAACCATGACCCCTATTCACATCATTATTAATTTAATTACACAAAACAAATTAATTTCTACCTTAGCCCTCCACCTCACCTCTTCACCTCACCATTGACCCCTTCCAAGTCTATTAATTAGCTTAGATCAATTCCCCACTCCCTTAACTAACCAAGACTCATTCTAACCCTAAATTTAATTACCTATTATTCCTCTAACCAAATTCCCATTCCATTTAGCATCATTCCACACTCTTCACCCGGAATTAATTCAAAATCACAACAAAATTGGAAACAGACTATTTTGGGTAAATATGACCTTTTCTCCTTAACTCGACGGCGTTATTCCTTGGTTGGCACCGGTCACCTAACCACCGTTGGTTACCTTAAATAATAAGTTTCAATCCTTTACATGTGTTCCTAAATCTTATCTTATAAAGCATTGTTACGCTTTAACACTAAAGCATCCAAGCAATCAAATGATGAACCGAGCACTCACATTCTTCATCGTGAAAATTTTAGTGACGAATTTTTGTAAAATCGTGAAAATCGACGATTATGGAAGCCATACAACCTCAGACTCTAAGACACGTCCAACCCCTTAGTTGTCCAATCTCTCAACCATCAAACCCGTTAGCCATCCAAACCTTTAACCATACAACTCTGCCATCCAACCTATTAGTCGTCCAACCCTGAGCCATCCAACCCCTTAGTCATCCAATCCTTTAGCCATACAACTCGGTCGCCTAACCTCTTAGCTGCTCAATCCGAAGCCATCCAATCCCTCATTCATCTAACCCCTCACCCATCCAACCACTTAGTCATCCAACCCCTTAGCCATCCAACCACAGAGCAATCTAAAAAAAGAACCGTCCATCCACTAGCCATGTAACCCTTAACCATCTAATCTCAAAGCCTTCAAAGATAAGGTTCGTCCCTAAGTAGTCATGGATACTAGAAATTAGGGTAAGAAGGTTATAAATTCAGCCTGTTCAAAAAAGGGTGCAAAGACTTTGCTTGGCTATTTTGGAAAATCACAAAAATGAAGGGGTTTCTGCAACAACCGAAACTATAGGTATGTGCTATTTACAAAGTTATTTAATCTTATAGTATTTGATAATTGTGTTTTTCATTTTGTTCATTGAACTCTTTGTACTCGTGTGTAACAATTTAACTATAGATAAAATAAATACTATTTAATTTTTTTATAGAATTATATGCAGACGTTTCATAAATTCATTCACAAAATAATCAATTTAGAGATATTGATTATCCACTATATGTTAAGGAAAACATTTGGTCCCTTGATGACATAGACATAGAAGTACATGAAAATTCATCGAATTCTCATGATACGCCAATAGAGGAAGCTTCTACTACAAGGTTTATTTCTAGAAAAAGGAGACATGAGAATCAAGATATTCCTACTAAGATCCAAAATGAAAAATTTGAACCCGAAGAAAAAATGTCATAAGAAAGAGGAAAACTCGACTATTGGAAGGACTTTCTAGTTCGAATGGGTTATAAAATATCCATTTATTAAACCTATGTACACTGAAAATGGTAATGATATTCCAACACAATGTCGATGTAAAATATGTGGTTGAAAATAGGGGAAGGATCACATGATGCAGCTCAAACTGGATAAAATTGAAAAGCATTATGGGAAAATATATATTTCCCAAAAGCAAAAGGATGGTAGCATAGTCAAAACACATAAATGGAAATATGAAAAGAGTGTCTACATGAAAATAAGTAGAATAATATGAAAAAGAACAAAAATTTATGAAAAAATCGAAATGAAAAAGGTGGGACCATAGTAGCAAGATTGAGCAAAGTTATGCAGAAGAAATGCATGCAAAAAGTATTCAGCTTTCTACCGTATTCCATGTATTGAAAAGGGAAAGAACCATGTCATATTTCAGAAAAAATCAAATTTTGTGTCAGAGTTAATTATCTATAGAACATTCCTCAATCTCATTCATTAGATACGAGTGGTGAGAATTTGTAAAACGTTTGTCTCTGGTAGAAAAGGAGGATATGAAATTGTGTGTTCAAAAGGTAAAGTATATTTCCCTTTCAATAGATGAGGTTACTACAGTGGATAATACTTCATGGATTTGTATTCATGTTTACACATTTTCTAATGAAATAAGAGCTCAACAACTCTTAGCAATTCATGAAATGAATGAGAATTGCAATTAAAAATATTTATAAATGTTTGGTCTCAAATCAAGGATATCGCTAGAATGGATGACTTTTCCATTGCAACAAAAATAGTTTTTGTTAGAACTGATGGTGCAGCTATAATGGAGGGATCCATAAATTGTCTCCACATTTGAATTTAGACAATTTTTCTCCTTATATGATTATTATCCATTGCATGGCTCACTGAATGAATCGACGTACACAATTGTGAGCAAATTTGAAAATGTAGCTAATGTGGAGGAATTGATACGTGATGTTCATGCTTATTATTGTAGAAGTCTAAATTTTTTTAAGAATTTCATAAATTTACAATTAGACTGTCAGAGGTAAAAAAATCTTCTCAAAGATGTAGATACCAAATGGATATCTATGTATGAACATGCCTGTAGAATATTTGATGAATATCCTTCATTGACATGATTTATGTATAAATACCCCATGGATGTAAATAAAACTAAAGATCTATTGTGTCATCTAACAGACATAGAAAATTTACTCACACTCTGCGGTATTTTTCCCATGTTGAGGGACCTTAATATTTTAATAAAGCATGCATAAGATCGTTCTTTCTACATACAAGAATTCATAATACTCAGAAGACATGTGTGTTTGAGTCTTGAAATTTTATATATTTCAGAAGGGAGTTTTCGAGGTGTTGATTTTCAAAACTGGAATGCATTAACAAACTTGAAAAATCTCACATGCTTCTTCAAATACAATATATATGATCATATGTGTATAACAACACATGGGATATAGATTCCACTTCATATATTCCAAAAGAGAGTCTATATGATTGTCTCGAAATGGAAGAAGTAAGAGTGATACAAAATTTATATGATGCAAGATTATTGGAAACTAGGAATAAATTGAGAAAGATCTCTGAATAATTTAGCTAAAGAGATCTAGGAAAGATTCAAAAATGATAAAATTCTTGAAATAATGGGAGTTGTAAATCCATAGTTTTGGAATTTCTCTGGTGACAAACCTTATACATCTATTAGTCATTTATTTGTCAAAAAAATAAGTGATCTAAAGAACCATTTCTCTAAGACTGGAGAGATAAACAGAGTTTCTATAGAATTTATTTTTCAAATAAAAATACTTAGTTCGAAGTCAAGTTCAACTTCGACAACAAGTTCAGCTTCTACAAAACCCACAGAAATGTGGTGCCATCAAAAGGATTTGGAAGGATATTTGTTCTACTAGTATTCTCAAGTGAAGATTTGAGTGAGTATATTAAGTTGTATGAAGTTTGTCAAACAATTATTCTTGGTTCTGTGGAAGATGAGATGATTTTTAGTGCACTGTCCTTTTTAAAGTCAAAAGTTTGAAACGCAGTCAGACGATAGGAATCTAGAAAGTTGTTTGATGTATCATATTACTCGGTGGAGTTTTTTCCTTATGATAGGGCACTCGCATTATGTAATTCATTAGTAGAAAGAATAGGAGTTAGTTATATTCTCCCTAACCCAAGGGATTGAGACACATCCACAGATCATGCTACAGCTTGATTTCAAGACACGAATGAAAGTGTTTCTTCATGACTGCTCAAATTCACATAGATTTCATTTCTTGTATACATTATTGAGAATATTTCTAATAATTTGGTGTAATAAGTTTTGATGTACTTCATAAAGAGATTTCAAATTTTAATAAATGTAATATTATATCTCTTTATTTGACCCATTGTCATTGGAAAATTTTCACTATCATTTTCTTATATCCCATTTGTTTGTTATATTTGGTTTACAGAGTTAAATAAGGACATATTTGTCTTTTATATATATCACTTGATTTTTTTACATCTCGCATGAAATAAAAATATAAATATTTTCAACAAAAAAATCATGAAAGATTAAGCACCATTTACGTAAACAAAAAAATATAAACATCATTTGTATTATGTAGAAATCCATTAACACTAAATATAGTTATAATTCAAAAGTACTCTTGAAATCATTCTCTCATGTGGCATATTACTTTATGAAGAAAAGTATCAATTCATAAAGCATTGTCACCAAAAAAATTACAAAAAGGGGATTGTACATAAGATTTCAAAGCTTCTAGACAAGTTCTACAATATAAGGACAAATAACGAGGGCATCCTCTTCTTTTTCAATGATTTTGAATCATAGTTATTGTAGTGCCCACTTCCCTTTGACACTTTTTTTTATACTAATCATGATATTACTAATTATATTATCGACATGATTATGGACTTTATTATATTATGATGTTAGATGCTAAATCGGGGATTATTGTTGACTTGATTCAGTTATGATGCATGATGATTATTAGAGACATTTTGGATATTGATATTGATATAGTGTTTGACATGGTTATAATATGGATGTTGTTCGGACATGTGATATTTGGATATTGTGAGTAGACCTAGAAATGGAAATTATTTGATGATGATATAGCTTGTTGAGTGAAGTTGCAAATGATCTTGTTTGTTGCTTGGATGTTGTTTTTGATCCATATATCTAGATGATTTTGGAATTTTAAATATATTGCTTTGTATGTTCTGATATGCCAACGAGACCAAAGGAAGTATTTGTGTTTTTCACGTTAAAATATCACAACAAACATTAGGCGATTAGAGACCAACCACATTGGAATTGTAGATGAATTCAACAAGGTCGCCATAGCAACATGTATTGTTTGTGTGTGTTTTTATTTTGTTAGGGATTCCAATAGGGGGGAATCACCTTTAAATGTGACCAAGGGGTTTTATGTGTTTCTTTTATTTGGTCCCTTTGTTAATGTTTACATGTGTTTATTTTGTGGTGCTTTTACCCTTTCATTATTCATTAAATGGTGTGTAATATTGTGAGTAATCATGTTGTTAAGTTAATTAATTAAAATATGTCATAATAAAGTAATTAATAGAGTTGTTGGCCTTGAATTAAAGTGTTGTAAGAGATGTGTAAGTGATGTGTAATTTAACTTTTGAGTGTGACACACTCCACCTTAGAAATTCTATTTTTTCCTTGGTGGATGTTTATCGAGGCTTGTGGGACAAGTTAAACTTGTCCCATACCTCTTAAATTTATTTACCAACCATACCTATGGTTGGAGAGTTAAAATTAGACTTTTATAATCCATTTTGGGAAGACAAATTGTAGGTTTTAATTACACTTTTCTTACATGTTTTAATTTTAGTCCTTTAAGGTGTGGGTTGGATTTGAGAGTGTAAGTAAACTGTCATATTATTCACCCACCTATTTATTATGTGTTGGAGAATGAAGTTGACTTTTGGGGTTGGAGATGAGGATGTGTGATGTGGCATCCTACATGGATCATCCTCATCCTCTTCTCTTCCCTCTTCTATAAAATATGAATTGCTTGCCTTGTTTTGGGGTTGCTTCACTTTGGAGACTTCATTCTTGGGAAATTCCTTACTGTTTTGGGAGCTCTTGCTTTTGGAGAATCTTGAAGATTGTTACATGCTTGTTGGTTGGTGGATTTTTCGATTGTTTTCTTGGAAACAACTGCTGTTTGGAACTTGGGAAAACTCCATCATGGAGAGGTAAGAGTTTGGCTCTTGAAATGCTCTTCTTTTATGAATATAAATGTTAATGTGTGAATGTTTTGGCATATTTTTGGGCTGTTGGGTAGATGGCCTAAGAATGGTGTAGGAGAATACTATGGGGTTTATTTTCTCGGGAGGCACAAGTGTGTTTTAGGGAGGTATAATGGTGGAGGGAGTTGGGATTTGGGTTCCATCTTATAAAGAAATAGCTTGCATTTATTTACTCGTTATGGGGTGCCATAAGAGGTCAGGGAGGCATAACGAAATGTGAGGAATAAGGGGTACTTGGGTGAGGCATAAGGAATGTCGTGGGTTTTGATATGTTATATTTTGGTGGTTTGTAATTCAGGTGGTGATACCCATTTCCCCTTTTGGTAGGCATAAGAAGCATCCCCCATAGTTCTTGCTCCTTTGACTTGCTTGATGAAGCCTCAGTAATGTTTTTCATGCTTTAATATAGTTGTAAACAACATTCTATTTTGGACCGTGTTTTTTAATCTGAAAATACATCTTGTGTGTTTGTGGAAGCCTATTGTTGCCATGAGTTGGATCACATCTCTTATTGCATTATGGTTGGGGCTTGGGGGCTAATGAAGAAGGATGGCTTCTCCTCTTCATTGGATGTCTTGGTTGGGTGGAGAGCATTGTCTTTCCCCTACTCTTGTTGTGATCATAATTTTTAAGAATGATAAATATGCATGTTGTTGTTCGGGAGCTGATATAAAGAAAATTTGACGCTCCTTGTGAAATAAAATCTTATTGTAACCTTTCCCACTTGAAGTGGATGAACTTGGATATGTTTTTTAATGGAAAGATGTTTTATTGGTTATGAAAGTGTAAATTGAAATGTAAAAAGATACATACTTTGTTTTGTTCTATTGAAAGCAAGAAATTGTGTTACTGTATGATGAAATTAAAGAAGAAAAGTTGTAAAGTTTTATTTGAAATCAATAAAGGATTACACTACCTTCCTCAAATTGCATCAATGTATTGAGTTTAATCATCTAAATGTGAGTTGTAATCTCTGTTTGAAAGAAAGAAATGTTTATGAAGGAAGTGTAATACTCTATCTTTTGAAATATGTGAGAATTGGAAATCAAAGATGTATTTTAGCTTTTGAATAGTTGAATTGAATCAACTAAATGTATTAGATTAGAATGGGAACGAATTCTAATACTTGGAAGATGAAAATGGAGAATAGATCCTTTAATATTTGATCTTTGTTTTGTATTTTCAACTAACAAATACTTTATCCAAAAATGCATAGTTCAAACCTACAACAATGAAATAATAAAATAAATGATTAAATTGAATTTGTATGCCCTAAACAAATCCATTTGGACAAAATTATTTAAGGAAGTTCTTGGAAAACTTAGCAAACTAGGGCTCAACCCTCTTACGCTATTTTGATGTCAAGAGATGTAAATTTCAAATTACAAATCAATCGAGACAAGTTGAATCTTAAAATCCTTCTTAAATTCATCTAAGTACAATTCTCCATGTCTATTTCACATGTTGAGCGAGGAAGAAGTTACAATTGAAAAACTCTTATACGTTAAAATTTACAAGTTTGAACCGTAAAAGCCTTCATATCGTTTTCTTGAAATTGACTCCTTAAAATTTATAATATTCAAAATTTAATGATTCTTGAGTAAAGAGGACATTGATAGCTTTCCATGAAGTTTTCGTTTTCCTAAAACCAAGCTCTCTTTCAAAAGTTACGGCCTTCTAAATTTTTTCTTCATTTGACGTCAAAAAAACAATTCTAACTATTAATTAAAAATTTTGGGAAAAAATTCCTTGACGAACACGCGGGCCCAAAATTTTCCCTTAGCACTTCATAAAGATTTTGGGAAAATTTTCCTAATTTTCCCTACCACCACACCACTGTAGCCAATCAAAGGTTGCCACGTGGCACCACGGCATTAGCATTGAGAGGCGGATTTTTTTAACTTAGCGCTTCAAAAATGAAAATTTCTAAATTTTCCCCGCCGCACACAACCAATCGGAGATGCCATGTGGCATCGTAAGGCATCATCAAAGGAGCGGTTCCTTTTTTCCTTTTTCATTTTCAAAAATTTTGGGAAATTTTTTTAAATTTTCCCGCCACCCCTCGCTGCGGCCAATCGGATCTACCACGTGGCATCTCGAGGCGTCGGTGGAGGCGCGGATGAATTTTACCCCCTTTTTCATTCAGGGCATTGAGACTCTTTCATCCCTTCCACCCTACTTTCCCGTGTTGGCTTAGGAGGCACCATGTGTCCCTTGCAGACTTGTGGACTCGTGGGAGCATGGGTGCAAAGTGAGCCTTTCGCCCCCACGCGGAAATTTCCAAAATGTCCCCTGTGGCGGGATGACCCGACTCCTCCAGAAATATTTCTCCCGTAGTGCACTGAGACCCGTTTGTGGGAAATATTTCTCCCGTGGCCCCTATAGACCCACCCCTGGGTAAATTTTCTCCCCAGGCCCCGTAGGCCCACTCTGGGGAAAATTTTCACCGCAAGGCTGCCATTTATAACTTGAGAAATATGAGGAGTTAGGAGGACTTATTTATATCAATTGAAAGGTGAGGAAATTTCCTATCCAATGCAAATGATTTGGGGAAAATTTGAATGCATTAAGTTGGAGAAAAAAAATCAAGTTGAATCTTGAAGCCTATTAGAGAGTAGGTATGGTGACGAATTAACCTCTAAACCTAATTAAGCCTTCTAACCCTAAATTTTGGGACCTTGTGACCTCAAATAATTGCTAATAAACGAAAGGTATATTCTAGTGGATTAGAATTGTTCTAGAACCTGTTAGTGACAACTATTTTCTTGTAACCTAGTTGTAGACTCTTTTAAACAAAAAAAAATTATTCCATAATTTTCCTAACTAATCCTAGGTTGTTCTTTCGTCTCAAGTGGGTTGTTTTTAGTGGGCGTTACACTTGGTATTAGCACAGTGGTTCAAAATCTTGGGCCATTGAGTACACTAGAAAACTTGAGACATGAACCTTAAACCTAGCACACTTTTAAATCTAGAAAACAACTTAGTTTAGAAATTACATATTTTAGTACACATGGAAACTGAATAAAACTTAGAAAGATGAACTAACTCTCGCGTTGGTACATGCGGAGAGTGCGAGACAGACGAGGGGTCTTTTCACATACACCTAGACTTACCACCACCAGATCATGCTATAGGATCCATCCCACCCCATATTTTGCAAACTCTTGGGATGTTAATGCACGCTTTACGCGGAGGATCGATGGGGGGCATATAGCCGGGCATGATAGAGTCACTTCCATTGAGGGTCATGTATCACCTCAACCTAGTGATGAGCATGGAGGAGAGAACTTCCATGTAGATTCAGCCAAAGAAGAGTCACCACGAGAGGGGAAGGGTGACCGAGTTTGGGACATACGGGGAGGTCTCGAGCCCTTGGCTTAGGGATGAGCATACGAGGGGAGGCGTAGAGGCCATCGGACCACGGCTGCAGACCACATCGGGAGATCCTAAAGCTTCGGCCATCACATTATTCTTATGACATATGTGAATTTCAGGTAGAGGCCTGGTTGGTGAGCTTGAGCAGATGCTTCAAGCTCTTTCCTTGTTCTAGTAACATGAAATATTGTGTTGCGATCCATCTACTAAGGGACGAAGTTGGTGTCTAGTGGCGGAGAGAGAGCAGAAGCTCCATGTTGATTCTGAGACAGTTACCTAGGAGCTCTTTGAGGAGCATTTTTAGAGTAGATATTTGTCATGGAGGTTCATATAGTAGTGGATAGATGAGTTCCATGACCTCGACAGGCATCTCTTACAATGGTGAGTACGAGAATATATTTCGGATCTACTCCAGTATGTTGATTACATGTAGGATGAGCAGTGTGGATCCATAGGTTCATCCGAGGCCTGAATCTAGACATTGGAGGTGCAATGTGGATCCATTGTCCACAGACATTAGCTAAGGTCGTCGAGAAGGCCTATATAGCAAAGGAGACTCGGGGAAAGACCCAAAAGGCTAGAGATCGAGTCCAAAGCCACATACAATAGATGTAGAGCAAAGCAGATCGAGGGGATCGGTACTGCTCCTCGTGGTGGGAAGGGTTCATCACATAGTCATCTATTAGACCACGGCGGCGAGCAGTCCTCACCCACCTTATAGACCTCCACAGATATTTGATGCACGAGAGAGGTCGAGTATGGGCTTCCTCCTAGGGGTCCCATCGGACACAAGGTGCCCAGAGAGCTCACTCAACAGTGCTCACAAGGAGAGACCTTAGCAAACCACATCTAGATCATCAAAATCCACATAGAAAACCTCTAGAGTACTTGGTTGGACCTGCTACATAGGGAGAGGATTAGGAAGTTGTTTTGGTTGTGGTGTTACTAGACATTTTTGGAGAGATTGCCCACATAACCCTAATAATAAGGGTAAGACATAGATCTCAGAGCCTGATGTTGGTTCCATGGGGTAGAATCATAGGATGAACTCAGTGGTTGAGAACCACCAGGAAGAGCATCAAAGCATAGTTATTGAGACTACAGGTAACATTGGTGGTATTCCTACCTCCATTTTGTTTGATTTTGGTTCTTCTAATTCTTTTATTGCACCATCTTTAGTAGAGTGATGCAATCGGTGGTAGTTAGGTAGGGTAATAGTTGGGATGTTGAGATGGCTTCTGGAGCCAAGATCTCTGTAGACTCCTAGTCAAGGAGTGTGTAGTGGATTTGGGACCTTTCAACACTACCTTGGATCTTTGTATCCTTCCTTTGGGCTCATATGGAGTCATCTTGGGTATGGATTGGTTATCTGCACACAAGGCCAGAGTGGATTATTACCACAAGATTATATCTTGTGCAGATGATTTGGGAGTTGAGTCGGATATTTCAGGGGTCATGAGACACGTTTCTATTCACACCATCTCTATTATGTAGCTTAAGCGTGTGTGTGCAAAGGGGTTGTCGGATGTATCTTTGTTAGGCGGTGATAGATCGGAGGAGGATGGTTCTAGTGGAACATTGCTAGATGATCATCCCATTTTGAGAGAGTTTGCAGATGTATTTCCGAGGGATCTACCAGGGTTACTACCCCCACGTGATATTGATGTTCATATAGATCCGGTTCCGGAGCGAGCCTATCTCATGAGCACCTTATTGGATGACCACCCCGAACTCTGCGAGCTCAAGTTCTGACTAGAGGGCCTTCTGGAGAAGGCCTAATTTTTCCTAGTATATTCCCTTGGGGTGTAATGGTGATTTTTTGAAGAATAAGGATGGATCCTTGTGGTTGTGTATAGATTACACCACCGAATAAGGTAAGGATCAAGAATCATTATCCCCTTCCACACATTAATGACTTGTTTAATCGATGAAGGGAGCCACCATTTTCTCTAAGATAGACCTTAAGTTAGGCTACCATTATCTGAGGATTTTGAGGCGTAGACATTCATAAGACCACCTTCCGTATGAGATATGGCCACTACGAGTTCACAGTGGAGCCTTTTGGTTTGACGAATTCCCCCGCAATGTTTATGAGTTTGATGAATAGAGTATTTAGGACCTTCTTAAATCAATTCGTGATCATCTTCCATGATGAAATTTTGATTTACTCACGTACACATGAGGAGCATGCAGGGGCACCTTTGTCAGGTTCTTCGTGTCTTTGGGAGCAGCAAAGACTTTACGAGAACTTGGAGAAGTGTCCATTTTTTCTCAGACAGGTCCAGTATTTGGGTCATATCATTTTGGGGAAGGTATTTCAATCGATCCTTCCAAAATTAGAGCTATTATCAATTTTCCAAGACCATTCGTGGTCGAGTCAAAAACTTCATGGGATTAGCGAGTTACTACAAGAGATTTGTATAGGACTTCTCTTAGATTGCACACCCATCACTTCCCTTCGAGGAAAGGGAAGAAGTTTGATTAGTTAGAAAAATCATGCGGCTAGGCCTTGAACATCAAGGGATGCCTCACTACAACACCTATTCTTATAGTGCCGAAAGATCCATAGGGTGATTTTTTTTTCATTTGCACAAATGCTTCTTTAATAGGGCTTGAAGGTGTGTTGATGCAGGAGGGAAGAGTAGTGGCTTTTGAGTCTCACAAACTCAAGATTACGAGATTAATTATCTTACCCATGATCTTGAGCTTCTGGTAGTTATGCACGCTTTGGTTTAATGGAGGCACTTTATTCTTGGTTGAAGATTCACACTCGGGACATACCACTTCCCGAGTCTTCGCCACCTCTTCATGTAGCCCAATCTCAATGCTCGTTAGTGGCGTTGGATGGAGTTTCTTTGTGAGTATGATATGGAGATAGAGCATGTGAAGGGGAAGGATAATGTGGTGGTAGAAAATCTTAGTAGACGAAGACATGTGGCTATGACCACCTCAGTGAGCACAAATTTGTGGAGCAGGATTCTTCAGCAGATTCCTCTTAACAACTTCTACATTGTAGTTCGAGAAGAGATCAAGTCTTAGAGACCCGATGTACAATGGAAAAGTGACAAGCGAGCATGGGAATCTACAAGTAACTCTTCCTCACACCCGAGATCCCGAGTTCATGCAGAGACAACCATATTTGGGGATGGAATATACGTGGGGTGCGAGAAACTAGTCGTGTAATCTTATGTCTTCGACACACACTAATGGGATATGTGAATCTAAGGCAAAGAAGGCCCTCCTAACCTGAACTGGTATGGTAGATCAATTAGCGAGGATGACTACTCGAAGGCTCCAATCAATATCGAGCTCTAGCATGATATGATCTATTGGTTGTGGGATACGAGGAAAATGACCTGGGATTGTTTCATGTATGTCTGCAGACAGGGTCATAAGATGGATGATAGATGAATCATGGAATCTATGGGAAATTCTCTGGTCTAGTCCAGAAACCTTTAGCTTGATTTTCTACTACGTCTAGTGAGGATAGTTGTGCGATAATGATTGGTGGAATTGGAGTGGATATAAATCCTAATGTGTGTAAACCAACATCTACGTCTGATTGACCTATGGACTCGTTGGGTTGTGGAACCTATGGATCACCACCATAGATTTGAGGTTGTTATGGACCTCGTATCGTCATGCATGGAATCAATCCCTAACCCATAGTATCCAGTAGTCATATGCCTTCTCGAGATCTATATTTATAATTAACAGTTGTGTAATCTTTTCAGACTATGCTACAGACGTTCTGGCAATTTGAATTCTTAAGCTAGTATCTATATCGGTTAGAATGTCTCCTGCATCTGGTTGTGGGACCAAAGGATCACAACCAAATATTTTCTCTTTCTCAAGCCCTTCTATAGTCATGTGGATATTTATCTAGGGTAGTTTGTAGCTTGGTTGGTTTGACCAAAATGTATGCGCTTTGTTGTCTTCTATGTTTAGCCCTCTTAATTGTGAGCTAATTTCTTGTAGGTCTGTTTTTGTTTGGAAGACTTGGATTCTGAGATTTTGATCTACATTAGTTATTGTTGCCACCAGATTGGGTTGAGGCAAGATTGGGTCGAATATGTATTGTCTGGGCTCCCTAGGTCCCGTGATTTTCATACAAAAGAAACAATGTAAATTTAACTGAAGCAAAGTAAAACTAACTATATAAAGTATATCTAGAGCATATATAAGTTCTCTATTTTTGTGTTTTTGACTAAATATTTGAACAAAATTAAAAGAGGAATTATTTAAAATATCTAGAAATAGACAACTAAACTAATGATGAAATAAAAACAAACAAGGCAACCAAGTATAGCTACTTTCCCATGTAGTTGTAAGTCTATTTTAAATAATGAAATAACCGATCCAATCTCTTTGAAAGACTCTCGATCCTACCTCAGAAGTGAGGAATGAATCATAGTTTCTCGAAACTATCAATCCCCACAGCTTCCTTGGCAATATCGAAAGTGAGATTAACTGAAATGAAATTTTTTACTGCTTCTATTCTATTTGATATACTTTGACTAGAACTTTGAAAGCTTGAACTTGGATTTTACTGAGCAAGAACATTGGCGAATCCTATTGTGTGTGTGGCTTTGTCCCTCAAGTATGGTCTCCTCGTTCCTTCGTGCTCACGTGAATCCAGAAAAGCGTGTAATGCTAGCATCAACAAAAGTAGGTATTGGAACAATGGCAGTTTTGGATGTAGATTGAATACAATGCGAGTAGGAGAGGGATAGCGTAAGAAAACAGAACTTGGCTTAGGCAATTCCTAGTGGGATTTATTGTGCAGTGATCAAACACAAAACGTGCGTAACACAAAATTCTTTTTACGAGCTCTCGGAACTGTAACTCTAATGGCTTCAAACTGAAAATAAATCTATCCTATCTCGATTGATTGTGTGAAACAATAACAACACTTGCACAAGAAGAATATGTGGCTTCTAAACAACAAACAACACTAACTATGCATGTAACAACTGAAAACTATGAACTCCTAAGAACTGAAAGACTAAAACTATGAAATGAGAAGATGAGAGGCAATTTTTGAGGGGCCATTTTCTTAAAGATCAACCAGCTATTTATAGAATCCCCATTTACCCAAAGGTGAAAACCAATTTGAACTCTTTAACCATAAACAATGCAAAAACACTATTCTAGGGAACTAGAATCATAAATACAAGAAAAGGCGGTGAAAAAAGCTAGTAAATGTTGAAATTTTACATGAGTCGCGTTAAAAGAACATTCTGGAAAATGCGTGAAGGCACTTTCCCTACCTAGGCGGCGGTCATGAGACCACTTGCCCGAGGCGGTGTGGAAGTTTCAATGGCCCAAGACCAAAACGTAAAGAAAAAGAGGAGAAGAGAAAAACAAAGCACATAGGGGCTAAGTGGGACATGCGATGTTAATGCGTACTTGGAGAGATTTTATGGATCCTGAAAACCTTACGAGGAGACTTGTATCATCATTGGGGCACGTGTTACGTTGTTCGGCAAACTTCCTCTTGATAAGCGGTACCCTCTACAATTTTGGGTACATACGAAACCCATCGAGGGAAGTTTGAAGATTTTTCTTTAGAGGAAAATGGCCTTCTTAGGCATAGAGGCCAGATTTATGTTCCTAGAGATGGAGGCTTGAGGTAGGACATCTTGGTAGAGGCACATCATGCACCCTATTTAGCCCATCCTAGGGTGAAGAAGATGCATGCCACCTTGAGACAGTTGTATCATTGGAGAGGACTTCGAAGAGATTTGGCCCAGTTCATGTCATGATGTTTAGAGTGCTAGAAAGTAAAGGCCAAGCATTAGCATCTAGCTAGCCTTTTCTTCCCTCATACTATACTGGAGTGGAAATGGGACACCATTTCCATGGACTTCATTGTTGGGATACCGATGTCAAGATATCACCACGATGCCATCATGGTTATGGTTGATAAATTGACAAAAGTGGCTCACTTTTCTCTGGTGAAGACCACTTATACAACTAGTGCAGTGGCATGAGTATATTTGGATGAGATTTCAGTTGCATGGGATTCCACGGAAGATTATTTGTGACCGTGATCGTTTGTATACTTCTCATTTTGGACTATCATCTAGCATACCCTTGGGACAAAGATCAATTTCAGCACATCATATCACCCCAAGAGACAGAAATGAGAGCGTGAATCATATTTTAGAGGACATGCTCAAGATGTATGTGATGGATCAGTAGTCTAGATGGGAGGAGTTTTCCCTACAATAATATTTTTCAGAATTCTATAGGCATGGCTCCTTTTCGGGATTTGTATGGTAGAGAGCGCGGACACCTCTTAGCTAGGGACAAAGTTAGAGGACAGGTTTCTTTTTGGAGTAAGCTTTGTTGCGGGACATGGAGCGGTAGGTGGTTTTGATTAGACAGAGACTCAGCAGGAGGCACAAGACATGAAAAATAAGTACAAAGATCGAGTATAGGACCGACCATAGTTTTGATGTTGCCATGAAGGTGTTCCTTCGTGTCGAGCCACATAAGAGCCCTATCCATTATGGAAAAGGTTCTAAATTATCTCTTAGATTCGTGATTCGGGTCCTTTTGAGATCTTGGAGCGTATTTTCCCTTTAGCCTACCATCTAGCATTGCCACCTAGCTTGTCTCATATACATGATGTGTTTCATGTTTCAGTTCTTAGGATATATGTTATAGATCCTTCTCATGTGTTAGATTGGACATCATTTCAGGTTCGGGGATCGGGGCGGGTGATGGTAGAACCCGTTCACATGCTAGATCACATGACCCTAGCCTTTGAGGTAGAGAGGTTGATCGGAGTTTGGGTGCGGTGGGACAAATATGATGAGACTGCAGATACATGGGAGGATGCTACTTTATTACGAGTTTAGTTTCCACATTTGTTCCAGTGACTTCTAGAGGAAGTTGAGTCTAAGGGGAGGGGATGTAGCACCCACTTCCATTCGACACTTTTTTTATACTCATCATGATATTTTTATTATATTATGGACATGATTATGGACTTTATTATAGTATGATCTTGGATGTTAAATCAGCGATTATTGTTGACTTGATTCAATTATGATCCATGATGATTATTAGGGACATTTTGGATATGTTGATGACGATATACTTTTGTTTGACATGGTTATACTATGGATGTTGTTTAGACATGTGATATTTGGATATTATGAGTGGACCAAGAAATGGAAATTATTTGATGATGATATAGTTGTTGAGTAAAATTGCAAATGATATTGCTTAGTTGCTTGGATGTTGTTGTGATCGATATATCTAGATGATTTTGGAATTTTAATTATATTACTTTGGATGTTACGATATGGCCACGAGGTCAAGGAGGTATTTTGTTTTGTGGTTAAACTATCACAACAAACATCGAGGATTGGAGACCAACCACACTAGAATTCTAGATGAGTTCAAGAAGGTCACCATGGCAACATGTTTTGTTTGTGTGTGTTTGTATTTTGTTAGGGATTCCCATAGGGGAATCACCTTTAAATGTGACCAAGGGGTTTTATGTGTTTCTTTTATTTGGTCCCTTTGTTTATGTTTGCATGTGTTTAATTTGTGGTGCTTTTACCGTTTCATTATTCATTAAATGGTGTGTAATATTGTGAGTAATCATGTTGTTAAGTTAATTAATTAAAATATGTCATAAGAAAGTAATTAATAGAGTTGTTGGCCTTGAATTAAAGTGTTGTAAGAGATGTGTAAGTTAAATTTTGAGTGTGAAACACTCCACCTTCTTGGAAATTCAAATTTTCCTTGGAGGATGATTTTGGAGGCTTGTGGGACAAGTTAAACTTGTCCCATACCTCTTAAATTTATTTACCAACCATACCTATGGTTGGAGAGTTGAAATTAGACTTTTATAATGCATTTTGGGAAGAAAAATTGTAGGTTTTAATTGCACTTTTCTTACATGTTTTAATTTCAGTCCTTTGGGGTGTGGGTTGGATTTGAGTGTGTAAGTAAACTATCATATTATTCACCCACCTATTTATTATGCATTGGAGAATGAAGTTGACTTTTGGGGTTTGGGTTGAGGATGTGTGATGTGGCATCCTACATGAATCCTCCTCATCCTCTTCTCTTCCTCTTCTATAAAAATACGAATTGCTTGCCTTGTTTTGGGGTTTCTTCACTTTGGAGACTTCATTCTGGGTGAATTCCTTGTTGTTTTGGGAGGTCTTGCTTGGAGAAGCTTGAAGATTGTTGCATGCTTGTTGGTTGGTGGATTTTTTGATTGTTTACTTGAAATTACTACTTGTTTGGAACTTGGGAAACTCCATCATGGAGAGGTAAGATATTGGCTCTTGAAATGCTCTTCTTTTATGAATGTAAATGTTAATGTGTGAATGTTTTGGCATGTTTTTGGGTTGTTGGGTAGATGGCCTAGGAATGGTGTAGGAGAAGACTATGGGGTTTATTTTGTGGGAGGAACAAGTGTGTTTTAGGGAGGTATAAGGGTGGAGGGAGTTGGGATTTGGGTTCCACCTTACAAATAAATAGCTTACATTTATTTACTCGTTATGGGGTGCCATAAGAGGTTGGGGAGGCATAAGAAAATGTGAGGAATAAGGGGTACTTTGGGGAGGCATAAGGAATGTCAGGGTTTTGATATGCTATATTTTGGCGGTTTGTAATTCAGGTGGTGATACCCATTTCCCCTTTAGGAGGCATTATAAGCATCCCCATAGTTCTTTCTCCTTTGGCTTGCTTGATGAAGCCTCAATAATGTTTGTCATGCTTTAATGTAGTTGTAAACTACATTCTGTTTTGGACTATGTTTTTAATGTGAAAATGTTGCTTGTGTGTTTGTGGAAGCCTATTGTTGCCATGAGTTGGATCACATATTTTATTGCATTATGGTTGGGGCTTGGGGGCCAATGAATAAGGATGGCTTCTCCTCTTCATTGGATGTCTTGGTTGGGTGGAGAGTGTTGCCTTTCCCCTACTCTTGTTGTGATCACAATTTAGAAGAATGAGAAATATGCATGTTGTTGTTCTGGAGCTAAGATAAAGACAGTTTGACAGTCCCTTGTGAAATGAAATCTTATTGTAACCTTTCCCACTTGAAGTGGATGAACTTGTATATGTTTTGTAATGGAAATATGTTGTATTGGTTATGAAAGTGTAAATTGAAATGTGAAAGAGACATACTCTATTTGTTCTTTTGAAAGCAAGAAATTGTGTTCTATATGATGAAATTGAAGAATGAAAGAAGAAAGGTTGTGAAGTTGTAATTGAAATAAATAAAGGATTACTACCTTACTCAAATTGCATCATTGTATTGAGTTTAATCATCTAAATGTGAGTTGTAATCTCTATTTGAAAGAAAGAAATGTTTATAGAGGAAGTGTAATACTCTTCTTTAGAAATATGTGAGAATTGGAAATCGAGAGATGTATTTTAGCTTTTGAATAGTTTACTTGAATCAACTAAATGTATAAGATTAGAATGGGAATGAATTCTAATACTTGGAAGATGAAAATGGCGAAGAGATCCTTTAAGATTTGATCTTTGTTTTGTATTTTCAGCTGCAAATACTTTATCCAAAAATGAACAGTTGAACGTGCAAAAATGAAATAACAAAATAAACGATTAAATTGAATTTGTATGCCATAAATGAATCCATTTGGAAAAACATACTTAAGGAACTTCTTGAAAACTTAGCAAAATAGGGCTCAACCCTCTTCCAAACGTTGTTTTGTTGTCAAGAGATATAAATTTTCAAATTGCAAATCAATCAAACAAATTGAATCTTTAAATCCTTATTAAATCAATCTAAGAACAATTATCCATGTCTATTTGAAATTTTGAGAGAGGAAGAAGATCAAATTGAACAAATCTTCTAAGTTAAAATTTACCAGTTTGCACTTTGTAAAAGCCTACAGATCATTTTCTGAAATTGACTCCTTAAATTTTATCAAAATAACAATTTAATGATTCCTAAGTAAAGAGGACATCGAGAGCTTTCCATAAATTCCCCATTTTCCTAAAACCAAGCTCTCCATGACATGTTATGGCCTTCTGAATTTTTCTTCTTTTGGCATGGAAAAAATAATTCTAACTGTCAATTAAAATTTTTGGGAAAAATTTCCTTAGCGGACCTGCACAGCCTGAAATTTTCCCTTAGCACTTCCAAAAGTTTTTGGATAATTTTTTCTAATTTTCCCCACTACCCCACTGGCCCCCAACCAATGAGAGCTTTCCACGTCGCACCACAAGGCATTGGCGAAGGGGCGGATCTTTTTTAACTTAGCGCTTCAAAAAAATGTTGGGAAAATTTTCTAAATTTTCCTGCGCAGCCAATCAGGAGCTACCACGTGGCATCGCGAGGCATCGGTGGAGGAGTGGGTTCCTTTTTGCCTTTTTCATTTTCAAAAATTTTAGGAACATTTTCTACATTTTCCCTGCTACCCCTAGTCAATCAAGAGCTACCACATGGCGTCGCGAGGCATTGGTGGAAGAGCAGAGTTCCTTTTACCTTTTTCATTTTCAAAAAATTTTGGGAAAATTTTCTAAATTTTCCCACAACATCGGCCCGCAGCCAATCAGTTGTTATCACGTGCCATCGGTGGTTAAAACCTTTCATCTCTATCACCCCGCTTTTGTTGCATTGGGCGAGGAGGTGCCATGTGTCCTTGCAAAATCGCGGGAGCACGGGTGCAAATTTGGCTTTTCGTCCCCATGCGGTAAATTTCCAAAATGTCCCTAAGCCCCGCATACCCGACTCCTTCTTCGGGAATTATTTCTCTCAAAGACCTGTAGACCCACCTAAGGGAAATATTTCTCCCGCGGCCCACAAACCTGCCCCTATGGAAAATTTTCTCCCTTGGGCCCCGCAGCCCACTCTTGGGAAACTTTTCACCCCACGGCCCGCCGACCCATAACATCAGATTTATGAGGAGTTAGGAGGACTTCTTTATATCAATGGAAAGGTGAGAAAATTTACTATCAATGAGTATTATTTAGGAAAAATTTTAATGCATTAGGTTTGAGAAAAAAATCAAGGTGAATCTTTAATCCTTTTAGAGAGTGGGTATGGTGAGGAATTACCCTCTTAACCTAATTGAACCTTCTAACCCTAAATTTTCGAGAGCTTGTGACCTCAAATAATTGCTAATAAAAGAAAAGTATATTCTAGTGGATTATAATTGTTCGGAACGTATTAGTGACAATTGTTGTCTTGTAACCCGGTTGTAGACTCTTTTAAACAAAAAAATACTCCATAATTTTCCTAACTAATCCTAAGTTGTTTTTAGCATGGTGTTCTGATTTTCCTTACATCTACCACACAAAATAAAAAGAAAAAAATGGTTGGCCACTATCTTTTAATTCCTATGCCAATGTCGAGAATGTGACAAGACATCTATCACATGGTGAACTTAATTATCATATTGAATTTTAATTTCACACGAGAAGCTTTGTATTTTTCTTATGTAAGAGGAAAGGATTTTCTCTATCTATACAAACATATATGCTATAACTTCTAATGCCTACAAATCTCATGCTACGGTATTGATATTTTGAAGAATATTTTGCTCCTCCCTTGCTACATCTTGTCTTTGTGAAGTGTTGCATCTCGTACCTATCTTTTCCTTCAGTAAGATTTCTAGATCCATCTTATGCTCCTTGATTATCCTTCTCAATGTATTATTTTGTTTATTTAATACTATGATTTTTTCCTTCAACTGTACAAATGAATTTAGGTTTTTGTGGGGTGTCCTTCAAATGAGATTCAATACAATGTACTTCTATCTTTCAATTTTCATACTTTACCTACAAAAAAGAAATATAAATTTTTTAGTCTATTACATAAGTTAAAAAAATATATTGCAATGCTTATAATATTAGGATTATGCATGTAAAAGATGACTCACTATAGATTTTTATTTTTCTACATTTTTATGGCCTTTTTTTTTTCCATCTTTAGCCGATTTGTTGTAGTAATATTGTGTTTTAGAACTCAAATTATCCAACTTGTTTAACATTATGTCTATAATATCATCATTGTAATCATTAGTACATGAAATTTTCCCTGATTGAGCTTTCTTTAGATAAATGTCTTGCCTTGCTAGTTGTCTCTCCATGACAAGTGGACAATGAATGTCTTTGATCGTGATTATGGTATCGTGTATTTATTTCTTTTATCAAATTTTAGCTCTTCTCTCCCAAGACCGCACCAAATCCACATCGGACATTACAACTTCTTGAATTGTTGCCCCTATACTTTTGATATCATATTTTCTAATATAAGATGTGTCTTTTCATCATTTATTTGTGGAGATTTTCTTGGAGGAGAAGGGGATTCATTGTCTTGTAATTCATGCAAATTTTGTTGTTGTTGTGTTGGAGGTGGATTATATTGAATCATATCATGGGTGTAAAAATATTTACCCTTATCTTCATCACCACTATTAAAACCTAAATAATCCTCATTAAGGGAGATGTGGTTGAAAATTTGTGTGGTTATTACGCTTGAAACACCACCTAGTGAGAGTCTAGGAAATTGTGGTTATAGGATGAACTGCTCCAACCGAGTCTCGCAAAAACCTTATATTCTTTCCCGAAGATCTTATTTTGTTTGGACTATATGTGTTGGCGGTATTAGTGGACTCCTTTCTAGTGGAATGTTTCTCTGAAGCCATATTACCTACAAGAAGTAGAAAACAAATTGTTAGAAAATTATCATTATATGGTTGAGCCTTGTAAATGCTAAAAAATTGTAACTAAACAAAACATGCTAAATATTAAATATTACAATTTACCTCGCATGTTCGAAACGTAAATGTGACATTTCGATCTTGACCATCGAATAAATTTGATCTTCCTCAACAATTTGTTAGCTTCTCAATACAATAAAAGTATAAAGAAGAGTAGAAATATTCAAAAACAATGTTAGGTACATAATATATAAAAGAAAAAATTAGTTAATAATTATATAAAAAGAAAAATTCATACATGTAGTTAAATGTGATGGTAGACGTGATGCAAATACCAACCCCTAGGTCCTTTTGATGAGGAACTAGAACTGGTGTTGATTCTCTCGAATTCATATAAGAATCCATAGAGACCTCTAGAGGGGATTTACCTCGAGAAATTTCCTCCTTATGAGATATTGCAGCTATAATTCTTCTCTCGCAAAATAAAATCTTAGAATTATTATTTTATTGAAAAATATTGAATAAGAAATCGTTGTAACAAGAAAACTCAGTAATAGTAATTGTTACCTACTTTTCTTAAAGAGTGAGACAAATCATTTTATTATTAATTGCAATTGGTATTTTTCTTGTTGCAATTTGAAGAAAACTTCTTGATAGAAAGAAAGAATATAATTGAAAAAGATAATGCAATCTTGGATTTATCATATACATTGTGTGTGCATGAGAGATAAGTTTTTATTTGGTTGGAAAATATGCACACCAATCAAATTGTTGACCTACTAGTGTTTGCAATAAATATTGAAGTTCCCAATACGGAATGTCTATAAATCTTCCATGTAATACAATCCTAGTATGAAAAGTGATGCAACCATACAGACGAGATTGGTTTGAAAGACCTTATAGTAGAAGGACTCTTGTTGAATGATTAAAAGGAGTTGTAATAAGATACAAGAAATGTTAGAGGCTTGGGTGGTTGAGTAATGTTAAGAAGAAAAACATTTGAAAAAATAAACTTAACATCAACTGCACATTGTAATGACCTCAAAAACTTTTTGTCTTCATCTCAGTAAGGATAGATTTTGTGCTAATGAGTGGGTTCTTTTCGAATGATAACCCAATTAACCATTGCACGTTTGCAGGCTCAATTGTGAAAGAAATTTGAAGACATCTCTAATGCACGAGGAGAATAGAAAAGTATCCATCATTCTCGTTATAAGGCGAGAAGATAATCAAGGACAAAAGTATCAATATCGAATTGAGGCATGTCAACAAGCACGATAAATTCTTATTTTCAAGCCATTCC